>WFKH01011581.1:63534694-63557550 GCA_016163765.1 Magallana hongkongensis | reverse complement strand
CAAAATCATATTCTTCAGGAGTAGGGTTGGGCCACATGGGGGGGGGTGGGGGGGATTCCAATTTCACAAAGGAAAACATTTAAATTATTCACAAAAACTCAAATGTTATTATATATGGTTTTACTTATATGCAAACATTTTGACATATTGTTAATTCTTTAAAATTGTTTAGACTCTGGCCCCTGGACAATTCTTGGACCTCACAAGGGGTTCAAAATTTGATGTAGGTTTATAATCCATATATAAATAGTTGTTTAAGTCTGATCATCTTCTTGAGAACTGCAATGCTCAATATGTGATATGACTGTAAAACCACCCTGTTACAAAGGGGCTCAATGATAAACATAAGAATATGCAGGGGAATTTTTTTTTAATACAGAATCTATTATACGACATTGTTCAGATATTTTGTATATGACTCCATAAAGCTGATTGTATTATGTTTATTGTTGCTCAGGTGAGCGATGTGGCCCATGGGCCTCTTGTTGGTTCGAAGCATCTTTAGGATAAGAGGAATCCAATATGTGAAATTTATGACCTTATCAGACCTGATGCCTAATGGGCGGTGCCAAATGTGCAAAAAAAGGCCAAATTTTCAAAAACTGTCTTCTCTAGCACTATACTTTCACAATAGTAGGAGATAAACAGAATGCATGACTATGATATTCATGAAGCCATCTACCATAAAATTGGAAAATTCTTGGCCCCTGGGTCAGGGGTTCAGGCCTTTGGGTGGGAATAATATGGCCATATAGTGAAAATTTATTAAATCTTTTTTTCTACTCCCATATGAGAAAAAATAAATGTATGATTATGATGTCCATGAAGCCCTCAACCTTAATTGTGAAATTTATGATGCCTGGGTCAGAGGTTCTCAGGGGTTCAGTTCCTTGGGTAGGGCCAATATGGCCATTTAGTGAAAGTGAATAAAATTTTATAATTAAGGGGTTCAGGCTTTTAGAAAGGTTTTAACAAGAGCTTGGACTTTCGGTGGGATGTTACTATCTAATTTGCTCATCAAAACAAGCTTTCAAATAATTGACCTCCTTTCTTCTAATTCGCTAAGAGAAGCTCATTAATATTCATAGACTGTCAAAACCGGAAAAATTGTTTGCCAAGATCTGCTCTGTTGTGTGAAATTGAAGTTTTTTCAGCGAAATATACATCCCTGGATGAAGTCGGACCAGTGTCATTGCGTTCAATGTATTCATATCTATTAGCCAATGACTGGACAGTTAACCATGAGTAGACCCCGCCTTCATCAAATCGGAGTTTGTCACGTACTACCCAAAGTCCAAGCTCTTGTTAAAACGGTTCTAATTGGCTGACCTGAACCAAAGTTTAAGTGAGCTTTTCTGATCACTTGTTGTCTATCCGTCTGCCTGTCAATTTGCCTGTAAACTTTCACATTTTTGACTACTTCTCTAGAACCACAGGGCCAAATTAAACCAAATTTAGTACAAAGCATCCTTATGGGAAGGGAATTCTAAATTTTAAAAAGATAGGGCAAAACCATTTTTAAAAGGGGGATAATCATGAAAAAGTGAAAATTGGGAGTGTGTCTTAAAATACTTCTTCTCAAGAACTACTGCTTCAGAAATGCCAATATTTACACCAAAGCTTGTATATATTGTGTAGATTCTAAATTGTAAAAATTATTACGACTCCCCCCTCCCTGACCAATACTTGGCTCCTAAGGGTAGCTGCAGAACTGTGGCTCCATGGTAAATTCGGGTTGACGGACCATGGAGCTACAGTTCCATCCATACAAAAACTGTATATTTTTTGCTCACAAAAAGTTGCGCATGGGTTAGGACTTATTTAAAACTAATTTAGGAATGTATTCTGTGTATACAGTTCTGCAGCTATCAAGAGGGGTTCAAATTTTAACATTGAAATGTTTAAAAATCTTCTACTCAAGAACTAAAATGCTACAATTTGGGAGCATCCTCAGATAGACACTATTAGTGTAGATTCTAAGTGTTTAAATCATGCTTCCCGGACTAATACTGTGACCCCACAAGGGGTTCAAAGTTTAACATAGAAGTATACATACTAGGAAAAATGTTTAATGTTTAATATCTTCTTTTCAAGAAATACAATGCTATGTTAAGTTAGCATCCTCATATCTTCATATCCTCATATTTAGGTAACAAAGACCTTTCACTTTTTATAATAATAAATAGTTCAATTTACAATTTTGTTATCTTTGATAATATATGCCTGGGATAATAAGATTGGTCAGTTGATGCACCTTAGATCTTGGGATATAATGTCCAAAAAAGAAGGCTTTGTTTTATGTATTGTTTAATGTTTGTCAAATCTTCTTGGAATATATACATGAGAAGTCTTGTTAGTTATACATTATCTTTTAAAGAGTTTTATATTAAAAAAATTCAAGAGTGATGTGGCCCATGGGCCTCTTGGTTATTTTGTTGTTATTTGTGTGTGTGGGGGGGGGGGATTTGACAAATATCACGATGTTGTACCTAAACGGCTGCTATCGGTAAAAAACGGCGTTCGGTGTTTCTATTCGAAAATTGAACGGTTGCTTGTTGATATAGATTTCATGGATCACGCCACAAAATCAACGAAAAGTGTCCCAAAATCAAGTAAATTTCAAAACAATCCATGTGCACGGAACATGTAAGGAATTATTGTAATTGAAAATAAATGTAATTTGCTAAATGGCCTGATAAGTAACCAAATATAGAAAAAAAATTTACGTGGGTGACGAATCAAAAGACACACCAAACAAAGTTTTATGCTAATATTTTCATTTAGAAAGCAGATTGTGTTGGTTATGACCCGTGAAAATATGTGTAAATCTATTCTGATTCATCAAGGAAGACAAAATGAACAGAAAAGTATATTTTAAAAGAAATATATGGAATACACATGAATTTTAAAAGTTACGGTTGCTATTTGAAATATTAAATTGTTAGCACCGGCTATAAACTGAAAACATTGCACCGGCTGCTAAATGAAAGTTTTGACTAAATGGGTGGAAAGTCATTTTTTTTTATGAAGCCACGCCCCCCCCCCCCCCATCCCTTGAACCTCTGGACAAGTTATGTGTATACTTAGTTTCGATGGCAAAAAGTTAGTTAGCTTAAAGACTAAATTTACAGCGGGGAGGTCAGTGCCTTTTTGAGCATGAGAAAGTATAATGTTTATAAAGAAATCAGGATAAAATCAAAGCTTGGCAAAAAGTGGAAGTCTGGACGTACGCGGATCCAGATTAATTTTTTTAATTTTTTTGTTACACTTAAAGGATTAGAAAACTTATGTGGCAACCACAGACACCTGACGTTATTATTTTTTCTCGTTATAAAAATAAATACCCTATACCTAATAATACACGTGTATTATTAGGTATAGGGTATTTATTTTTATTTTTTATTATGAGAAAAATATGTAACGTCACGTCCCTGTGGTGGCAACACCAGTCTATCTTAGAATATTATCACAGGCACCTAACGTTATATATTTTTCTCATAATAAAAATAAATAACCTTTATCTAATATTTATTTTTATTATGAGAAAAATGTATAACGTCAGATGCCTGTGGATATTATGTATCTCTTCGTAAATGAAATGATAATTCTGCACAATGTCTTTTTTATTTAATTTTTACCTATCGTGAGGATGTTTTTATTAAATTATAAATTAACAGGAAAACATGTATAATGACCATTGAATAAGAGAGAAAAAGCCTAGATTTTAGTGTTATTTTACTCAAATGTGTTTACAGATTGAGTAGAACAAAAGCTAGCAAAATTCTTTTTGTATGGAATCAATTAAATCACAATAAAAAACTAAGATCCCTAATTATTGAATCAAATTAGTTTTATTTAATCACGCATGATTCTTTTTCTTTTTTTAAAGATCAGTTCTCCGTACATGTAAATATCAAAATTCAGTGGCCACGCATAGTCAGCAATTTTCTTCATATTTCGTATTTTGATACCCTTTGGTGAATAAAGACGCAAGACCACCTTAAACGGTTGCTATGGGGACGGGACGCCATGGTAAAAGCAAAAGATTGAAAATGGCCATTTCAAGCTATTTTGAACACAAATTGTAAGAGATTGCAGCAGTTTCAGCTATACAAAATAAAATCCTCGCATAAAAATATTGTGAATTTTTCAATTATTGAAAATTTTTTATGGGCAAATGAATAGTTTAATAGCGTTACCGTGGTAACTAAACAGCACTTCAAAAATACATTTTTTTTATTTTATTCGAACTTCAATAGCTTTCAATGGAAAAAATTTAAACGCTTTAGTTTGGCAACAAAGATAATATAATTGAAAACATCTTCGCTAGCCAAGGGTTTTCGGTCCACTCTGCTTCCGTTTATGGGGAGCGGAGTGGACCGAAAACCCTTGGCTAGCGAAGATGAATTGAAAATTGAAATCCGTTACACTGAATATAAATATAAACAGTTAATAAAAAAAACTTCTTGCCGAACGATTTCATTTCCATAAAAAGTAACATTTACTAAACGATCAAAATATTGACCAAAGTACTTATTGACAATGACAGTAAATACAAACAGGCAATTAGTATGGTACATATGAGTTTTAATTGTATAGGAATCTACTGTTGCATAATTTATAGATCATATATTCAAAAGAATATAGAAACACTGAACATAATTGTTTAATTCAATGCATTACGGGGATGTAACTTCATTAAAATTAGGAATTGCACATTTCCAATAGAAACCAGTGTTGTTGTCTAATAGTAGCCGTAACATAAGTTTTGTGAAGTAAAATCTTTATAGTTCCTTTATAAACGATTAAAATGGGAAACTCTGACCAGCTAATTATACAGAGTACTAATATCAAGTAATCTGTCGCTTCGATTTCTTAAAAGTGTCTTTAAATATGGCGCAATCAAGTTCAAAAGACTTGTTTGCTTGGACATGTGCCCAAATCAACGACAGTTATTCGATAAGTTTAATGTAAATTCTGTATTTTGTAGAAAAATAGACTGATATTTTAGTGTTAATATAAAATGTGTGTTTTGTTCCGTAAGGGTTGTCAACTAGACTACTTAGCTAAAATATTTGAATAAATGAGCATTTTGTTCAATGTGCGAAGAAAAATACTCACTATTTCGGCCATTTTTTCAGCTAATAGCCGTATAATTTTCGAATAGAAACATTGACCACGTTATTTTTACCAATAGCAGCCGTTTAGGTACTACACCGTGAATATGTGTATATATTGAACACATATTTTTTTTTCGATCACTTGAGTCACTTGGGCATCCTTCGACTCTTTTCCCCTTTTATGAATATATGTTTGCAAACATCAAACAATAAAAGCAGGGTAACAGTCAGACGAGTCTCAGATTAAGGTTTAGACTCCAAAATGAAGCATGCAAACATGAGATTCACTGACAAGTCCATCTTCAGGCTATGGTACTCAGGTGATCGTATGGCCTGTGGGCCTCATTTAATTTGTTACTGGATGAAATGAAGCATACTTTTTTTCTCCTCTTTTAGGTGATGTGTTTGTGATCTACTGCAAAGATAGAGGCTCCCAGACATTGCCCCCAAATCAACTTTACAATACCAAGCTGCATTCCATTAATCAACATGCAACTCTGGTAAAACTAAAGAAGAAAAACAGGGTGTTCTCTGTTTATGAATCTTTACATCCCCAACAAGTGGAGCTTTTGGAGGACTGTCTTAAACAATTATGATTTAGATATATGTATTGTGAGGGGTTTTTTTTTCATTGTTAATCATGTGGATTACAGTGATTTTGATATTTGTGATGTGGTTTTTTAATCATTTATAATTTTGTTGATTACATGTATATGATAAAAACTATTTTAGCTGTAGTATATATTTGATCATTATGATTGTTGTAAACAATTAAAAAAAAAATCAAATTTATTTCGGATTTACTATGAACAATGGTACACAGAAATTATCATTACACAATATATAATAACTAATATTTATTTATTTTTCTAATAAAAGAGCATAATTTCCTTAAAAAAAATAACTGTTTTGAACTAGACATTAGTTTAAAATTAATAGCTTTTTTTGGTTTAAATTTGATAATGTTTTGCTAATGAACATTGAATGCGTTCTTGTTGCAATGAATTACAGCGTAGTATATAATGCAATTCATCTCCTATTTCGTGTCGATTGTCCAACGCCCATTTTCAATTGGTAGATGGTGATTACATGTTCGAAATCTTCAAAGAGTAATTGCATCATTTTTGAAAATATATTAAAATTATTCTCAAATTTTGATTCTTTCTTGTAAATTCAATAATTTAAGGCTTCAGGGGACGATTGGAGAATAGATCGCCAATTTTGCTTGAATTGATCTATTAAAGTATAAATTTTACTTTTCCTTTCAGCCGTTTTGAATTATGTATGGTTTGATCAATCCAAATTTTAGATAGACCACAATTATTCAAAATATTTTTGATGTTTTCAAACCAGTTAAGTCCCCCCCCCCCCCCCCCCCTTGATTTGTACGAATGTCTTAATTATAAATTTAATTTTTTTTATTTCTCCGGTGAGTATTCTCGATACGAAAGACGAATAGGGCCACAAAAAAAAATATTTTTATCTCGTAATTACGATAAAAGATCTCGTTATTACGAGTTAATTATCTCGTTACTATGAGAAAAGATCTCGTTATTACGAGTTAATTATCTTGTAATTACGAGAAAATATCTCGTAATTACGAGAAAAGATCTCGTTATTACGAGTTAATTATCTCGTAATTACGAGAAAAGATCTCGTAATTACATGTATGAGTTAATTATCTCGTTATTACGAGAAAAGATCTCTTAATTACGAGAAATGATCTATATAAAATGGTGCGTTTCATTGTTCTACATGTACTCTCTTTATGTTAAATGGATGAACATATGTTAAGAAATTTATTTAATTAGTGAAAGAAATTTCAGAGGAAGGAACAAAGCAGGTTGATTACTAAATTAATTGACCAATTTATTAATCTGAAGGATAAATTTTTGTTTTCAGATTCCAAAATGTTGATATACAAAAACAATTATTTTCAATATACATGTAGGTTGTGTATGAATACATGTATATAAAACGACGTAAATCCCGTATATCCATGACTGAATCTCTGAGTTATCTGTAACTAATAGAATTGTGTTTTTATGGCTTGGACTACCTAGTATTTACTTCAGAGTTGGACTGTAATAAACATTGAAAAATAAAATTATATGATGTTCTTTCCACTTATTCATATAAGATAAACTGTCATATCCGATCATTTCATGTAGAAATTAATAAATAGTAATCGTTGTAATTTAGAAATAATCAAAATTGAATTAACGTTTCTGGAAAGTAAAAAAATAGACTGAAAGCTTTAAGGGTAAACCAATCAACTTGCATTGGAGATCTAGATCTGATGAACGAAGAACACTCAATATATATGTATTTTTTTAGAATTAAAAAATCAAATAATAACTACTATGTATCTTATTCTTTTCTCGTAATTACGAGATCTTTTCTCGTAATAACGAGAAAATTAACTCGTTATAACGAGATCTTTTCTCGTAATAGCGAGATAATTATCTCGTAATAACGAGATCTTTTCTCGTAATAACGAGGTAATTTACTCGTAATTACGAGATCTTTTCTCGTAATAACGAGATAATTAACTCGTTATAACGAGATCTTTTCTCGTAATAACGAGGTAATAACGAGATCTTTTCTCGTATTACGAGATAAAAATATTTTTTTATTTGGCCCTATTCGTCTTTCGTATCTCGACCATTATAATTAAGAATTCGAGCGTGTTTTTATTTGAATTTCAAGTGGGTATCGACCAAGTTCATATATCATTAAATCTGGGGTTGATTTTTATAAATGGTGTAAAAGTTTACAAAATTTGAGATGAATCCTTTCTAAAATTGCAATATTTAAAAATCTCCAGACTTCAATCCATATAAAAGTATGAGTTGGACAATTTTGTCAAATAAATCTAGTTGACACGGTATTGGTAGGTTATGGAATCTCCATCTTTTTAACACTTTATACATTGCTTTAGTAGCTTTTTCGGCTATAATTTCTTTTTAAAAAAGATCATGTTCTGCTAAATACGATTCCCGAATAGTTAAAATCAGTAACAAATTCAAAAATCTTATTATCATGATAATTTTTTTATGTGTGTTTTCTTTCCGCCAACCTTTGATAAATATTGATATTTTCGATTTATCGATATTCATTTTCAGGTTCCATTTTATGCAATAAGTATAAAAACAATCTAGCTGTCTTTGCAATTCTTCAGGAGATTATGCTAACAGTACAGTCGTCTGCATATAAAATACCAAACAGTTTCAAAAAAAATATTCAACTTATTTCTAAACATTTCAGATTAACAGTTGGCAAACCGTGAACATCAGATGCATTTAAAAAAAATCATGTAAATTATTTCACAATTGAAAACTATAGACGTTTCATTATTATATACAACTCTTAATTGATTTAAAATGACTGTACATATTGAAAATAATATTATACATTTTTCCACAAATATTATGAGATAATAGATTAAACCACAATGCTTTTCGCCAGACGTTATCAAACGCTTTTTCGAAATCACAAACATACAACAAAGCTCATTTTTCTTTATTCCTAAAAGTTTATTTGCACTGCTCAAGACATAACATGAGATTAAGTGCAATAGAAGTTCAGAGCTTTTTTTAAGAAATTAAAAGAAAAATCACTTGACAACTGATAATCAGGTGTGCAGTGATAGCCATGGGCCGCTTGGGATATTGAGAGACCCAAGTTTAGAGATATGAAAGTAGGCCTGCTGAGACGTCGGAGAAATATATAGTTTCCGGTGAAGGTACATGTATATTTATTTCGTTCAAAAATTATTTCCAGCAGAATTTTGTTAAACTCCGTAAAAAAAAAATCGTGTACAAATATTTAACATGAAAATATAAGACTGTTGTTAATGTAAGCACATGTGCACAATGCATATCCGTAAAAAGTTGGTTACATCAGAGGACTTTAAAGAAGAAATGTTGAATGATTTATTAGTTATACCTATAAAATAAATCATGTTTATTTTGAACTGATGTTCTCTACGTGTTTTGTATACAGGGGCGGATCCAGGATTTGAAGTTAGAGGGGGCGCCAGTTTTAGGCAAGGGGTCTGGACAGCCCTGGTTAGGGCCCAGGGGATGATTTTAAATTTTTTAACATTTGTAAATATAAAACCAAAATTCAAACAAAACCCTCTGCCATGCAGAAAAATAGGAAACATTTCTTTACGTTTTTCTTACGAATGGCTGTAAATTAATCAGTTTAAAAAATCAAGTTCAATGGGACGATGTTTATGAAGTTGAATAAAAGATAACCATGCCAGCTTGTATTGTATAATAAACATGGAAGAGTCGTTAAACATAGCTTGTATAACCATTTATTTAAAGGTGGGTGACTCGTCACACTTGAACCCAATGACAGGGTAATTAAAATGGGCTGTCTATGTACGTTACACGCGGTTTTTTTCATACCACATCGTTGAAATCAGTTTAATGTAGAGAAATCCCAAAAAGTTCATAATTATGACTCGCAAGTTATACATTTTCTTTGCCCCCTCTGAATCCGCCACTGAGTATATGCACATACATTCTACCTACAAATTTGTCTTCAGGAAAACACTAGCTGTGGTAAATAGCTGCCTGTTTATTTAAAATCTTGATCAAACAGACGATCTTCGGAAGTTGAATATATCTTATTTAAACTTTATACATAATTACATAATTGTTGTAACTTTGTTGTTGTGTTAGAAAACGTGGCTTAAAATCTGGTTGTATGGTGTATGGTATTTAATTGCTATAAGGAACAAAATTTGAAAGATTATGCGCGAATGTTTTGGCTTATCATCAGACCTTTATTTGGAGATTTGAAAGATAAAGGCCAACGTCTTTATGTTTGCACTAGATTCAGAAATTTGCACCTTAATCCCTACCTTGACCTTGATTTTATATCTATCTGAAGAGTATATATCTGTAACAATTCGAAAACTGTATTTCAAGTTAACTTGCATATGTTTATACCGTGTAAAACGTTGCTTTATTCGAAAATCTTGTGATGTATGTTCAAAATCTTGTGATATATTCAAAATCTTCACAAGATTTAATGCAAATACAATATCCATCACAAGATATTGAACATACATTACAAGATTATAGAATATATATACATCACATGATTTTCGAATAAAGCAACGTTTTACACGCCATAGATATTCAACGAAGCGTATTCATTATTTTAATTTTTAATTTCTGCCTTAAAAGGTTAAAAAGTACGAATGAAGATGTTCCTCATTATGGTTAAAGTAGCCTTGTTTTTGTATGAAAACGAAAAAAATATCATTTGCATTTTTGTTTTAAATCTATTGTAAAGATTGAAACGAAGACAATATAATATATGTTCAGTCTCTTTTTTATATTCACAGTGACATGTCTGCAATCATCTTGCAGTTGTGTAATACAAAAACATTACTAACCGTTTCTTTGAAATTGACGAATGGGGTTCTTATATTTTTTCATTGATGGGTTATTTTACTGTACGATTGATATATTTTCTAAAAAGAGCCCTGTATAATAAACATTTTACGGGAATACGTAGCTATGAATGACTTTAAGTTAATATATTTAGATAATTGGTGTTGCGTATTATTTCGTTAATTGTAACTCGAAAAAGGATGATCAAACTAAATAGGGGTATATAGCAGTATACACACAATTTCATTGTTCAATCAGCACCAGTTGTTTTTGCAGAGTACTAGTTGATAATATCAAGTCATATAACATCAGTATAAGTCGGAAGATGGTAGGAAACAAAGGAAAGCATTCTAAGATGAAATCTGGAAGTGGCCCAGTACAAAATAAATCCAAGAAAAGTCCAATGAGTACAACTCATGGAAATAACCCTGACGACTGTAATCCTTCAGCCTCAAAATCAGAGGCTTCGACACAAAACAAATCTCAACCATTAGACAACAAACCTCAGGAAAAACTACCAGACGGATTTCTAAATGATCAGAAGTTTTGGATCCAATTGGTAGTCTTACTGGTTTTGCAATTGTATGTATTTCACATCTATCTATCTATCATCTATCTATCTATCTATCTATCTATCTATCTATCTATCTATCTATCTATCTATCTATTAAAATCATGACTATGGCCCTTTAATTTAAGGTTAATCTGAACTAAAGTAAAGCTTGTTTAAAAGCAACGAGTATGTCCTCGGTTACAGCTGTGAGTCATACAGGATCGACTTCATGGCCATGGTATACATGTACATGTTCTAGCGATACATACGAGATGTGTCAGACCTTCATAGGAAAAAGGCAGTCTTATATGCTAGAAAACCTTTGACTTTAAAGGGAATGAAGTAAAAATTGTCAAATAGTTTTTCTCTCAATGCTTCACATATGTGTTTATAATATTAAGCCAACATTCAAAATTCGAGTTATGAGCGAGTTATGAGCGAGATACAGAGCTTAAAATGGTTTGTACAATTTTATGTTTTTCGAGAGAATTCACAATGTCGATCAGAAACCAAACCCACACAACAAACAAGACAAGTTTAGACATTTTTGTAAATGTAATCAATCGTTTAACTGCACCTGTACTGACCCCGGACTGTCTGTCTATGTATGGGAGCCGCGGAGCATCCAATCGACTTGTGTGAAGATAACATGAATCTCTGCAGAACCCTAGGATTTACATCTATCATTTGTTTTTCAGAATAACAATTCCGATAGTAAATATGAAAAGCGACAACGTGGAAAAACATATTGAAACTGTTGAAAAGAAAGTTAATTCTACACAAAAGAAATTCTCCGAATTAGATGAAAAGTTTACAGTGGCAGAAAACAAATCGTTAGAGCTGGAAAAACTGCTCCACGAAGATCATTTCACTGGACTGTTAGATAAGGAATGGGAGAAGAGGAAAATATTATTGACAAAGGAATTAGAAAAGAAACACACCATTTTAAATAATACTATGGATAACGAACTGGAAAACGTTTATAAAAAGATCACATATGTATTTCAACAGTTTAACATTCATAAAAAAGAATATGATGATAAACTCAACGAAAGAGGTAATTCATTTTCAAAATGTAACTAAATACGTTGTGAGGTTACTCGCAATTTACTTTGCTTTTAAAAAACAATTGTTTAAGCTTACTTATTTCATATTACATATAACTTTATATAAATAGTGCCTGTTTGGGAGGGTAACAGTTGAAATTGACACCCCGAGAAAACCAATAATATATTTTATTATACTTTCATGTTAAATACTCAAATCTAATTGGTTTAGACGCAGTTTAAAATCCGTTCTATTACCCTCAGCGTAAGCAACACACTTGACAACGGGTAACACAACGAATTGTTACATGCGCGTAAATTATGCGCGTACAGTTCGCCGAAGAATTCACGTCAAAAATTTTAGAAGCAGTGAAGTTTTCTATAAAATTAAGATATTCAGTATAATAAAATAAATAGTGCCTGTTTGGTAGGGCAACAGTTGAAAATGACACCCCTCGAAAACCATTGTCAACCTCCGCTTCGCGTCGGTTGACAATGGTTTTCTCGGGGGTGTCAATTTCAACTGTTACCCTCCCAAACAGGCACTATTTATAAAATGTCAATGAGCTTTTCTTATTACATTTTGTCCGGCCTCCGACTGTCCATCCTGTGTAGCCGTTCGTCAGGAACCATTTTATTATGGAATAAACATTCTACAGCAGAATTAATTTTGTTAAAATGAACAGCTCGACTCCTTTTAATTGGGAAATGCACCCACTCATCCCCCCCCAAAAAAAACCACAAAAAATAACAAAAAACAAAAAAGCGAAAAAAAAAAAAAAAATCAAGTGAAAATATAATGAGTGTCAAAAGAATTTGTTTAGCAGAAGAGCCACTACATTAAAATGCCAATAGCAATGAGAAAGCTTATTGATATAGTGTAGATTCTGTATATTGTTCAAACAAACCGTTATGACTCCAGACCAATAACAAATGGTCTCACATTCCAGGAGTTAACCAAAGATTAGCAAAGGAATATAAAGGTGGAAGGAATAAAATCTACTTCTTATGAATAACGATATAATAATTTTTAATATTGTAATACATGTAAATGTCCTGATAAAGTAAAGATTATATATTGTTTAAACCATTTTCAATCAATAGTCCAGTCAATAGTCAAGTAGTGCATCGTTTTATATAGGAATAAACTTAGTAGAGGTAAAACTTTTTAAATCTTTCCTCTTAAAAATTACAGTCTTGCAATAAGTGATATAAATCATCGTGATAATGTGTAGTGTAAAGTTTGTCGATTGAGTCCCATATGTGGGCTTTTGATTTAAGAGGGCTGGATGGTCGCAGCTCTGTATAAAGAAACAGGAAACTGGCCAAATTTTAATGGCAAAATATATTATGTTTAAAAGTTAACGGCAGATCTGATGGTTAATTCGACGACCACACAGCCTCTTTAATGTCTCTTTCATGATATGCTTTTAAAAACGGGATCAAAGGAAAAAAAGGCTATTCATATTTGAAACACATACTGAAACACCACCTAATGGTAAATATGAAACACAATATTACTCGACTTGGGGTAAGTTTCATGTGATAAAAGGTAATATAACTTATGTATGAAATGGTAAAATTACTTTATACAGTGCTAACATTAATAAAATCAGTGCTACCATCATTACAGTTATTCTGTGGTTTCCATATTACCATTAATGAAGTATTATTTGATGCATTGTTCGATTGATAAGCTGATTTTGTACACTCCCGCAGCTGTGCCATTTGGAGTTATATGAAAAATAGCCTTTTTCCGTGTTTCCTTTTTCTTCAATTAAAGCTACATTATTAATTGGAAAAAGCTATCTTCTTTTGTTGACCATATGGAAAATCTTATATATTTAAAAATATTTAAAAAATATTTGCTTCATACTAAATGTCAAATATATGATATACTTACCACTTTGATTACCAGTACACATACATGTTATCAAAAATGAATATATCTGATGAATTAACATGTATTTTCTCAATTGTTTTTAGAGATAATTTTGAAAGGCAACATGGAATTCAAACTTGAGAAGGAAATAAAAAATGTAACACAAAAGATGAAAAATAAACATTCAGATTTGATAAAAATGGTCGAAGATATAGAATACAGACTTGGTGAAGTTAATGAGCAGATGGATTCTTTCTCGGTCGGCATGAGTAGTACGATGAAAACAATAAAGGAAGTTAAAGGAAAGCAATCAGAAATGGAGACAAAAATAAAATTGAATGAAGATACACTTAAAATAGTGAATGAAAAGGTACATCGTTTCTCCAACGAAACTGAAATATTAAGGAACGAGACTAAAAGATTGGATGTAAGTTCTTCAAAACTTAACAAAAGAATGAAATCTAATGAAAAGAAAATCAGTGAAGTCAATAAACTATTACATTCTAACTCCAAAAAAGTCAACGACCAAATAAAAAACTTGGAGAATAATACCCAAGAACTGAAAGGAGTATGTTTACCGATGCCCAAGAGGGTAAAAAATACAGAAGAGAGACTAGATGGAGTAGATAGGCTGTTCAATGTTATCAACGCTGATCTTTACGACATTAGTAAGTTTTGATTCAACAAGTAAAAGATATGCTATTACTTATTTGTTTTCACAGTTTGAGCTATTTGACATATTTTTAACATTTGATACCCACTTTGTTTTACCGGTATGCGAGATTGACAATAGGTTACAGGGAACACTTGTTTTTGATTCTTAAACGAATGCGTTCATTTCAAGGTTTCTGTTTTCAAAGGGAGGCTATAACTTCTTTCTTTTTTTTAATTTCTTTTAAAATCCTCCATTTATACTCTTTTTTGGTTGGGTTATATTTATTCTTCCATCAATAAAGTGGGTTTTTTTAAAATATAAAATAATGAAGTAATTTGAATTTATATAAACGATTTTTTTAAAAAGAAAACAAAATTGTTTCTGTATTGCTTTTCCATTTTTGATTATTTTTTGATTATTTTTTTATCGAGGTCGAGTCTAATTAACTGTCTCTAAAGGATATTTTGATAAAACTTCTTAAATAAGAATTTACCTATGCATCGAAGATTTTATAATAAAAACAATCCCCATAAATTTTCCATTTCAATTATGGATGTGCCAAATGTGTCAATTTTTTTTTCGTTTTTTTTTCAATTCTGCATAAGGGATTTATTTTCATTTCAAATATTTTTAAAAAATATTTTCATAGATAATAGCAAAGTTTATTTATTTAAAAAGATAATTTCTATATAGAATATTGAATCTTATTAGACTGTAATATATTCTTTACTTAATGTTCTATCAACAAATTGTCTTTGTAAAATATCTGCGGTCTTTTTTTGCCAAAGGAAAAAAATTCAAACATTGGCGGAATACTTGCAACTAACTACTCTCTACGTTATTGGCAATATTTTAAAACCGTCATTCATTATTTTCTTAATATTACTTCAAAAGAATCGTGTACCCATACCGTTATTTTATAATATTCATCTAGTTAATTTTTCTGCTTTTTTTTCTTACAAATATTAAAACAATACAAGTTTATATGGCGTTTTGGCCGTTATTATTCAGCTGCATACTTCAGTGTGATTGATGGTGTCTTTTTCTCACGCACAATTTTTAATATGCGTTATACTAATAACCTTTAGACCTATTTGTTTAACCAGTACATGTTAATACTTTAAATGCCAAGTGTTTTTGGGTTGTGTGATGCCAGAATTATTGGGGTGATTTTGTATTGCTTAGCATTTGTTTTTGTTTGTTTGTTTTTTGGGTTTTTTTGCCGTTGAAACCACGATTAATTTTTAACGTTTATTTGAGTCAAGTAAGTATAGATGAAAAGCAAAACTAAGAAACCCTGTTTATAGATAAATTTAATCCAATATTAGAACGCTGAAAACTGTATATCAATTGTTCTTTTTTATATATCCTGCTGATTTTAAAATTAGGTTTATACATTGTTGTGTTGCTATTTGCGGTGGGAGTTGCTGTTTTCTTTGCTGCCTATGAAAAACTGGTATCCAAACAACTTCGGACTGTTGATAGTACAGTGCCTGCAGAAATGACGAATGGCCACACGTTGGAATCTGGACCAAACAAAAGATTTAAGGTCAAGATCGAGTAAATGATTCCAGAGTGTCTTTTTGGTGTTAGAACCATTATGACGTCATAATTGATTTGATTTATTCTTTTTCCCGTACTTTACGGCTTTAAAGAAATTATGAAGAAAATGTAACAATTTCTTGACATTCTATATTAAACCATGGGAAGAGTAATCCCGATACCTATATTCAATTTGACATTATTTTAAAGAGGAGGACAACAGCTTGTTTAATTCCGTTTTTGGAGAGACTGTAGGCATTCTAGATATATTTTAATAGTCAAAAATAGACAAAATTCCGAAATTTGTGACTTATTTTCTTCATATTTCATTGAGAATGACAGTTTAAAACATGATTTTTTTTATTGTGTTTACCAGTTATTTAAGCCCCGGTACACCCCTATCAAACAAAGTTAATGATATGAAGCATCATTGAAAGAATTTATATCTTTAATTTCATAAACCTGTAGGCACCTTCCATTTACTAGATCTTGACCTTAAGAAAGAACATCTGTTATAAAAAATTACATTTTATACATGTACATTAACAACGTATCGCAGAATAGCAGCCTCACAATTGTAGTTTAAGCAGGTTATATTTTCAAAGTGTAAAGTGTTGCAACTCTTTAAAGAAGCAGTTTATTTTGTCAGTTAATATTTTCTTAAGAGTAACTCGATATTTTTTAAGCTCACTGTCAAACAAATATTACATTGATATCAATTACTAATGAAACACTGTAAGGTTGCATTTAGAAGCAAGAGTAAGACTGAAAAGCTCATTACAACAGCTGTAATCCAACTTTACTTAAATGTTAACAAAGAAATAAGATACATTAAATGTAAAAACAAATAGGAATAAGGGTAAGTTATCATATCATATTTGTTATCATCTTTTTTTGGATAAGTTTCGGTTTTTTAAATTAAGGATTTATACTGCTAACAATTTAACAAAAGGTAATTTTTTTTATAAAACAAATCAATACAGGGAATGTGTATTGTGTTGATCAAATGCAGAGTGCTTAGGTAAATTATTAAATAAATAAAATAAAGGTTTTCAGAAAGTAAAATTTAGGAAGTAAATGGGCTTTCCTATAATTGTATTTTTCTAACACTTATCAGTCGATTTTACAGTTTTCCAGTGCTCTTATTGAGAAACTATCACGAAAAAACAAGGAAAAAGGAGTTGGTATTATCAGTTTTAATTCGTCAACTCAAGAAAATCACCAAAAGTCTTTTGAAGCAATTGATAAACCCTCATCTTTGCCAGTTCAAGTAAGAGTAGTGAATAATTTGCATTTTTTATTTTATTTTTAAAAAGTTTGCATTTACTGATTTAGTTGATTTAAAAATTTTAATTTGGAATTTAATGCATTTTACAGGCCTATGTAATTTTGAAATTAGATGACCTAATGCTCGTGCAACCTTACACAAAAATGGTTATTTTTGTTGACTATAATGAAAGAAACATTATTCTGGAAACCCCCGAAACTGAAATTGGAGATATCAGGAGACGAACCACCGAAGTCTTACTCGAAGTAGGATGTAAGTAGTTGGATAAAATAAAGAAGAACTTGGAACAGTTGTTATAATTGGACGTTATCGATATTTTGTTTTCTTTAATTTTAATAACAATTTATTTTGGGGTGCAAATCAAAACTTGCTTATTTTTGTTTTAGGTGATGTCTTTGTGGTCTACTACAGAGATAAAAATTCCAAATCTTTGCCAAAAGAAAACATTTACAACACCAGCCTATATTCCATTGAAAAGCACACAGTACTCTCCAGATTAAGAAGCAGAGGCAGAGTGTTCTCTGTTTATGATACATTTCATCCTCAGCAAGTTCAAATGTTGAAGAACTGCCTAAAATGACAACCATCTTCATATTTATATTGTCATTTTTTTTAAAAATTGAAAATTGAAAATATACTTAAATTCAAATTTTACTTGATTTACATTCATCTTATCCTTAAATAAACAAAACAAATGGAAGATAGTTTTAGGGGCCAATGATTTTTTGTGTGTAATGTATTCAATATTTGTGATTTTTAAAACGAATTTAACAAATTAAAACAAAGTAATAATTTTGCATATTTTGATATGTTCTTTTCTGTGATAAAGCGACACTCAAGAAATGTTATTTTGAGAAAACGTTGGATCACTAATTGTCTTTAATCTGTGGATGTAGATTAAATGACAATAATAAGGATGTCTGCAGAGGTTGTTTTCAAAGAAACTTTGTTTCTATCTGTAATAAAATAATTGTATACATTTTATTTATCTACTAATTGCCACATTGTCAATAGACAAATAATAGCGGAAAATGTGGTAAGATATAATTTACCGACAGCCACTAAGTTTAATTCCAAAATCATTTTTATTGTTTCCGGTTTTTTGGTTTTTTTTTTTATAGTTTAGAGGTATGGTTCTTCCATCGTGATTCTACTTTAATTAGTATTTGTAGTATTTTATAAAATGACCTCTTGATGTTTTGTAATAAACTGAATTAAATAATAAGAAGTAATGGATCGTATTTTATAGTCCAAGTTAGATGTAGAGTGTTTTTACATAAATGAGAATTAACAAAAAATGCTTCATATTGTTTTCATTTGATCTTTTCATTTCACATTTTTACGTACATGTACATTGTTTTATATTAATATCAACTAGATACTGTCATTAGAGTGATTCCACACCTAGGCGTTCGTCAAAAATAATATATATTACTATACTCTACTACACCTTACACATATCTAAAGAGAATGTCACAACTGCCAATCTATAATTTAGGCAGATTGAAGCATACTATGATTATTTTTCCTATAAGGTCTGTGCTCATTTTGCTGTTACTCTCAAATACCAGTCTCAAAGTTTAGATTTTAGGACATTGCCTCACAAAGAATCAAGCTAAGGCACCGTTGAAAAGGAAACAAAAACATTTCAATAGCAACGGCTTGAATTTTTCCAAATAATTTTAGGTGAAGCTTCTCTATACTTTGTCCCTTTTGATATAAAATGGTTATGCAATTGGAATAACCACCATGATTCACCCTCTGTCTGATTCTTAGTAAGACCATTACTAGAAATATGCAAAAAGGGAGTAAACATTTACTATCGGCTTCCCTCCTCGTTTTAAGTGCATAGAAGGAGGTTCATGCTGTCATAGTGTTTCACTATATTGCTAAAATCCGCTACATGGTTACCTAATCAAATCATTGCCAATGAAGTTTTAAGGAATAACATTTAGTGATGTTTGCATGTAGTTATCATTTTAACAAACAATTACTTCTTTACAGCGTCATTTTCATTTTGGAAACGCAAGGCATTTGTATTATTTTTCTATTTTAATTATTAATATATTTATATGGACAATATGTAAGAATATATATACCGGTATCTGTTAGTACATGTATGTATCAGGATGCAATATCACGCATGGTCACTGATTTTTCTTTACACTCTACAGTTTGGCTGATGCATTGTTGTCCTGTTTACAGGATGATTGGACGCTAACAAAAGACATACACTAATTGACGATATTTTGAAGATATTTTGGAGAAAATACAAGACTAATTCTAGATGGATTTGATTATTACATGCAGAATGACCGAAATGGAATATCATTCTACTTCGAACTTCGAACTTAATGGACGATAGCAAATTTTCATAAGAAAAATACACTATACGGCCATATTTGTTACATGTACCCCCCCCTACCCCCGTTAGTAAAAAAAATAAAAAGCCTTGACTTTTGCCCCATGGGAGGGAATTCAACATTTAAGGACAGGACATTATGAACAAAACAACAATGTAATTAGTTTATCTCCCACGACTGTAATTGTACAGAAGAAAATATTTCTGAATCAATATATTTTTTTATTATGTAGCCATATTGACCCCGCCTAAGGAACTCAACCCCTGGTACAGGGGTCATGAATTTCACAATTTTGGTAAAAGGCATCATGGACATCATAACCATGTATGCAGTTTTTCTCAAATATATATGGAAATAGAGAAGAAGATTTTTAAACATTTAATACATGTTCGCTATATGGCCATATTGGCCTAGCCCTGGGACCCATAATCCCTAATCAAGAGACCATAAATATCCCAATTTAGGTAGAGGCATTCATGGGCATCATAATCAATCAGTCACTTTTCCTCAAATATGTACGGGAGTAGAGTTGAAGATTTTTTAAGATATAATACATTTTCACTATATTGTCAGATTGACCCGCCCTTTGGCCTCAATCCCAATCCCAGGTCTCTTAAATTTTACAATTTAGGTAAAGAGCTTAAGAATATCATAACATTGCACATTGTTTATTACCCACAAGCGTTGAAGTGGAAAAGAATTTTTTTAAAATTAATTTCATTTCCACCATACATATCACTTGAATTTTAGATAAGAGGCATTTAAGTTTTCCTTAATTTTACAATTTTGGTAGAGGTCTTCATGGAAATTACAACCGGCATTCAGAAATTGGAGTTCTATTCTCTTTTCACTATTCACTATTTGAATAGCGAATAGAATGCTGTGGTCGGTTCCCTTGCATAAAGTCTCTTGAGTGACTCAGGTGACCTAAAACGATACGTTATCATCGTATTGAAATTGTGCAACATGCAGATGATTATACTAACATGACATAACAAACAGACAGTAGAATAAGGAGGTCCATCATTTTTTCTCTAGAGATCAGGTCATAATGAGAAAGGGTGAGTTAACTGAGATAAATATCACTGTAGAAAAAAATATTGGGATTACGATTTACTTAGAGAGCAAGAATTTATGGAGTTCGACGTTTGACAGATCGAATGTTACAATGACCTGTAAATAATTGCATGTTTTTTTAAATATGGTTAGTGAACCCTTTACAAGATTACAATTGTTTACATTCAAATAATACAACGACATAAAAAGGATTTGAATTGATTGATTGTTCTAGTTCCATGTTAAGTTTACTTATTTAACTATTATATATTTTATCATTTCAGCTATGCATTCTTTTCTCCTACACATAATTCAAGATTTTAAACAAAGCGGTGTTCAGTATAATGTCTGACGGTATTTTGAACAAAATCTGCTATACTTCGATCAGGAGTAATTCTTTTTGAGGGGTGTCATATCAGGAGGTTTCCTAGTGGAATGTTTTTAATATATGTCTAACAAAATAATATTGGTCATTACTAATATTCTTGAAGAGTTTGAAGGAAAAAATAAATGAAAGGAAAAGTAAAGATAGATACCATAAAAACATAACGAACTACTTTGTATAGTATAATTTTGAAGTTGCAGACAAAACATGATTTTTACAATTACGTTTATGAGATAGAAAAGAAAAGGATTATTGATAAAATAATGAAGTTTTTAACTTCCATTGACGAAAATTTTGAAAATATCTAGAACAATAGGGAACGGTGCGTTAACCCCACTGTGATATTGAATACCGTTAAACACGTTAATAGATATGATAATGAGACTACCGCTTACGTCACCGGAAATGACATTGGGAGCATAATCTGGTCGGATGTTTTATTTTGCAGGTTTGTGTTTTGCAGACAGTACGATAAGAAATATATATATAAAAAATAGGGCATTTAAGTTAAATCTTATCAATCTGATTTCTTTTTAAAATAGTTTAGAGAAATGAAACCAGTTCAAACTTTCAAAAATCGCCGAAAGTAAAAATGTTATGAATGATTTAGTGACAATGAATTGTCAGCGTAAAGTTAAAAATTATATGCATTTTGAAAGAAATATTTTTCTCAATTGTTACGCATCGCCATGCATATGCTTTTATAAGCAATCTTATATCTAAGTTCTGTACATTCGAATGTTAACTATAACCTTATTTGTGGAAAAGAAAAAAAATCACATGACAACTAGCATATTGATATGATACCAAGAAATGCAGCTAAAGATTTGTCGTCAGGTTTACTAACAAGGAAATCGATAAAGACCTACGTGTTTGCACACTGTTAAGTAAATACATTGTGCAGAGATAACAAAATTCTGACTTGTAATTGAAATCATTCTATTTTGAAAGTAGAATTCAGCGTTTAACATAGATAACATATATTTATTTATACTGACATAACTCTATGAAGAAAATCGAAAATTTTGAGACTTAAGTGAAAAAAATTCCACATGAATAACAAATATTGATAGTATCTTCTGATTTGCTTCTAGGCTTGCGTGTAGTTTATAAATGTTTTATGAAGAACTGCAATATACGAATTTTTTAAATTGTAAATTAATTTCTGTATTAAAAAACTTCTAAATGATTTTCGCTATGTCAAAATAATGTTTACCCGGGTAATTTACAAATATAGTGCAGTATATCGATTTTAAATTCAAATTCTTCTAGATAAGGGAACCTTTTGTCTCTTCAAGGTATGAAAGAGAGATAAGAAAAAATCTTTTACATTTTGAATCCTTTATTTACCCGGAAGAGTACATGTATATATAACCGAAAATAGTTCAGTATAAATTTTGTTGCAAGCAAATAGACGTCAAAAACTGACCAAATCCAAGATTAAATTAACGCCCCCCCCCCCCATAAAATGTCTTAAATACACAAAAAAAAAAAAAAAAAAATACTTAAAAAAAAAAAGAAAAAAGAACTGGAACGGACCCCGCGCAGCACA
>WFKH01011581.1:63502995-63522702 GCA_016163765.1 Magallana hongkongensis | reverse complement strand
GAATCAGTCAGAGATCCAAACGAAATACGAAAAGGAGAGAGAAGACGCCAATAACAAAATGGTTCAAATGCAGAAGAAAATAGAAAGTAAGATAAAAAAAAAAATTAATGACTCAATAATTGAATTTAAGTTAATTCCTTTTCACTTTAATGGCTTCCTTTTGCCTCCTTGGTGCTTTTTAATAAAGACCCTTAATCTTTAATCCAAATTAAAAATTTTAATTGCTTTGTTATCGTAAACTAACTTTTTTTTACTTAATACAAGTAAAATATTTTTTTTGGAGAGGTTGGACGTATAGTAGACATCTTAACTTTTATCGAAACCATAATATTCTCATCAGATAACTAATCATTCTTTGCCTGCCTATTTAATGTAGCTTCTGTGAACTTTTCAGATGGAGAAATGATCTTTGTTGTGCTGTCGTTTGCTTTCGCTTTCTGGGTTGCCTTCAGTAAATTGAAACCCGCTAATCTATCAAATCTGTCAAAAGAGAAGACGCCCGTACTTCAAAGCAAAGCCATACAAGCAGAGCCTGCAACAGAATGTTTTAATGAGGCAACTAGTTTTGCAAACTCTAAAAAGTCCAACATAGCTATGGTAATAATGCAAAATATAATTATATAAAGATGCATTGCTATTAATTTTGTGTATGATATGTTAAATCATATACATCTAAAGATGAGTTGTTAACTTAAGCATAAACTTTATTGCAAAAATTACTGTATGTTAATTTTGACACAGGTTTGCAAGAGAAAGTCGATGGAGAACAGTATCGGTGTCGTGAGTTTTAGCAGGAGCGGAACTGACGTCCATAAAGAACTAATTGAGTCTATTAGGTCTTTAACGAAGTTATCTGTGGGGATACCTGTAAGGAAATACTTATAAGGAGTAACATACGTTTCGTTTTTTTTAAATTATCCTTTAATCAGTATGTTGAATGAAGTTAAGAGAGGATTCAAAAATAGAATGATTACATCCACTAAGTATTAATTGTCTCCTCTTCAATGTTGATGTAATAAGAATTTATTGAGAAGTATATCAATGGAATATATGGAATAGACGAAACGTAATTAAAAAATCACATATTGTCTTAATTTTAAGGGGGCAAGAGGGCCAACAAATTAACCATCGTATCTGCTTTTAACTTTACAAAATGATATTTTTGTCCACAAACTAAATTTAAGTAAAGAAAAAATCCAGATAATTATTTAGCTTTTAAATTTGAACATTCCCCTATATCTTTATACAGAGCTCTTCATATAAAGGAGGTAAATATAGTCTACAAATGGCCACGACCATCCAGCTCTCTTAAAAGCAGGGGAATAGCACACTCTTGTGACTATTTGAATTATTAGAAACACATATTTTTAAAATTCTTAGGTGGTCAAAATATGTTTATATCTGGTAACATCCCAGAAAAATGCTCATTATGAATTCTGCCATTTATTACAAATATTTTATCGTGTAAATAAATTACGGTTTCATCTACCTTATTACGTACAAGCAGTCTTTGTCTTGATCTTCTATATAAGGAGAGGGTAAATAAACGCTATGCCTGTTTCCCAATCCATATTTAATTTATTTAATAAAGATACATCTATGTTTAAACTAAACTAAAAATACAAACAAAGAGAGGTCAGTGTTCTTCCCTATGAAATATGGCGAATTTCATTTTACCTCTTTGCTCTTAAATATAATTTTCTTCAGAAAAAATTTGTTGTTAGCATTTTGAACAAAGAGAAATAATTTCATCAAAGTTAAAAAAATCATGTATAAAGCTGTACAATACAATGTATTTTATTATTTAGTATCCCTAATTTAATTAAAAATAACAGATCAATTTGATATAAAAGCTTTTTAAACTATCAACATCTTTAAATTCAATTTTGTCTAGTTAAATCTTCACAATTAAAGCAACATATAAAATATCGTGGTCATTGATGGTAATGTTTAGTAAGAGCTCATCAAAGATAAAAAAATTTCGGAAAGTTAACTCAATATTTCTCACTGAGACTTTTTCTAAACATTTTCAGGCTGTTTCGTTGAAATTTTAATGATCTTCTGATTGACACGATTGCAGATTTGTCATTCTGTGGTCACACAAGCCGAGGATATCTGTAAAATTCCGCCATCAAAAATAGTTTTTGTTTTTGTTGATGCCAACAAACGTCATATAATACTGGAAGATCCGGATCAAGAAATCGGCGGTTTCCGGGGACAAACAGTTGACGGAATCAAAGAAATGGGCTGTAAATATCAAGAATAGCAATTTTCTTCTCCTTTTTCCTCAATGTTTGGCTTGTAACGAAGTTTAACCTAAAAGTTAATGCAATAAGCTGCACAATTCTGTGGAAGAAATTTATAATGTACATGTACATTAAATGTATTTTCAAGTGTCCAAGTGCATTGTACATTCATTCAATAATGTCAACATCACATCAAAGATAAAACTTGGTTTTTAACGTGTTTGTAATGTTTACAACTTTGTTCCGGAATGCTTTAACCAGTAGCACAACCTTGTATTTCAGGTGATGTGTTTGTAGTGTATGTCAGAGATAAAGCTTTAGACGACGGTTCCTTATATCACCCTAGACTAACGTCCATACAACGTCACCACACGCTGACGTCATTGAGTGAAACAAATCGAGTCCTCAGTCTTAACACGACGTTCTCTGAATATCAGAGAGACTTTCTAGTGAACGAACTTCAAAATGCTTTTAACTGTTCTAAAACCGGTATCATATAACAATATTTTATAATGCCATGACAGTTTTGAAATGGTTAGATTCTTATTTTCATACCTTTGTTTGCTGGTGTTTTTCCCTGAAGGATTCTTTGCATCTGTTTATTAGGTCACAAGTTATTAAATATCAGTATAGTTGACATTGTGTAATGCGCGGATCTACTCGGGATGGGGTGGAGGTCGTAAGGTCTGACAAGATCACTACCCTCCCCTCCCCCAGCCTAGATCCGCACCTGAACGGTTTGTTGATTTCAATGTTTTTATCATTATTCATGATTGATTGATCAGATCTCAGATCTATTTTCCTGATTATTTACTAACTTAACTGTAACCTAAGTATATAATGCTGTGATTAACCAACTAGTACCTATCGTTGATTTCAAATGTACAAATGCTACCCAATTACAGTTTGTACTTATTTTTAGTAGTTTATAATGAGATAGGAGAATTAATAATTTTTGTGTAATATGCAATATACAATGTATTTGAAGATATTTTTTTAACATTAAGGTGATTTGACACACAAATATATTATTTGATGGATCTACATGTACCAAATATCTTTTTTGAAATGTGATTTCACAATTGATCATTATAAGCTCTCAATTATTTTATATGAATTTTGGGGTATTTATTCAGAGAAACTGGAAAAAAAATTTAATAGTGAAGGTATCTTAGAGCCTAAAATTTGGTATCAATCAATGCATAACATATTAAAGGAATAAATGTCAAAGAGGGTCAGGTAACCTTTGCAATTTTTTAGATAAAACATTATTGATGAAAATGACAATCATTATTTGTTGAAATCATTATTTGTTGATATGCTGCCTATAAATGATTTCAGTTCATAGTCTGTGATGAACATGTGATAAATTATTGATTAACAGTATTACAACCAACTTTTAAGAATAGTGTTTATTTATTCTATAGTATCTGCACATTGCTCATTGAAAAAAACAATACATTTAATGTACAAGCAAATATCAAATCATCAGTTCTATAATTTTCCCTAACTTGTGTATGCAAAATAACAAAAATTATATGATAATTATCAGAACAATTTTTAAAAGGGTATAATTGTAAATGATTCCCAATTTTAAAGATGATTTTGAACACATATCTAAAACAGTTTGCAATGAATAAAAGGAAAAACTATACATATCAAAGCAACCTTATTTTGGACTCAGTGGGTCTTAAAATTTCCTTACATGTAATTTAAATTTAGACAAGACAAGTATTGTAACTCCCATAAATAAGATTTATGTGAGTTCACAAAGTGTTATATTGGGACATAATAGTCAGGATCTCAATGTTACTTCACAGATGTAGAACATGATCAATGTTCACACGAACACTTGAGTCTGTAAGTTTGAACAGCTATGCAACAATGCATAAATAATAGAACATGTTTCATTATATGAATGTCAGCACACGAGCAGAGTAATGCTCCTTTGCTAACTCTCCTTGGCCACCAACACACCCCCAGTTTTCACATCTTTGCTGGATTTCTCCATATCCTTGGATTCTTCTCCTTTAATTTTTAAATTATGCCTCTCTCGGTATTTATTAATTTCATTACCCTTAGTTTCTAGTTGTTTTGATAATGTTTCTACTAGTTTGCTCATCTGAAATAAAAAATAAAAACATAATAAGAGGCATCCAAAAAAATAATTATGTCTAAAAAGGGAAAAATCCGAGCCATGTGGAAAAACATTTTTACTTGTTCTTTGTTGTTCACTAAAGCTGGAAGTACATCTTTGACTGTTCTCTCAACCAAAACTCCTCCAACCATTCGAAAGCATTTCCTTTCAGGTGCTACATCTTTTAGAGTTTCAATAACTAATCTAATAGAAAAAAAAAAAATCATTAACATGGTCATATTCATACAATGTACAACATAATTGAATAATTGATTTTACAAACAATTTTTTCTTTAAAACTATAAATCAATTTGCCTATGACCATATCATTACAATGTACTTTCACCATTTTTATAACAATCTATCTAGTAACTTTAGAAATGACATTTTATTAAACAGTCTTCTGTATTAAAAATGAGTGTTACTATATACATTTGTTTTTCAGTAGCTCAGATGATAGGAATTTAGAAAAAGAATGAAGAATGAGGTCATGTCTTAATATAAATAAAATCAATTGAATATTTGCATCTTCTTGGATGCATTTGATTTTAACCCTTTTTACAACACTCCAGCACAAAAATTGTTGTGTGACAATCAAACAGGTTCAAATACCAGGCTAGAGCCAGGTAGCTCAAATGGTAGAGCACCTGGGTTTGAATCCAGGTCTGGGCCATCTGTATTTCTCCCATCTTGTTACATTTGGTGCCATGCCAACCCCTAAAACTGACAGGTTAACTCCTGTCAGGGGAAAGAGTCTGGGAGTATTGGGTT
Source organism: Magallana hongkongensis (assembly GCA_016163765.1). Classification (NCBI taxonomy): domain Eukaryota; kingdom Metazoa; phylum Mollusca; class Bivalvia; order Ostreida; family Ostreidae; genus Magallana; species Magallana hongkongensis. The sequence continues at coordinate 63,517,548 of WFKH01011581.1, read as the reverse complement.
CATTTGCCCTATCTACCTGTTCGCCCGAGTCCGTTCGCCCAGAGTCTGTTGGCCATAATTATCATTCGCCCTATACCTTGTTGGCTCCATATCCCGTTTGCTTTATTGTATATAATTATGTTACATGACGTCTGGCAATAAAATATCATTTTCATTTTCAGTCGTTTTCAATTTTTCACCCTTTTCATTTTTACATTTATCGTCTTTGAAGTTTCGATAATATTTTTTTTTACCAAACTGTAAGCAATGATTACTATTATTTAATATAAAAACTAAATTTAACTAAATTACACTGCTTTTAATGTTTATTTTTTAAGACTAATTGATTTAATGGTTATATTTATTTTAATGCTGTAAATTATGGATAGCCTCTTTCATTGTATTAACGTCATTATTTGAAAATAATTAAAGAAATGAGATGAGCAGCGATTCTTTTGATTTGGAATAGTAATTTTAATAGCCTTAATTTTATCAATTAAAGTATTTCATTCATTAATCAATAATAATCTTTTTGATGACCATGTAGCTAGGTCAGTCTGGTCACTAGAATATGTGTTGAATCCACTGTGACAGTGCATTTTTAAAATTTTATATACTTTGATAACTGTATTTACAAAGACAAATTATTTTAAAATTTAATGTTTTTAATCTTTGGTAAAAGGACCTTGGCGAAACGAATTTTAGGGCAAATGGAAATTAGGGTGAACGGCGTCAAGGGCGAACACATTTTAGGGCGAACGAACATACATTCGAGTCTGGGGATATCTTTTTGAGGGCAAAGATCATTAAGGGGGAGGAATGTGACAGTCAGACCAGTTCAAACCCGGGGTCAGATAGCTCAGTTGGTAGAGCACCTGACTAGAGATTCTGGGAGACCGATTGAAATCCCAGTCTGGTCGTCATTATTTCCCCCATCCTGTAACAGTTGTATAGAAATTTGATAAAGAAATATCAGTAAGATCATGTTCATTATGATCACTGAATTTCTATTACAATGAGTTAAAATCATTAAGTGTAAACCTATTCAACCGTAAATCAATTCTTACTTTAGCAAAAGTATGGTCTGCTCATAAGTCATATCTCACTCATGCCCAAACAACGTGGTTTCCAATACACACAGCAAAACATCATTATTTTGACGTGACCCAAAGCACACATTAATGATAGTAGAAAAACTTACTCGTGCTCTTTCATATCCATTTCTAATTCCGATATTTTTGAAGCTATTGCCCTTTGTTGCTGCCTCAGTTCCTGAAAACCAGCAACAATTTGCTCCTTCGATTTGTTAATGGAGTTCGCCATTTTAGTAAACAGTTAGGCTTATGAATTTCACAAAAAGAAAAACGTAAAAGATAATATATTTCAAAACCTAAATAATCTTGAATCAATTTTATAAAATCAATATATGATTGCATTTATTTCATAAATAAACATGTTGATAAAATTGGTAAATAAACATTAAATAAAAAAACCAAAATTGTTTTCGTTTCTTTAGTTGTCCTCGCAAACAGATTGTTTAAAAATGGCGGAAAAGGTTGAATTGTTAAGAATGTGATACATCAATTTCCTTGCTATTGTCGAAATTTAGATAATGGTATTAGAATCCAAGACAACGAAGGTTCCAAGGTTTGTAAAGATCACGTTTTTAGTTAGATCATCTTTGTTTATTTCCTTAAAACCATTTAAATTAAGCCGTGCATCCTAAACATGCTGAAACATGACAAGTTTGTCAGTTGGGAAACCAACACCTGTAACTACCTTTGAAAAATCATTTGTGTGTGTGTTAACTCATTAATATGAAATATTTTCTATTAAGAAAGCGATTTAACAATATGATGAACACTTCTCAAAATTTTTGATATTAGAGACTGGACAATTAAATTCATACATTGTTTCTTTTAAACAAAAAGATGTATATAAATTCGCGGAACCCAAATTTGGATGTATTTGCATGACGAAAACATTGAAAATATGATGATGTTAAAACAATTCATGAAAAGACAACTCGTCAAATGACTGATAGTTTAACTGACCAATGCCTTAACTCAAAGAAATATTATAAAATGCAACTCAAAAAAATTACAGATCATTGACATCAAACCAACTTGATAGTTTGCATGATTACGGCATTACATATTTGCTTACTGTAAGCATTTGCAAACTTTAAAGTATTATAAGGTATGAGCAAACATTTTGTTGTAAAAGATGCTTTACATTTTCAATAGCATGCTCATCTTCGCTAGCCAAGAGTTTCTGATCCGCACCGCTCCTCACTAACCCTTGGCATATTGTGCTATCAAAAGTCGGGATTTTTTTCCTGGATTTTGATTGGGGTTTACTGAAACCGTTCGACCAATCATAAAGATGCAAAACATATCTGATTTAATCAACAATGTTTTCGTACTGTTTATTCATGAGTGTCTCTAACACGCATGGCCCAAAACCCTTATTTTTCTAGTCTTTCTGTTTGAGCCTTCATGATACATGTAGCTTGCAATGGTGCAATAACAAGTATTACCTAATCTGTGTATCAAGAGAGGCATGCACTCATAGATGAAGGATTTACCGCTCCCAGTCTTACAACCTTTGAATGAGTTCGATCTTTATGTAACATTTAACAATATTCCTATTTATTGAATACACTGGGCATTAAAACGTTCTTTCAACTTGTCAATATCAATGTCTATAGAGGCTGCCATTACTGCACCAGTGACGTTTAAAGTACGGCATCTTTCATCATTTGGCTGATTTATAAATAGTCTTGGAGATCACGTGACAAAAAAAAATCCTGATTTTTGATAGCACGATATGCCAAGGGTTAGTGAGGAGCAGTGCGGATCAGAAACCCTTGGCTAGCGAAGATGTAGCATGCTATAAAACTTAAAAATTGAAAAATGACATGTTGCTTAATCCTATACTGGTCTCAAGAACACAAGATTCTTTGTGTGCATTATTTCTCCACTAAAAGGCAAAGATTCTATAGTCTGTCCCAGGTTATCATTTTCATCGCTTTTTGTTGATTTTCTTAATGATTACACTTACCTTTCTGTGAAGAACAGATCATATCAAGATATGGCAAAAATTCAAAGATTTCTTCATTTACATGTTCCCTCTTTATACATTTCTTATGGAGATTTATAATGGGAAATCTACATCTTTTATCCATTCAGAAATTCTTAACACACCTTGACAGTTTTCAGGTTCTTTTCACATCCTTTGCATTGCAAATTCTGCATTGCAGAATTTAACATGATAAAAAATAGTATTTGCTTCATCAAAATACTAAATAATCAGTATACTAAAATTAAACCATGTCTTAAAAGATTCAGTTATGTGGTATTGTGTAGTTGTAACTATTTTGTAAAATTGCTTATTTGTTTTAGGGACCCATTTGCAGTGAAACCTTTACCTAAAGCATATTATCATCCAAGTAAACATAAGAATCTCTCCAAAACACAGAAAAAGGTATTATACCGGCATTGTATTTATCTTAGTATCAGTGCTTTTGTCAACATTTCATACTTGTAAATATGTAACTAAAAATATAGAATAATTTTTATATTGACTTGTCTTCTTTTATCACTATGCCACTTTTGTAACAGACAAAAATATTGGGCAACCCTGCAGTAGAAGAATGCAAAGAGGAGAGCCAACCCAAGGATCCTGAAGATGAACTCTTTCTGAAGGGAGGTAATCACTACATAACAAAGACTCCACCTCCTGAAGACAATGCTTCATCCAAATTTGATGAGTCCTGGCCAAGTAGTGAGAGACCGTCTTCTGTGGGGTATAATTATGGATACACTAACAGACACTGCATTTATTTTATAACAAATCTAGATATTTCAATGACTCCTAAATGTGTAAACTGATGTGTTAACTGAAAGTGTACAAATTGAGCCACATTTAGTCAGATGTATGTACCTATATTTCATAGAACTTGCATTTAGGACTGAAATTTTGATAATGAATTTACAAACATAATTTAAGCCAACATTAAACAGTACTAAGGAGTATTTGTCTTATTTCAGTTTAACAGGTACTGATGACAAAAGTCCATACTCTCTCCAGACAATGTTAGATTTGTATGGAAGGAAGGGAGACTACTCTGACATAAAACAAACTCTGTCTTTCACAGAAACTGACCAGAAGGAAGTATCAGGTGGACAAGCATCAACACTGCAGAGGTTAATATACTTCTCTTGATAAATGAACCTAACATGTCAAAATTTTATCATGTAGATTCATTTACAGTGTAGTTTAATACCAAAGACCTGTTCAGGTGATGGGTTTGGTCACATTATGATTGATGACTGTTTTAGGTACATAGAGAGGTTCCGTAGAGGAGAACCAATGAGTCGAGAGGATAGACAGCGACAAACAAAGGCCAACTCCAGGGACTTTTGGTGGGTCGACCCAGCAAGTAGAGAAAGTGTGGCAGTTAAAAAGCAACCAGTCGGAAAGGTGTGTACATTTAATTAAAAAATTAATCATTAATGGTTTTCACTTATATGTTTCCTCAGATTTCTCCAACAGTAATAACTTCATCCTCAAAATTCTTAAATACTGTATACAGGGGAATATTTTCTCCTGTTTTATTTTTGCCTTTTTTTCCCTCCTTGTCAGCAAGCTAATTTAAAACTGGGCAAATTCAAAATAACTATGTTAATTAGAAATAGTATCTATTTCTAACTGTGTCTGGACAAATTCAAGATGGAGTGAAACCATTTGCAAGTGTAGAAGAGTGAATAAAGCATGGGGAGAAAATAACCTTGTATACAGTATTCCTTCAGTAAAAGTAAAGATTTGATCTGTGAATACATTTCTGTATGGTAAATGTGCTTGTATTAAATTTCCCAGAGAAACAAACTCTTTTTCAGCAATGAATGAAGGAAGTAAACTTGTATGTAGGTTAATTTAAAATACATTATATGCATGATATTAATTGATTTGTTTTATTAATTAATACATTAGGCAGCAGAGAGATCTCCTACCGATGATATAACCCAGAGGTTGCAAGAAAGGGCAGACAGGTTATTGGAACAGAGGTAAGAGAAAAATAAACATTTATGGAGGACTGTACAGGGCAACATTTCCACATGTAGGTACACTATAACATGAATTATTTCAAAGATATGGTAATTTAGTAATGTGAATATTTTTTAGAATTAGTGAAAATCATTTTGTTTATTTAAAAAGACACGGTGACACAAAAACGAGTGAACTGGATAAAATAGAATTTTTAGGTGGCTTTTGTAAATTTTATTCAGTTCTTGAAAATATAAAGTTTCACAAAATAACAAGTTTTATAAAGTAAAAATTCAATTGTTACGGATAAAAATATAATTACTTGTTGGCCCAACACATAAATATTGTTTGCTCCTCCTTCAACAATTACGCATGCGCAGAAACGACATAAACAATCATGAAGTCTAGCCACGAAAAACGAAAAGTCGGTAGACCGAGGTTTTTGACTGATTCTGTGAAGAGAAAAGATTGCCTGAGAAAGGAACAGGGTGGCCGTATTCAAAACAAAGGTATATCTTGGCGACCAATATCACAGATGGATGTTATAGAAAGTCACGTGACACTAAACGTAAACTAAAAACCGTTCCGGATCATGTAATCTTCGTTTTTCGAGCACATTCAAATTACATTTTTTGTCTGCATTCCGGTGCAGATGAATGCACAAAAACTTGGCTATGATCACCTTTCTTCCCAATCTTTTGATTTTATGAAAAATATTTATGAAAAAAATATGTAAGTTTGAGTCACCATGTCTCTTTAAATTTAATAACCCCTGTGACGAGTTATCCATGTTAACAGTGTATTATTGAACAACTGGCAACAGTGGGGGATTTGATGAAAATTTCAATTTAAAAAAGTCATGATTGTTTAGCATTTAGGTATGATATTGTTGTTACTGTATGTGTCCTTTGGACAAATTATATATATGTACGAGTTGTTATTGATATATATAATTTCCTTCAGTGTGAGTACAGTTGCATCTTCAGATCCTATTGTCAGTACAGACGGACTTGGCAGTTCCCTTGATGGAAGTGCATCTATATCAAGCTTTGAAGAGCAGCCTTACCGACCAGCATTTGCCAAAAATTTAGGTATGTTTAATTTTCTGCTGATTAAACTCATATATCTATAATAGATATTTCAAATACAGATACTTTTCCAAATAATGTGATATTAATCAAATGTAAATGATAATTATTCACTCAGATAATGGACCTTCTCAAACAAGGTATCCAAATTTGGACCGTGGGCATGCATCTTATCCTCACCCCCCTAATACTTCAAACTTCTTTCCCCGGGTGTCACGGCCTGCTCGCCCAGAGGACGACATTCTCCACCAGTGGAGGGTCAAGCGTCGGCTAGAGTCTGCTAGAGATGTAGCTGAACACACCCCAGCCAATAAAAACACATTTGGTTTTCTATCAAGACAACCTGACCAGGTAAAGATACTTTACATTAGTTGATTTCTTTGTCATCTTTTTAAGTTGTTATGAAAAACTATAATTAGAGACATTATTTTTTTTTATTACAAACTTTAGTTTTTAGATGGAATGGAATATATTCTGATTGTTTCATTATTTTTAACGAAATTAAAATATTTATTAAATATTTTTTAATTTTCTTATTTTATTGCAATTTGAATTTTTCAAAAAGGAAGTGATATTCTTTAAACTTGTTAAATAACACATGTCAGAAAGTTTTTCCCACTGACTCTCACTCCAAATCCTGACAATTCATTATGGAAATTAAGAATAAAATGGCTTGTTTCATGTTCAGGAGGTGTTGGATGCAAAGTTATCAGAATTCAAGGAGCAACTATCAGGAAAGAGAACTCCCACAGAACCACAGCGGCTGACTGGGAATGTGAGGTTCACACCTGTGCCAAATAAAAACCTGACCAAAAACACAAATACTGAAAATATGGTACATATTTTATATGATTTTAATTTTTAACATCCACCTCTGTGAAAACAAACAAATCTAGGAAGAGTTCATTAGATTTAAGAAATCATTTTTAGATACACATAGACTAGGCTTAAGTCTTAAGTAATGATAAAGTGTCTGAGATGAATTCTCCTATTTCCTTAGAGACTGTATGGAATCAGATGTGTGATTGCATGTAATGTACCAGGTGCATATAGCTTACACATTAAGATGTACATGTGACTGTGTTGTTGTGCTAAAGTCCCTGTCATAGGGTGACTGTTGAATTAGATATGAAATAAGTAAGTTTAATTGACATCTGCCTAAATTATTTCCCATTTTTCTAGTGTTATGTTTGTTTGTAATACATTGCAGCAGGAATTTGAGCAGAGAGACGCTGATTCTCTACCCACCATAGCAAGCCCCACCCTTGGGAGGCGTGGCAAACAGACAGGGGTGGAGCCTCATTTACATCTTATGTGTGATCTTCTTCCTTGTGGGCATTCACAGCAGTTCTTAGAAAAAACTTTCATGTCACACACAGATGAAAAGTCCGATCAGGATTCAAAACAGTCAAAAGGTTGTGAAAGTTCAAGAACAGTGGATGATAGGGTCAAGATTGATTCTGATTCTGCTAAGGAAAAGACAGAGACAGGGAGGTATAAATACTTACAAGCAGAAAGACCTCATGATGATGAGGGAACAGTCAAAACTTCTAGCAAGCAAAGTGATATAGAAAATGATGAGGACCATAACAAAAGGAAACTGAAAGAAAGCAAAGAACAGGAAAGTTCAAGTGATAAGTCAGATTCTAAAGAATTTAGTAAAAGAAAGAAGAGTCCACGTGATGAAGAGGACAGTGTTCCAAGACCAAGAGAGTGCCACAGTCCATCAATGAAAAAGTTTGAAAGTGTGAACACAGCTATCGGACAGGTAGATCTATTTCTACATGTGTCAAATTCTCTTAAACCAGATATAAAATGTGTCTTGATTTATCAAGGTACAGAACCTTTTGTTTTGGGATCTGTCTGAAAAATGCTAATGGCTAGTATCTAATATCAATATGTTTTCTTTTGTTGAAGGTAATTAAGGACCGACTGTTTACTTCCTCGCTGAGTACTGTCATTGACAGTGTGGATATCAGTGTGGTGGATCCTAATAGACAGAGTGTGGAGTATACAGAATCCACTAGAATTACTCCCCATGATCCCAGTCCTCAGTCAGAGTTATCTCCTCCTGATCCCAAACCCCCAAAAGGGTTGTCTGCTCCCGATTCAAAGCTGAGAGAGAAAAAGGCGGAGACCAGAAAAGAGAGACCAGCTAAAACAGTTAAGTCTGAATCAGACTCCAGGAAAGCAGAGAGGGTAGCAAATTTAACAGAGTTAGAAAATGGTGAGTGGAGAAAGTGCCATTTAATCAAACACCTGAATGAATTTAACTATTTGCTTTTGTTGTGATATGCTTTTGAAGATTTTAATGATGATCACAATTGATGTGTGATTTTTGTAGAGGACAGTTATGAATCTGATGGAGATTTCCCTGAGGATCAGTTGTTACAGATTCTAAGAGCACAGCGGTCAAGCTATGAAGAAAAACTAGGGTATGTAAAACTAAATATTGACAATAGCTTGTTTTATCCTGTTATTTTTTATCTCAGAAAGTATAGATGTTTAATTATTTCACTAGTATCACTTTTGTTTTCATAGTAATTTCTGTATATGGTTTCCTTTACAGACACATTGACAAATTGCTGGCAGAGTTATCTCCCATTTCATAATGCTAAATGTATATATTAGTATAAATGCTACTGTAATAAATATGTATATATTTTTAACTGTGTGACTTTTCCTTACTGATTGAATACTTACCTCCGCATTCATTAGTTACCTCAAGTGAATCAGGTAAAAGTAAATGTGTAACAAGTACTAGTAATTAATTTAAGCATGAAGCTGGAAACTCTTGGAGACAAGAGATGTCAGCACACTGACGTAGCTGTTACCTGTGTAGGAAGACCTCTACAGCAGCGGGTGTTTAACTGTTCAAATCAGCAGTTTCATTTAGAATGTTCTATTGTCAAAATAATAATTTATGTTCTGGGCCCAGTTTACCCTAAGTCGATGGCCAATCCGGAGACAGATTATTTCTAGTACCCTCTCTTCCATCTAAGGTTACTGGGATTTAATGGTTTTCTGCCTATATACTAGTATGTAGTTATCATTTTTATTGTTTCATCGTAATTTTCATTTTCATTGTTTCATGTCTACTTGTTTTCCATATATTTAATAAAAACTGAGTTTGTGAGTGATAATATAAATCACAATATCAGTCTTTATAAAATATCAAATGTTTTTGTGTTTAGAAAGGTTAGAAGGGGTTTATTTATTTCACTTTCTAATAAAAATTATGACCAACGCCACCACCACCACCACCCCCTTTCACCGTATGTTCCTCCCCTTCAAAATTCTTGCTACGGGTCTGATTTGTTTGGTGCTTTATTTAATGTACAAACAGTGATTTGTAAGTAAGAGGGTTGGCGATCTGACTGATGTAATGAGATACCGATCGCAATCAGCGGCGGACTCTGGCGATGAGTGACGGCAGAATTTGTCGCTGTCGACTCCAATATTTACAATCGTTTAGCGCCCTTGTTACCCGGTAATTGCTGCAGATCTCGTTTCTCGCCTATCTACTGCTTAGCCATCTAGAAAATCACGTGGTGGTGTGTCAAGGCTCGTAAAGCATTAAAAGTATAATTCATTAGGATTAATGTGTTTTAACTCGAACTAATATTTTCGCAGGTACATCAAAGTACATGTAGTATTTAAAGTCGGACCATAAACACACACCTTTAAGTGTAATGTATGAACATTTGCATAAAAAATATTGTCTATTTAATACACGCACAATGTAGTAAAACTCTCTCTCTCTCTCTCTCTCTCTCTCTCTCTCTCTCTCAGAAAATATTTTTGTTCACCGACCTTGAAAAGCAAAGTACATAAAATACTGAGAATTTTAAGAAAAAAACCCCCACAATTAGGCCAATTAAATCGTGAGAACCTTTGGTGGTTCCCTGGAGGTGTGTGGTTCCTGGCCACTTGACCCCCTTTGTCGTGGGGGAGACATGTGGCCGATGGTGTGTTTTCCCGATTCGCCTGGGCATCATTAGATATAGATAAACATTTACAATCATACCTCCATCACATCTGGAATGTATTCCACATTCTTTATTTGTTTAACACTAATCACTCTTGATTGGCGAATTAAGTCAGCAAATATTGAGAAAATTACATGTGATCGCCCGATTTTATCGCGGCTCCTTTAGCACGCTGCTTCTTCTTGACGCAGTGACTGGCCATTATTCGGCATTTAAGAATCGCTTAGGGACGCATTATACACTTAACGGAGGTGTATGCCCCAAACGAAGATTTTTTAAGAGATTTGACACTTAATATACACCAAAAAAAAAATAAAATTAAAAAGCACGCTATGTTGTGATGTTCAGTCAAAATTCGCAATCCTTACGCCAAACTCCAAACTCGTCGTTTTACATCCGGGATATATTGGGGGCGGATTCAGGACCGAATGGGACACCGGAAAAGTATCCGGAATACGGACAAAGAGGAGGCCATGCCCTGGTGGGATACCCGCCAGGTCCCTACACAGGTCACGTGATGCCACACCAGCCCCTGGTCCCGTCCAGTCGGGCTTACCCCCTGTCATTCACCGGTAGAGGTAAATATTCTTATACTATTTACCTTAATGTGAAAATGACAATTTTTTGAAAAGCAACTTTTCTTTGAATAAAAATAATGCGATAAGAATCTGCAAATAGAGTGTCCGGAAAAATTGATAAGTATTTATAAATAGGAAAAATAAGGGTTAAATTTGACGGCGTACAAGAATTAGTACACATTTCGATTTTGAATAACATTTATCTTACCTAAATTTTCCTTTTCCACACCTATAATACAAAAATGGAAAAATAAGAAAAAACCTGAATGAATTTAATTTGTTTCATCAAAATTAATACGAATTAATATTAATCTTCCATTTTTACAATTAAAAAAAAAATAAACAAGAATGTTCTTTTTCGTGATTTAAGTGACTTCTATTTTTTTGTGAATAGGCCTAATTGTTTTCATTTTTTCAAAACATTATTATAGACCATTTATTTAAAGTATTTATATACTGTGATTTTCATAATTTTATTTTGCTGCTAAACTGTGCTTTTATGATAATTCTGCGTGTAACTTAAACGTTTGTGGTACTCAAGATCTAGATTTTAAAAATTATTAAATTTTCTCAAAAGAAAGATTTCTCTACTGTGGAATATATTGCAACGTAATTTTTGTACAGGACGACAATAATATAAAATTGCTTTACTTTAAAAAAAAAAACAACTAAAAGAAATGTATTTATAAATAATGATTTTTGTCATTTAAGTAAAAAAAATCAATTTTACAATTATTGTATTGCAGCTCATATTGGTTTAAAAAATGAAATTCAAGTGAATTAAATAGTAAAGATAAAGCAGTTACATGTATTGAACTCGTGATTAAAAAAAATAGGTATATGAAGAATAGATGCATGAATTATCAATTATGTCATATTGAAAATTTTGTATTTACCGGGTGGTCTTAAATTAGAAATTTACGATATGACAAGTAGTTGAAAATTCATAATATTTCTAACAAATCATTCATTAATTTATTTTGTATCGATATTTATTCAAAAGATATATTTTAAAATGATGATAAACTCTATAAAATGTGTTTTTGTATGTCGAAATTTTTAGAACTATTGTGTAAAAAATTATTCACATTGTCTTTTTTGTATCATAACAATATTTACATGGTCATATGTGTATTTTTACACGATACAGCGGAACGAGCCGCATCCGTTCCTTTCAGATTAAAATAAAACCGGCCTCTAGTGTATATTGATTGTACTTAACTTTGTAGTTAATTTCTTAAATTGTGATTGTTCAATTTATCTATGAAATGATTTTATCTTTTTATAAGTTTATAGATAATGTTTTCTCTCTCTATCGTCACTGATAATGAGATTTCCTTCCTCATACTTGAGTTGAAAACTATTTCTTTCATAATAATTCAATCATAATGATTTCATGTTGAATAGTTTACATTTTATTGATGTATTACAAAATACAGCGCTTGAGGTAGAATAAATATTTTGATTTTTTACGGCATTTCCATGGCCTGTTTATCTAAAGATTTTTTAAATTTTCATTTTTAACAAAAAAAAAAACATTAGAACTAAAATGGTGTCATGCATTATGTAACTAATGATATTATCATTTTTAAAAAAAGACGGGAATTTCTAGCATGAATAAATAAATGTATCTATTAAAGAACAAAACAAAGAGATATTTTCTTTATTTTCGGAAGATATATATGAGTACATATATAACTAAACGCAGAACGTGGATGCCGTCACAATACTAATAGTCTTTCTCAGGTTCTTGAACAATTAAAACAATGAAAGACATTTTCATCAATTAAAAAAAATTAGATATACAGAGTATATGTGGATATACATGTTTCTTTTTGCTTTTATATATCATTCCACAGATATTTCAAAAATGATTAAAGAAATTAAAAAACCAATCCACTGATTTTTTCGTAATACTACGAGCATTTTGTTAAATGCTAAATAATTTTGTTTGCAATATACCTACATGTATTCCATCGATAATTGTGCTTTTTATCAATAAATTACTTGTATGTAGTTAATTACATTTTGATATTGCAATTCATTTCAGTGGGTTTCCCGATGGAATCCCTGTTTGACCTCCAAGAGGCTAGTTCTCTGCCCATCCCCCTCCCCGTCTACATTCGATCCCGCTCCCCCGGGGAGACCACGGCTCTCCTGAGGCCCAAGAAGTGTCGGAGAAGTCGCACCGTGTTCACCGAGCTCCAGCTGATCGGGCTGGAGAAAAGGTTCGAATCCCAGAAGTACCTCTCCACGCCTGATCGGATCGACCTTGCGGAATCCCTCGGGCTTTCTCAGGTCCAAGTTAAAACTTGGTACCAAAATCGACGCATGAAGTGGAAAAAATCGGTAGGATTTTATAACTACCATTTTTTATTGAGTTTTAAAAGTGCTTATTCTTTCCCTTTTAAATAAGGTTAAGTTTTTGTTAATGGATAGTCTTTGTAGGAAAAACAATCAGAAAACCAGACTTTATAGAAACTTGATATGACCTTACCTACTAACGTTGTTTATCTGCTAGATAAAGTATGTTATTTACTCTTACATTTAATTTCTCTTTCACTGGCTACTCTTAGTTCCTTTCAAAGTCGTACTCATCAAATCCTGCCATAAGTTAGTGCGTATACGCTGTTGTCAGCTATCAGTAGAGGTCTTACCCGGTATATCCAATATCCTATACATTATACACTGTACTTATTATTCTACGCTTTCAATTCATATTTTTTAATTTAAGACATTTACAACTAATTTTATTTGCCAATACTCATCATTTGCAATTTTCTTGTTCGTCAAATTCAAAAAATAACACAAGTACATGTAATTGCATATTTAATGAAAAAATGTTTGTATTTTATAACTCATACCTACTTATACTTATCTATAATTGTTTCATTAGATTACGCAAAATGAGCGTAATGCTGGACATAAGGGTACCTCAGACAAACAGGAAGAAGCTGAGCCGTCAAGTAAACCAAGTGCGCATGCTCCGACGTGAAAGTGTCTACATCTGTCCATTTTGTGTATTCATGAAACTTAATTACGGGTTTCTGTTGAAGAACTCATTGTGACTTTAGATTTTTAAAGTGCAAAGTTTATGTACATTTATTGGCAGCTTTTGTATTAAACAAAAAAATGATTTGTTAAACTCTTCTTATAAGTTTGGTTTTAAATATTTACAAAATGAAAATGTTGTCTGCATTGTCAATCTGGATAAAATGGCCTTATCCTGACCTTCGTTTTGTAAGAGACCGAAATAAGAAGCTTGCCTCTCGTCACCTGTGACTGAACTAGAATTTCAATTGGTGAAATGCACTGCAAGTAATCAAATTCTTACACATTGGAATTTTTTTTCCATCATGTTAAATGGTTGTTGTGATTTCAACACAAAATACACAACAAGCCAAATATATTACCACTGCCATTTAGTTTTGAAAGATCGAGACCCAAGTTCCTGTAAACACTGGTACAGGTTACGTTCCAATTGTGAGCAGCCATCAATGGGATGTTAACAAAATCTAAGGAAAAAGCACGAATACAAAGTACAAAAATGTGTACAATATGAAGTGTTTATTTAAAAATATATATCTATTATGCAGACAAATAGTGGATTGAGTTTATTCTAAATCGAGAAAACAAATATCCCAGGACAACACATTAAGAAAATGACAGTGTTTGGGGAGAAATATTTCATGTAAAAAATGGCCTACAGGATTAATACATTATGTTCAAGCATGTATAAATGTATTTATAAGCAAATATCTAAGCAAGACGTTAGAATTATACGTATAGGAACAAAAATAAATTCAGTGAAACGTGCCATAAAGAAAACCCGTGATGACCATTCCAACAAGAAATATACCGGTCAGGACA
>WFKH01011581.1:63482335-63489835 GCA_016163765.1 Magallana hongkongensis | reverse complement strand
AAAAACACTGGAAAGAATTTGAAACAATCTTGGTGGAATTCGATGACTCCAGCATGGATATAATGTATCTAGAAAAAATTAATAGTAGTCTAAAGATAGTTATATTTGGATAGATGGACAATTATGAGTCCGTCATTTATTTCCTCACTCGCACATGCACAGAAGAGAGTGATTTGGAATTGGACAACAAAATGATTCGACATCAGATATGTTTGAGCGTTATAAACAATTTTGATCGCAGATACAAGACTGTTAATAGATGCTGCTGAAATACTCTCAGAAAAGTACGTAATAAGATCTGAAGTGTCCATATCAACAGCACTGGAAAATCATTTCAATCATGGAAAAAACGTGAGAATCATAAAACCGAAAAGGCAAACATCACTATGTCTAGCAAGATATAGAACTTCAGAAGCAGAAAGCCTTACTGAAAGCGAAATGGAACTACTAGAGAATCAGAGGAAGATTGGTATCTTGGAAGCACAAACGGGCAAGCCTCAGATTCGTAGTTCTTACACGTCATTACCGAAACAACATCCTCCTGGTTATAATGATTCACTGGGACCAATCAGACGAAAATACACAGCAAACTTAGTTAGTGAACATTCTACGGTCAGTGGAGCAATAAGCAAATTTATTTCATTTGATAAACTGGACAAAATGGGTGATCGGGACAAAGAGAAGAAGAACAAAACTTACAACTCTTTATCACCACCAGGCATCGGAAAGTCAAGGGAACTGGTAGCCCAAAATGACCACGTGGAATAAAAATTGAAAGTTCTTCTGAGGAAAGATCTTCTGATGTCACATTCAGTTCATTTAACGACAAACCTGACTCTTTTCAACTCTGGAAAGCCAGCTTCACAAGCATAGTGAAAGAAATAAACATTTCCGCATTCGAAGAGATGGGTTTGTTGATAAAGTGATTGGGACCAGAATCAAAAAGATTCGCAAGAAGCATAGAAGGATCTAAAATCAATGACCCAGTTAAAGGAGTCTTTCGTATTTGGGAACGTTTGGACGCTATGGAAGGCTGGAAATAGTAGAAGCCGCTTTTAAGAACAAACTCAACAGATTTCCTAAGATATCAATAAACAATAAAAAAAATGCCAAATGATCTTCTGGACATTTTAACTAAAATAGTATCAGCATAGGATATCGAGCTATACGCAACACTTCTGTCTTACTATGACTCATTATCCGGTGTCAATCCCATCACCGGCAAGATGCCCCAAGGTCTACAAGACCATTCTCTCACCAGAAGTTGTGCTACACGAGCTTCGTTTACACCTCTGTCAACTCCCGATGTACAAGATTCTTGTACAAACTGAAACGATGTGCAAAATGTATTTAAAATCGATGTATTTACTTTTTTTTATTTATAAATATGATTATAAGTAATTCAATTTAAATCTGTAATACTTTTATTCATTTTTATTTCAAAGTTACTGGGAGAACTATTTTGCGGAGGTAAAAACTAAAATCGGATCACATGATCTAGTTTGACAGATGTTTGAAAGTTTTGAAAAATCAGTTTCTGCACGCTCCCGATTCATCGTTGATTTTACACAAATCGGCAGCAATATCATCCCCTATGATAATTTTAATGTTGCCCACAAAGTCTTTGTCCGTTAATATCCTCCCTTCAAGCTGACTGTACATGAGAAACGAATCAACAGTGCCATGTGCTTGCCATGCTTGTTTTGATCATGTGACAGACTATTTTTCCGGCGTTGACAGAGGTGTAGGCGAAGCTTGTGTAGCACGACCTCTGGTGAGAGAATGCTACAAGAGAAGTGGGTGTCTCAAGCATCCAAGTTTAAAGAATATAACTGTGTTCCATTTCCGCCATTCATCTTTCCTTTGAAATTTATTCGAGAACGCAGCATTTTGAAAAATGATCTAGCTTTCCAAACGGATCTTTAACATCGACAACAGAGAAAAGAACTTACGAACCAAAACAAAGCTTTCCTGTAAGTGTTCACAGTAAAAAAAAACCCGAACTAACAACGGATGATAGAATCAAAGAAGAACGACCACCAATTCACAAGTCGAACCATTCATTGAATCACTGTAGGTCCTTTAAAGCAAACCCTTTACAAGGAGAGACAGATTTCTACGAGAAATTTGTCTAGAAATTGTACAACAACCATGATTGTAACAAACGTACGTTTTTATACTGTCTTATAATAATTATGACAATTATGTTTTGTATAGAGAGAATGAGATAATTTCTTAATATACACAAGTCATACAAATATATCAAATAAGATCAGTTTTCAATGTAAAAATAAAAAGGTAATCAGACAAATTCTTGAAAACAAATTAGCCCGAAACTACTTTACATTTTAAAGATTATAAATATACAGAAAGTTTTATAATATCCAAACAAAAATTTATACCAAACATGAAAACAATTTGAGGTAATGATGACATACATACCTTCATTGATAATAATAATAAACATTTATTGAAATGGTATTTAACACAAATAAGATTTACATATTCATTTCGAATTTTCTCTGTCATACCACTTTATGAATATTAAGCTATTAATGTACAACAACCTTCACTTGACAATTACAGAAAATTATATCATACATTCTTCGCATAAAAGACTTAAGTCTTTTTCAAAGGAAATTAATCTTAAATTTAACCGGGAATAATATTGTTAGATTTCATCAAGAATTTAGAAAAATTGAAATTATTAGCATACATGTCCCAATACAATCATAAAATCATAGTGTAGAAAAAGATTTCAATACATAAGATTTGAACATTCTGAGATTTGAAATTTTTTAAGTTATTACCTATATACACAAAGATAAGAACAGTACATTGTTCGGAACAAATAAAAATAACCTCTTAATTGGATAATAAATTCTGGCCATGCTCCTTTAAATCTTCTCCCTAATCATAACTTACTGATTAAAAAAAGGTTTATTTTTTATGCATCTCAGAACTGTACTTCAATTTTCAATTACATTTGAAAATATAAAAGGAGCAGCAGAATACATTGAGCTGGACACATTAACCCAACAGCATTTTTTTACAGGTAAATTACAGTTACATATACAGGTACAATCATTCTTGACATTATTCATCGTTAAGGATTACCAATTTGCAACTAATAAATCAAAGCCAAAGTATGTTTAATAACACAGTATAATTTCTTCCTCATTTGCACCTCATTTGTAGTTTTTTAAAGGTGTTGTCCTTTGAATGTAGTTTATCAATTGACTTTCTAATTATTCTTTTGGATACCTGTCGTGGAATTATTCTCCATAGGCACGCTCTGGCAATGTTTCCGTAGAGCCAGGTGCCTCTTCTGTCACCTTAGTTGGTATTTTTGAATGTTTTTTACAACGTTATTTAGACCGTCAACATCGTCTGCAATGAATTCAATTTTTAAAAAGTAATATTATGAGTTTGTTGCCATCGTTTTTCTTAAAGCATTGCTTCTTCATCAAGTAAATTTTTTCTTCCTTATAATGATCTCTTTAATTTCAGTCAGAATATTTTTAACTTCAAGATACTCTTACAATTCACCAAGTATATCAGTTCTGATATAACATAAAATACCTGAAATCCCTTAGCGCGGACACTGAACGACTGTCTCTTTCAAGGTTTTTTAAACAGTAAGCTTAAGAATGCTGATACCCCCATATGTCGGTCGACCTCAAAGCTTTTCCATCTCTGAACCCAACTAAGCTTTTCCTGTTTTGACCTTCTTTGCCAAATGGCGATGTCACTTTTTCTGCAGACTCATTCACCTGGACTAAATACTTGTCTTGCCTAAATGCTTCATGTGTTTCGCACGTATTTTTTCATTTAGACGATCCTTGGTTTTTGATTCCATTCGGCCACTTTCTTCTATAATGGAACAGTTATCTGTCGTCTTATATGTAACGTTTCACCGATTCTACTTTGTGTTGAAAATCGTTACGAGAAACATCCATCACATTTAAGAAAGCTCCAACATTCCAAAACCAAAAGTTGTAGCAAAAATCTACACTCCAATCAAGCTGCATGTAATGCAATAGATAAAGGACAATGTCTTATCTGGGTAGGCAGTGTCCCTGATTGTGGTCAAGGTCAGAGTGGACCAGTAGAAACAGAACGCATACTGCTTCAAGAAGCAGGAGAAGTTAGGATTAATTACATCACTGCCAAAGTCCAGGTACTGACTCATGGCAAAGTAGAGGCAACAATTCCAGGGAATAATGATGATGATGATGGTGGTGATGAAAATGATGATGATGATGATGATGATAAAAATAACATGACAATTACATTTGATTGTACATGACAGCGCAGATTAAAACAACATGTCCCTGTTATAGGGGAATGGGTGAATGAAAATTTTCTTAAAGTAGAAAACCTGGCAATCAATATCAAAATCTTTTAGAAAAAGAGTAATGCTAAAACTGCTTTATTATAACGTGCAAAAAGAAAAACGGAAATGTTTTCAATGTTTTCAATCTACACAAAGTTATCTCCTTTCCTAATTCCTAAATGTAGGAATACAGTAAAACGTGCTAATATGAAGATGGAAACAGCAAAAACATTGATACAATGAGATAACATGGAATCGTAGGCAAGATTCTTGTTAATCCATACCGGTATTAATACTATTAATACGTGAAGTCAGTCATTAAAAATAATCTAGCAAATATTTGACCTATAAAATATCTCTTTTGACAAAGAAACAGCTTTTTCGCATGTGTTGCCTTTTATATGAGGAACATTTGATTACCATATGAATATCATAGATAAACCGTATACATGTACTTGTATCCGCTTATTTAAAGCATGCGTTTTTTAAAACTAATGTTCAAAGCATCTTATCTATTACCTAATGTCAGTGTCAAGGAAAAGACAATTATAATTTATATGTAGCTCTGTTCACTTATATTAACTAGATTTGACACTTTAAATTTTACGATAAACACATTTTATACTTGCAAGTCCTTTGTAATCAAGAGTATTTTTAAATATTTATGTGTTGATATTGTTTTTGTCGGATTCAGTTATTATTCTCAAGTAGTTGTCACTAAAGGCCTCATGGATGTGTATTATCAAAAGAACATTGTCAATAAAACATTGAGAAATAACAGAGTTTATTTACACAGCCTGGAGCTTCCTAAAGAAAACTGTTTGATAATGCAGTCCAATACTTTTATAAATAATTTCGCTTATTTCTCGCACAAAACGGCGACGCAAAAGAAATTGGTGCCTTTTCATAAACGAGCGGGGAAACTTAGCTACTAGTTCAACAAGCAACAAAGGATACAAAAGAAATCCATACTTATGCAAAAAGATTTATAAAGCTAAACAACGATACTTAATAACGCGTCATGGGCGGATCTAAAGTGGAGTCGGATGGGGTCACCCCACCCCCGTCTTCAATGGAAAACTTTTCTAGATCCACGTATGCACATGTTTATGTTATTTCTAGGATCGACGCCTGAATAGCGAACTCAACTGGATATGATCAAACCAAGTTATAATAATACGGTGTTATCAGGACAAGACCAGATAAATTGACTACTTGTTCCCTGTCAGTGAGTGTACTGTAGGACAAACAGTTATGACCAGCGTTGAAAGAAAAACTGATATAAAACTGAAAAATACCCGAACCCAAAAAAGCCCCATAAAACGAAACTGACACATAATATGCACGTAAAACAAAAAAAAATATATGAACATTATTTGTATATTCAAGCATAATACATAAGATAAGCTATTTTTTTTTATCACATTACCGAAAACAACTGGTCGGTCTGTCGTCCATTACTCGTCAAAACAAAGTACAGTTGAACTTTGATATTTCGAACACTGATATCTCGAATACAATGGATTTGTCGAAGTGATTTGTAAGTCCCAACCACTTATTTTTTGTGTATTTTACCCTCAATATCTCGAATAATCAGATATCTCGAAGTTTTTAAACAGTCCCATCTAGTTCGAGATAACGAAGTTTGACTGTATATCTAGGCATACTTGGACAAACTGACAAAAGACTGAGATAACACATTTGGGTCATATAGAACTTAATGGTGTGGTAAGAATTCTAATTTATGAAAGTTATTAATACTGAGTTTAAGGTTAAACATTTTAATTTTGAAAACAAAATTCTACCATGCATTATATTTGCTTTTTTTGAAGACCTCGTACACAAATTGACGAAAACATTGAAGGTATAATTTTATTCGTTTAAAGGGTTGTGGACACGATTTTAGTCAAATTTTATTTTTGCCCTTTTTAATGTTTACAATGCTTCAGTTAAACATTTCTAATAGTCAACCAAAATTTGAGTGTCGGTCGTCGAGTTATAAGCGAGATACAGAGCAATTCTTCGTTATGTAAACAAAGCTCAGGTCATGTTTTTGTTTACATTTTGAATGTTGACAAGAAAATTCCAGATGTAGACCTTAAATGAATGTGATAAACGCAAGAAACTGTTTATTTATGTTCAAAACGAATTAGCAGAAAAAAAATCAGCTTGAAAAAGAACTTTTACCGGTATATTGAACCAATGTAAACATAAACATGGCACGAGCCTTGTTTTAAAAATAAAAATGGAAAATAAAATCGTGATCATGCCTTTTTAAAAGTAATGTCATTGGTGCTTGTATACCTAATTCACTTGATCTGTAAAGCTCATATTTGCAAATTGATTAAACTGACATATACTTGTACAAGAAGGTTAACAGGAAAATGTAAGAACAGTGTACATATTATATATACTATCAATACTAAATTTGTCAAATCTTTACATAATTCATGCTAAAATAGATAATTTTACCTTAATTATAAGGTTCAGCATTATAAAAATGTTAAATTTTAAAGTATATTCATTTGAAAACATTATATATCATCTAGATAAACGCGACACAATGGTGGAAAGAGGTTTGGACCATTGGTCAGATATACTGGTAGTGGTTATCTACTTTGTCGCCGTGTTAGCTGTTGGATTATGGGTAAATCAATTCTATATTTTATATATAACACAAGATTAATATAGTTTACCAACAATTTATTGAAACATTCCATATTGGACACTGGGGACTACTAACTATTTACAGCTAAGATGAACAAAAGTAAGTATATGACAAATACTGTCTGAAAGGAAAAAACACACCCTATAATCGGGTGACATAACTTCCAACAAAATACATGAATACTTAATGGTCAAAAATAACCCTCTAAAGAGAGTTAAAAATAAGTACAAATTTTCCCCTTAAAAAACATGGGGGAAAAATTGGTGAAAATTCAAAAATTTAAACAATAAGAATTCTGAATTTGAACCAAGAATGCTATACGTCAGCATGGCTGTGACTAGAAGACTAGAGACTAAAATGAACTACATGATATTATGCGTAAGC
Organism: Magallana hongkongensis; assembly: GCA_016163765.1. Classification (NCBI taxonomy): domain Eukaryota; kingdom Metazoa; phylum Mollusca; class Bivalvia; order Ostreida; family Ostreidae; genus Magallana; species Magallana hongkongensis. The sequence goes on along the minus strand of WFKH01011581.1, from coordinate 63,482,447 downwards.
ATGACAAAGTGCCATACATCGGCATGGCTGTGACTAAAAGTCTAGAATCTAAACTGAACTACATGATATCATGCGTAAGCATGACGAAATGCCATACGTAAGCATGGCTGTG
>WFKH01011581.1:63468993-63482325 GCA_016163765.1 Magallana hongkongensis | reverse complement strand
ATATCATGCGTAAGCATGACGAAGTGCCATACGTCAGCATGGCTGTGACTAGAAGTCGAGACTAACTGAACTACATGATATCATGCGTAAGCATGACGAAGTGCCATACGTCAGCATGGCTGTGCCTTGAAATCTAGAGACTAAACTGAACTTCATGATATCATGCGTAAGCATGACAAACTGCCATACGTCAGCATGGCTGTGCCTTGAAATCTAGAGACTAAACTGAACTACATGATATCATGCGTAAGCATGACGAAGTGCCATACGTCAGCATGGCTGTAACTAAAAATCTAGAGACTAAACTGAATTAATAATATCATTTGAAGCATGATGAAATGCCATACGTCAGCATGGCTGAGACTAGTAGTCTTGAGACTAAATTAGCTACTGCATGTCTACATGGGTGTATTTTAAGTAATGAAGCAACATATAAGGTATAAATGAGTAATCATGAACAAACAATGACAATGTCCACTAAACTACGATAAAAAACAGCAAAATCCCCATTGGCAATTTATTTAAGGTGAGTGGCGGGGTGGATGGTGGTATAAACAAAACAACAATGGCTACTGACGCTGAAAGTAAACTGAAAACGAGGCTTGTCTAAAAATAACTTATACACATAGGGTGCCCCAAGGGAAATAGATTGAAAGAGTTTAATATATAAACAATGATTATTACATAATCAACAATTTGTATATAACACAAGATTAATATAGTTTACCAACAATTTATTGAAACATTCCATATTGGACACTGGGGACTACTAACTGTTTACAGCTAAGATGAACAAAAGTAAGTATATGACAAATACTGTCTGAAAGGAAAAAACACACCCTATAATCGGGTGACATAACTTCCAACAAAATACATGAATACTTAATGGTCAAAAATAACCCTCTAAAGAGAGTTAAAAATAAGTACAAATTTTCCCCTTAAAAAACATGGGGGAAAAATTGGTGAAAATTCAAAAATTTAAACAATAAGAATTCTGAATTTGAACCAAGAATGCCAAATACAAGAGTTGGAAGTTTAAATTTTAAAAACTGTAAACGATTGTAGCCCCCAAGTTTGTGGAAGTATAAAATTAAATTTGCCACCACCTTAAAAAATTACAAAATGCATTGTGATATTTTGTGAACCTAATAAAATTGAACACTAATGACTTAAATATATACAATCAAAACAAGAACAGTGGAATAAACTACATGTAAATAAAAACCGTGTTGACAAATACAAGTATCTTTAAACTAATACAATATATTTGTGCTACATTTTAATGAACCTAAATATTAGAAATAGGTGGATGCCAATTGTTTCTGGGCTTGTTGAATCACATTTGATGATTTGTGAATATATGTTGTATAACAATTTGAAGACCATCTCCCTAATGTTTTAATAACGTGATCTTCGATACGTGCTTCTTGAGCTGTAGTAGCAGCTCCAATTCTGAATGAATGACCATTATAATTCTCAGGATTGTAACCTAACTTACACAGAAGGAATTTTAACTTGTCTACGAAATAAGACCTGGTTAAGACAGAACCCTCTTTGGTAACAAAAAAAGGATTTGGTACACATGAAAATGCTCTAGCTTTTAAATCCAAATATTTGTGTATGGCACTAACTGGACACACATTTGTATTTGTTTTGAATAACTGAATTTGTACTCCTTTTCTAAAAGGATCAGTTTTTGATTGTTTTAAATTCAAAACAACAGAATTCTCAAAGCACATTACATCTTGTGTCAATAAGCAATCATTGACATTAATTTCGCTTAACACAGTAAACTCTCCACATCGTAGAAATCCAAAGAAAGCAGCAGTGCATGCTGCTTTTAACAAAGAACTAGTAAACATATCAAATAAACCTGAATGAAGCAAATGACAAATTTTACAAAGACTAGAACTTGTTATAGGCAATCTTGTACGCTTCACATGTGTACTAGCTTGTTTTTTCTTAACACCATTTAAAATTGTTTGCAAACATGGTGAAGGTTGACCTGACATGTTTTCTAAAGGATTGAATCCTTTCATTTTCAAGTAAAAAAATCTTATACCACTAAGATATAGCTTGATTGTAGAATATGACAAATGAAGGTTTTCATCACAATGTGCAACAAAATACATCAACATCTGTTCAGAAATGGGAGGTACACAATCATTTGAATGTTTATGAATTCCTCTAAGTGACATGAATTTAATATAGGAATCTAGTCCTGTACGGTATTGCGCTCTGGTTTTACTGGAAATGGAATGATCCCAGAGACTGCTCACAATGCTGTCCAGATCACTTCCTTCAAAGGTGGACACGGAGTACTGAGATTGTCTGCTTCTGGAGCCAGTCGGCGAAATCTGTCCATCTGAAATCGAGATAAACTGTCAGCTATTTCATTCTTAACACCAGGTATATAAGTACTATACACCGCAAAGTTATTATGTGCCGCACACATGGTAAGTCTTCTCATAAATTTCATGATGGTAGGTTCTTTGGATCTGCCTTTTGAAATGATATGAACAACGGCTTGATTATCACAGTAAAACACTATTCTTTTCCCACACCAACGGTCACCCCAAAGAATGCATGCGACAACAATGGGATATAGTTCCAACAAGGCCATAGATAATTTTGAATCCACTACTGATGGTAAGTCTTCGGGCCATTTGCTGTTAAACCAATGACCTTGGAAATATCCTCCAAAGCCTAAAGTAGAGGAAGCATCAGTAAACAGCTCCATATCATGAGCGTTTACTTTGAAGTTATCATAAAACATTGAAATTCCATTCCAATTTTTAAGAAATGTTAACCACATATGCAGGTCCGCTTTACACTCCTGGTTAAGGTGAACATGGTGATAACTTTCTTTAACGGAAGACATTAATCTGTACAAATAGGAAACAAATGAACATCCAGGGAGAATAACTCCTGTAGCAAAATTGAGATGCCCTAATAATTGTTCAAGTTCCTTACGCGTACAACTTTTTTGAGATGAAATCTGTATGATAAACTGAGAAATTCTGTCAATTTTCTCACGTGGTAACCTAGCTTGCATTTTATTAGTGTCCAAGATAATGCCCAAGTATTCTAATTCACAAGTAGGTCCAATAGTCTTTTTCTCAGATAATGGTAATCTCAGTCGATGAAAAATAGTACACAAAAGTGCCATAGTTCTTTCACCACAAACATCTGGTCGATCTATAGTCAAGAAATCATCTAATAAATGAAAAATGGCATCTATACCATAATTGTTTTTAGCAATCCAACAAATAGCCGTAGATAAGTTGTCGAATAATTTTGGACTTGACCTGCATCCAAAAGGTAAACGAACATAATGAAAATACGAATTTCTCCACTTAAAGCAGAACAGATGATATTGTGATGGAACGATTGGAATTTGTTTGAAAGCGTCAGTCATGTCCGTTTTACATAGAGTGCTTCCTATTCCATAGTCTTGAATTTGTTCTATTGCATCATCTATCTTGACATAACTTAAGGCACACAGATCTTTGTCGATGAGTTCATTGATGCTGGGTTCTTCATTATTATGAGGAGAGGACAAATCAAAAATTAATCGTTTCTTGCCGGTATATTTGTGTGTTGCTATTCCTAAAGGACTAACCCTGTAATTTTCAAATGGCGGCAAGGGAAATGGTCCTTTAACATACCCTCTTTGAATTTCGGTATTGAGAAGTTCGTCAACCACTAATGGATTTTGTCTGGCTGTTAAAGCATTTTTACATTCATATGTATGAATACTTTCACGTGTCACAAGGGTATCAAATCCAAACTCTAAGCTTGAACACAAGTAATTAACAAAGTTACGATCAGGATGTTCTGCCAATTCAAGACGGAGTCTGTCTATATTGATGTTAGTCAACGAATCTAGTCATTTGTGAGATGATGATGGACTTTTGTTTGCATCAGACTTGGTTTGATGACATTCTATCTTTGAGTGGTTTGACTTGCATGATTTACATATGTGTAAATATTTGCAATATGGTTTTGAGCAACTTTTAGAGGTATTAAAGTTGTTACAGATTTGTTCTCCATCATGAAATTTGACGTCACGCCCGTGCATGTCAAAGGCCTGTCGAGATGAACGATATGCCATGGAAGGTCTAGTGTTAAGATTTTTTCTTAGGAATTTTTGTGCACACATGGACGAACTGTGAATGTTGGATCCACAGAAGTCACAAGACTTAACAGGGGAACCCGCACAAATTAGCATACGGAGCTCATTGTCTCCCTTAGACCAGTCAGCTTTGATATTTCGTTGTAGAAGCAAAGCGGCACATTTGTTAGAAAACACTTGATGATATTCATAAAAACGTTCTGGCCAGATATTGGCCGTCTCGATGATATGGGACAAGTATGCGTCTAATTCTTCCACTCTATTGGGAAATGCATTACACATAATGCGTTTGTACCGTCCAAATGCAATTATGAATTCGTCTAACGTCAAATTTCTAACGAGACGTTCGTCGTTCTCTCTGATTTTCTTAACAGATGGCGTAGTGTAGTTGGGTATTAGTAAGACGTTCAGATTAACGTCCTTACCTGCCAAGATATCTGCCCGTATATCAGGAGAGACAAGATCGACTTCTGACAACTGGGACGCAGGAGTTCCAGCTCCAGGACTAACCATAGCTGTGCTGAGGTTGAACTTGTTTACGTCTGTTTTATTTACGGTTTGCCCCAGCGTAGTCAAAGCTTGTTGACACAATTGCAATGTGGAAACTAGGACATTGTCGGCCATTTTTGTTGACGAGGGCGATTGTAATGTTTGCGAAAAACCGGACTGCCTAAAAATTTCCGGATTGACTCCGTGCATCTGATTTTGAACGAGCGAACTATTTGTATGAGACAAATTTGAAGATCCAATTGCATTACTAACATGCAAGTCTGTACTTTGACCGGCCCTGACTGGCGGCACTGTAGTAGAATCGGAAGGCGCGACCGCGGTACTTTCTCTGACGATGTCTCTGCTGACACTAACGCCATTGTTTACATTGTCTAAATAAATTCTTTTTAACACGCTATGTGATAATTGTGCATTGATGACTATTCCCATGTCTGCCAATTTCTTCTTTAAAACGGTTACTGTCCAATTAGAAGGATTGTCAGATTCCTCAATTTGAGGCATAGAAAAATTGGAGCGTGATCTTCGACCCGAGGTCATTGTTCAAAGTTCGCAGTTCAAACTCGAAATCAATTAGGGGAAAGAATCATCACAAAGAAACACTATCACAAATAGATAATCCATATTTCATGAAAGTGATTATACACCAAAATAATCGATTAATAAATCCAAGAGGATGGAGTGAGAATATAAACAAAACAACAATGGCTACTGACGCTGAAAGTAAACTGAAAACGAGGCTTGTCTAAAAATAACTTATACACATAGGGTGCCCCTAGGGAAATAGATTGAAAGAGTTTAATATATAAACAATGATTATTACATAATCAACAAAATATAAGAACATGTATATTTTACTTACTTTCTTTTAATAAAAGAAATACAAATTTAGTCTTGAAAGTGTGCAGTGTATAGAATGTTGAAATGCATGTAATATAGAAAGACAATAAAGTAAAATTACACTTTTCAGCCTATTTTTTCACGATAACATAAAGATTGGTTCTTTTTTATCAATCTGTTATTGACACATAACATTCAACCAAATCAAATGAAGTATACGTATACTATAATCGTATACTATTTAGAGTTATAGCAGAAAACGGTTTCCGCTAAATCAAGAACAGCACAAAATGTCTTGCATAATCATATGTATACAAAATTAATAGGTAATTCAGAGATGCTCTTATTCTACATGCTAATCTGTTGAAAAATTAATTTCCGCAAAATATCGTCTACGCCTAATATACCACGTTTACAGTACTTTGTTCGGTTACAGCTGTGACATATACATTACTATACATCATGTAAATTCTGTGAAATATAATTTTCAGTGATGTATAGTGTTTGTAAAATGTAAATAGAAAAAATGTCAAATTTTCAGGCTTATGACGACCATAGATCGATAGTTACTATGTAGTAATTCTATGCAGTGATGCTACATGTATATTTTTATTCACCCTCAAAAGCAGACAGTTATTTCTTTTTTCTCTAAGGCATTTTGGCGACAAGCACGAGGGACAGTAACCAGTTACTTTTTGGCGGGGCGACGGATGACATGGTTTCCAGTAAGTTTTCTAAAATCCAAAATGACAATAAACAATATTTATTCAGAGTCAAAAGATTGGATTTGTAACTTTTTAAACGGTGCCAATACAACATGAACTTTAAATTTGGTATGAACACAGATTGGGGCCTCCATATATTCCAGCAACATAGGGACCGAACATTTCATTGGACTAGCAGGATCAGGGGCAGCAGCTGGAATAGCTATGATTTCCTACGAATGGACGGTATGATGTATAAAGATCATTGTCCAAGTATAAAGGGGAGTTCCAACTAGTTATTTTGCCAGAATGTATATAACGATTAATTTATCATTGAATAGTGCCCTTACATGCTGATATCCTGAATTTAAAAAGGAGCTATTGTTGTCATTTTTTCTTATTTAGGGACTTCCACTTATTGCTTTAGCTGCCTGGTTGTTCCTACCTGTATATATCTCTGCAAAGGTGATGCAATACTTGCAATGGGATTGGAACAATTCATGCTTTTTTTCAAAATTCAATATCCAATATTCAATTTCTTTTAAAAAAAATTGTCAGTTTATCGTAGCAAGCCAGACACTATAAAACACGTCTTCTCTAGGTGTACACTCTACCAGAATATCTCGGAAAGAGGTTTGGGGGCCAAAGGATCCGAATCTACATGAGTTTGTTGTCTCTACTTCTCTACATCGTCACAAAACTAGCGGTAAAAACCTAAAACAAAAAAAAAATGTCAAGAGTAACATACTTAAGTTCCAATTAAATAAAAAAAAATGTTTCCTGGACTTGAATATATTCTATCGCAAGCACAATGGATTTGTTTGTAATTGCTGTACTCTGTAAGGTCAATTACATATTTTTTGTGATCCTTGTGTTATACATACAGGTCAGCATTTTTTCCGGAGCATTGTTTATACAGTTGGCTCTTGGTTGGAATAACTACGTCGCTATAGCTTCCCTTTTGCTGATCACAGGCATCTACACTGTCCTAGGTAAATAGGCATACTAGTCACTAGTGCATAATTTTACCAGAAAAAGGATATTACTCACCATTATCTTAATCATTAAAAGAAAATAAGATGGCTTTATATATGTTAGTAAAACCAGACAAAATACATTTATGGTGTATATGCCACTCTTAACAGGAGGACTCACGGCTGTTATATATACTGACGCCTTCCAAACCATCGTCCTGACCCTTGGCTCCTTTGCTGTAGTTGGAGTCAGTAAGTTTCTAAACTAATGATGTTAAATATTAAAATCATTATCTACAAAGATATTTCCAAATACCTTAATCACTTCATGAAGAATTGAAATTTCAAACTATGCCTTTTAGGTTTTCACAAGATAGGTGGATACGGAGAATTTCAACAAAAATACATGGAATCTATTCCTGCTATCCGAGACGGAAACACGTCATGCGGATTGCCCCGTGAAGACGCTTTCCATATTTTCCGTGACCCCGTGAACTCAGATAACCCGTGGCCTGGACTTCTTCTTCAGTCAAGCATTGGCTGCTTATGGTACTGGTGCTGTGATCAGGTGATTGGCGCGAAATTTAAAAAAAACTCTGCTTCCATATATTTCTTAATGCTCCAAAAAATGTATATGCCCATTTTGCATTGGTTAGTCTTGTCCAAACGTTATCATACTACAAGTACCTGTTTTTATCCAGGTAATAATTCAGCGATCCCTTGCTGCCAAGAACCTCTCCCATGCTAAAGGTGGGGCAATCCTGGCTGGTTATCTGAAGATGCTGCCATTAGTGATGATGATATTCCCAGGAATGATCAGCAGGGCCCTCTATCCAGGTTCGGTCAAAGCGAATAATAGTCTTCCCAGACAGTTCTATAGAATTTAGAATTTTTGTCATTAATTTGTTGGGGTTTTTTTAAGATGAAGTAGGATGTGCCGATCTTGTGGAATGTCAGAAAATCTGCGATAATCCTGTAGGCTGCTCCAACATAGCTTACCCAAAACTCGTACTGGAACTCCTTCCATTCGGTTTGTTTAAGTCATCTTCATTCTGTTTTATATTGCACATGTATAGAAAATATAGTTTAATACAAAAACACGTCTACTATTGTATTTTTTCTAATAAAGTAATGTATTCTCCAAAGAAACGTAAACAATTATATACGAAACTGAAAATAATTTTCGATACATGATTTGTGTCCATGAAAAATAATCCATTATTTTTCTATTTGATTTAAAATATGTGAAGGTATCCGAATCAATTAACAAACAGAAAACCTTATCTTAAGTTGTTGAAACTAATTTTTTCTTGTAATCTTTGTAAAAGTTTCACAATTAAGAATCACATACGGTCTTTCTCCTGCAGGTGTCCGCGGACTTTTGATGGCTGTCATGTTGTCGGCCAACATGAGTTCCCTCACCTCTATATTTAACAGCGCGAGTACAATCTTCACCATGGACCTCTGGAGACGAATGCGCCCCACAGCCAGAGAAAAAGAACTCTTGATTGTCGGCAGGTCTGTATTGAGTGATTTTTCTATATTTATAAAAGTAGAGATTAAATCAATAGAAAGATCAGTAATTTTTTATCAATAACTTGTGTGATAACAGTAGCTGACTGGTCGATCTGAGAACTCCAACATATGGTGATTACTTCCCTACAAACAATCACTAGTATATCACAATGAAAATTAAAAAATACAGTTTTGTTGTTCTTTATTGGTTGTTTTATATTTCATTTATAAGAAAAACGGCCTTTTACAGATGTATATTCTGATTTGCTACAGGATCTTTATCGTGGCTCTCTGCGTGGTCAGTATACTTTGGATCCCCTTGTTACGGTCATCGCAAGGGGGACAACTGTTTGCCTACATCAATGCAGTTCAAAGTTACCTAGGCACGCCAATTGGAGCCCTGTTCCTCCTTGCAATAACTTGGAAACGTATGTCAGAGCAGGTACCTTATTTTATAACAGCCTATAAGTTTCCAAATTGCACGTTAATTCATAATAGGTCTAGTTTAGCAATGTTACATAAAATTCCGTTTTCTAAAGGGAGCGTTTTGGGGTATAGTTATCGGACACATGTGTGGTGTTATACGGCTGGCGCTGGACATGGCTTATCCCGCGCCTGAGTGCGGACACGAGGACACACGACCGTCCATCCTGGTCAATCTTCACTATACTTACTTTGGAGCCCTGATGATTGTCATCACATCCCTTGCTATCGTTGTCATCAGCCTCCTCACCAAACCTCCAACAGAGGAAATGGTCAGTGTCTGTACACACTCATATCTCTGTTAAAGTTCAGGTAGTAGGACCTACCTGTGAAGTACGTTTCAAATTCAATTTTTTAAAACAAACCAAATAATTCAATTTATTTATAAGATCTACGAGATCTTAAACTGGCATGTTTGCAGTGATTTACAGCTCATATCTATCAGTATTACATAACTGATTTAAAAAAAAATACATAAGTAGTTTACCTTTCAAAACAGCTTTCTAAACAAACATAACATTTTACAAGGTATAATTAGATATTGTGCATTCTAGAGTCAAATGTCCCCTGAATTATCTTTGTCATCTAAAATGTGTTGACAAGCTTTAATTTAAACAAATTGAACATTGATCTGTTCATGAAATTAACACAGGAAGAAATATTTCATATTATAGCAAAAACGTCAAAGTAATTCAGAAGAATTACTAGTATATGTCAGTTAAAGATAAATCATTTCTTATGTGTTACCCGAATAAAAGTTAAAAGCCCTCTTCAAAAGTATCTTAATCATTGCAAGTTGTCATAATCGTGAAACAATATTAAATATACAATAAGAATTTAAAACGTGTCGCGTTAAAGTTTCATTTGAACTACATATATCATTGCTATAGATAGGAAACCTCGTATGGCAAAACCGCATAACGGTAAACAGCGACGTTGAAGAGAGTGAGGACGAAATGGTTATTTGTGTAAACAAGAAAAACACTTCAGAGACAACTAAGGGTAGGAGGACTTTATTTAAAAATATCAAAACAATCGACATATTAAAAAAACGTTTTTTAAAAACATGTCTTGACCGTGCTGTCTCTTTCTTTTATTTTTTTTTTCATTGATCACCTCACACTTTTAAACAAGATCTTGATCACCCTTTATTATTTCAACTCAAAGCTTTCATTTAACATGAAATATAGTACATATGTGTACATTTTTCAGCCTCGAATGGGGATCTCTCCGAGGATTCAAACCTCTCTACAGAGCGGATGTCCATGTGGAAAAACTGGATAACGGAAATCTGTGGAGTTTCGTCTAAAAAAGAACAGAGAGCAGACCTGGTGTTTGATGATAGGACAACCAAAGCCTTCATGAAGGAGGACCCAAGATGGAGCAATGTCCTATCTGGCATATTTCTTGTCGGAATGGTCACTACGGGTTTTCTTTATGGCATGTTTCATTGAATTTATTTTATATTATCATACTAACAGACATTGCAATCTCGTCTTGATACTTGCTTGAAACGGCAAACGTTTTCTTCTTAAAACGCTTTGTTGTATTATTCAAGAATTATTGTCATTTATTTTCATAATCTTGTACGAACTCTGCATCCGATATTTATGTATACAATGATTATTTTTTCTTGATTAAAATATTTCAACCTGGCTGCATATTAAGCATACTTGTAGTTTAATAAACACGTAGTATTGTACACTGAATTAAAACTTTGTATCAATGATTTTATCTTAATTTTGTTTATACCTCATTGAAGGCGGTTCTAAGTTGGCACGTTACATGTACAAGTATTCTCGGGCACTAGGGTCTACATCTTCCAAAGCAAAATTACAGCAATACTGTCTGCAGGGAAATATTCGCCCCATTCGCCCTCGTTGTCAGTGGGCGAATTTAAGACTGGGCGAATAACAATGTCTCAAATTATATCTCTTTTTACACAACTGTATCTGGGCGAATTCAAGACTGGGCGAAGCCATTTGCAAGTGTTGAAGGGCGAAAATAACACGGGGCGAAAATAACCCTGTATACAGTGATCATGTTTTGCAAAGCATTTTATAATGAAATATGGCATATATAACAATCAAAAGTTTATTTAATATGTAAAAATGAACACCAATATATAATAATTTGACAATCCAATTTGAAAATCAAAGTCAATGCTTTCGAGTAAGTGCTTGAACTAATGAAAAGCTATCTGTTTTAGTTACGTGCATGCACGACCATGCAATTTTACCCGAAAGTTAAAAAACTTTCAGTTTAAGCAGATGGATGCCAGGGAAAGTAACACATTTGTTCTATTTTTTTTTTTAAATGTATGGAATCAAATTTTATAAAAGATTTTGTAAAACTTTTATGTTTAATGTATAATAATTATATTTTGTAGCAAAACTGCTAACAAAAGTGTATATTTTGCAGTGTTCAAAATCTTAATTAAAATGGATACAGTAATTAATATTCGTAGAGATTCAGAAAGTCTTACTTTGGAGGATGCGCAGTTGGTTTACGTGAAGGTAAGCCTTTATCTCTTGTGTTTGTTAAAATTATATGTATGTCCAACACATCTGGTAAAACCAAAAAAGATGTTTCATAACTACCAGTATTTATATGTCTGTTTGACAAACAAGATCAACCGTATAATGTATTTTTGCAAACTTGTGTTTCACCTCAACCACATTAACACCAATTGCAAAAATAGTTTTATATTCGTCAATTCAAAAATCTCAAAAAGGAAATTGCAAAGAAAGCATAAACCTATTTCGAATCAAAACGAAAAGAAGAAAAAAAATTCACCTGAATATTATTTTAACTGTTTAGTTAATAGATAAAAGAGTTAGAAAATAGAGGCAGTGGGGTTAAAGAAAAATGATAAATAGGAAAACGTTTCTTTGGGATGAGCAATGATACACTTTTACAACTATGAGTAGTAATAAATCGGAACTTGAAAGATGAAAAAAATATTACACGACAGTTTTCTTTAGGTTTTTTTAATGGTCCGTATGTGAAAGTTTTGAAAAGAATAAAAGCTAAAAATTGAATATAAAGAGTATTTCATCCTATAAAGCTGAGTATTCTAAGCAATTTGTGACACCATTAATTGAATACAGACATTGTGTATTGATTGGCTCGTGTGTAAAGCGTGTACAGTTTCAGAATTAGAAATACATTCATACCATGGGACTTATAGAAAAATAAATGTTTAGACAACAGAATGGTCTTAAAATTCAAACTTAGTCCTAAAAGATTTAACTTGCTTTCTGAAGCTTTCTAAAATATATTTTTCACTTGTTGGATAATTTCAATACATTAAAGATGGCCCCTACTCAGAAAATATTTGGTTAAAGCAATGTCTTTTCTCTTGTAATTGTTAGTATGACATCTTTAGTAATAAAAAAAGACTAAAAACTGCATGCCTAAGCTGGGTTTTTTTAACTAGCTTCGTTACATTATGTATATCCCCTTTTTCATTACATATTTTCAGAAAAATTCAATATTTTTCAGAGCTTAATATATTGTTTAAGCAAAACAAGTTTAAATTTTTTGAATGTAAAACAAGTAATAATACAGTTGTCAATTTCCTTTGTAACTGATAAAAAGGACACTTTAAGAGAAAAAAAAATAAAAAAACAAAACTTTTAAAAATGTCTACATATTTTAGCAAATTTTGATAATTTCATGGTTAACTGGTATATTTAGATTTCGGAATTTTATATTTTATATATTGAAAAGCTTATACAATATTTGGGTTAACCCACTTATTTTCTTTCTACAAATTTTAGAATAGGTAAACCCCAATTTTGCTCAATCAACTTAGCCTTGGAAAAATGTCATTAACAATTTAAGGTGATAAAATTAGTATTGCTTGTTTAAAAAATTACCAGTATGAACAATACATGCATGTACATATACAAAGTTTTGGGCAATCGGTTTTTGGAACGCAGTTCGCAGTTCGCTATTCGCAATTGAAAAGTGAACTGCGTTCTAGAACGCAGTTCGCAATTCAAAATTTATAATTCATATTTGGGGCCTGAAATTTTCAGGCTCATCTACTAGTGGTACACCACTACCACTGTGAATAATTGGTGAAGTGGTCATCTCTAGTTTTTGAGATTTGGGCTTATTCGCAATTGAAAAGTGAACTGCGTTCTAGAACGCAGTTCACTTTTCAATT
>WFKH01011581.1:63456272-63467255 GCA_016163765.1 Magallana hongkongensis | reverse complement strand
CACACACACACACACACACACACACACACACACACACACACACACAATGTTGTAAGATGCCTAATTTTTGGTAATTGCTATGCTTTTCAAAATGTGGAGCTGCAAGCTGGATGCACTATCACACTCTAGTGCTACCTTAATATCATGCTTTTATACGTAGGATACGGTATAGTACGTTAACTTTTTGTTTTTATGACCACAATTTAACTTGTCACTGGCTAGACACCCAACATTTTAAAAATACCTTGTACACGACCTGTAAAAATTAAACATAAATAAAGATATTTTGGGGTTAAATTGCGTTGATAGTCGATTTAATTAAAACACAATTTCAACCTTGAAAGTTTGTACCTCTGTAAATCAAACCTGGTGAATCCTGCAATCAGAATATGAACTCACGTAGTTTCAAGTTTCCGGATATCCCACTTTAATATCTATGAACACGTTTCTCGATCTCGACTTTTAATAAGGTCCACCTTCATATTGTAGTTTTAAAAATGTTGAAACATTTCCTAATTTGTTGTTTGATGATTGTGCTTTGGAATATGTTTCACAACACACGCATCTAGGAGTATTGTTATCTTCGAATTTAAGTTGGTCTAATCACATAGACATCATTGTTAAAAAAACTTACAAAAAACTTGGTCTACTTTAAAAACTTAAATTTACTGTATCCAGAGAAATTTTAGCATAAATGTATGTTTCATTTATAAGACCACAACTAGAGTATGCTGTTGAAGTTTGGTCTGGATGTACCCAATTTGATATTGATAAGCTAGACAAGGTTCAGTTATATGCAAAGTGTATAAAGAATAGTTTCAGGTCTTTCAGTCATAGCTTCAAGAAATTCTCTTTATTTGGAAACAGGATGGGAACCATTAATAATGAGACGAGACCACTATGTTCAAAATTCATAATAATCTTGTTCCTTCTTATCTAAAAGATATAACTCCTGGAATCAGAAATGTCACTTCCCACTATAATACTAGAAACTCCTCAAACTATTTTTTGCCTAGATGTAGATTAGAAGTTTTTAACAAGTCGTTTTTTCCTGACACTATTCGTAAGTGGAATAGTCTGAGCACTAATACAAGGGAAGCTACTTCATTAAGTATTTTTAAGAAAATTAAAAAAAAAAACTACAGAGCAATTTTATAAAGCCTCCTAAGTCAGGTTATCTACATGTACCTTAGATCTGATCGTCATCGACTGATTTAAAGCACATTTATAAGTGCAACAGTTATTTGGACACAATAGACACTGTTAAGTTTTCGTAGTCCTCATGGTTAACACGTTCCCGTCAAAATTATGACTAATGCTCGGCTTTTTTTTGCACCTCGCTTCAAAGGACAAAAACTGAGTAATTGAAAATATTTTTGAAGCATGTCTATAATAGATTAAATTCGGTTACTTTTGAGATTTGAAAAATTGAAAAAGATTTTTTCTCCATCATTGTCCATATATTCTGGATATGACTCAATGAAGCTGATTTTTTTTATGGTAAACGTTGCTTAGAAGAGCAATGTGGTCCATGGGCCTTTTGGATTGTTTTTTAACGTTTGGGACATGTTTCCTTATTGCTAAATCATTTAAATTATAGAAGAAAAACACAGAAATGTGTTCAAATCGATTTATTGGTTTTTGTAGGATAAGCGCTTTGTATTTACATAACCGCACAAATTCGTGTAGATATTTGGACTTCAATCTTGCATCCAAAATACGCATCGATCAAGGGATATGACTCAATCTTTAAAATGTCACGGGTATATATATAAAATCATGTTATTTTTTATGGTTATACATTTTATGGTGTTTTAAACATAATTCTTGAAATGAAAATTGAATAGACTCTCAAACAACAAATATAGACAGTGATATTCATTCTTTTAATGATTAAATAAAACAAGAACGTAGGTCATTTTCCTTAAATTAACATGAACGGTTTTGTTAGTTATGAGTGTCATGTGTATTGCTTGCAGACAATCGATATGCAAACTACACGAAGGTTTCAAAATTATCTAGTTCGACGTGTTTACCATGTGATCCTTAGTTGCATGATTTAAACAAATCTTTATAAAATTCATGCCAGGTTTTAAAATTTCACGGTTGTATACTTGAAATATCTACAAAATTAAATGTTCCAAGCGATAAGGTTTCTTTTTTATTCTTGCCAAAATGCAGGCATACTGTATGCACTGAAATGACAGAATAGAATGTCTCGAAGAAAACTGAACCAAGAATCAAAGAGCTCATACGGTATGAACATCATCACCCCAATGCCAGACAATTTTTGGCAGAAAATTGTCTCTGGAGCATGTAGTGTCCGAGGGATATGGATATCTGTGGCTATTTCAACACTTTTCGTATTGTATGTCTTCTACTATGAATTTCCTAACCTATTATATTTCAAAACATTGTTGTTTATTAACTTTCTTTTAAAATTTGTTACATGCATTATACATTTCAAGTCAGTACTCTGCCTCAAGTCCGAGTATTGTCCTCAAATTTGTGCACTTTTCTTTAAAGGATATGTATTGAAAACCGATTTGAGTAATTTGAAAACTATGTTGACTGCAGGACTAGAATAATATTAGTACTGACTTATTATTTAACTAAATTAAAATTGGATTAGGAAGGGAGATTAATGCAAAACATAGATTGAAAAAATTAATAACCTACTACAGGATACTTTGAAGTGTGGGTAAAAATCTCAAGAAATACAATGCTACAATTTGTGAGATTGCAATGCAAACATCCTCAGATAGTACAGATTCTAAATTGTATCAATCTTGATCCAATAATGGGGCTCCAGGAGGGGTTCAAATTTCAGCAGATATATGTTTTAAAATCTTCTTCTCAAGAGCTACAATGCTATAATTTGTGACCATACTCCTTGGATGTGTATAACTGTAGATTGTAAATTGTACAAGCCAGGACCCCAGGGCTAATACTGGGGCTTCAAGAGGGATTAAAAGTTTAACGTATTAATACACAGGAATAACGTTATATCTCTTTTCTTAAAGAAATGCAACGCTTTTGTTATATTACTATAATAATCCTCATATTTCACAGTGACCTTAATTCAGTTTTTATTATTATTTATAGTCAAGTCTATAACTGATCTTATTAGGCTTATGATCAATACAGTTTGTTAGCTGGTGTTTTTGTAAAGTTATCTTATCTTAATTCAAAAGGAGATCACAATAAACAACTTTTCTCCTTTTATAATTATTCATTTTCCAAATCTATTTCATCTTAGATTTTAGTAAAGTGTATATGATGTACAAAAAGTAGGTTTTAATGATCTTCTTTTTATATATTGTTTGAGATATTTTGCGTGTTTTACAGTATTTTCAAAAGAGTTTTATAATAATTAAAAATTTCGAAAAAGATACAAGAACTGATATCCAGGCGAGCGATATAACCCATTCTTTAAATATACCCTTTTCGTTATGAGTGGTGTACTTTGCAATACATGAAAGGCTTTTCAAACCCCTATGTTCATCAGATCTTGAATAGATAAAACTTTTTTAAAAATTGATACACACATGCAGTGTGCCCGAGCATGAAAACTATTACCAAACAAAATCTGCCAATCTAAGTTTAAATTGAACAGTGTATATAGGGTATCTATTTTTTTTTCAGTTTAATGGTACTAAATACTTCTCATAAGGACGAGAGGGGACAGGAAATCACCAAAATAAAAGGTAGTTAGACTTTTCATAAACTTCTTTTGCGCGTTGACTATTATAATGAATATCAATTTAAGAAAATTATTATTAACATTAATTTTCGTCAATTATAAAAGCAATGGCAAGTTTTTGATATTGAAGTTTTACTCTTGATATATGTACATTTGTAAGTAATATGGATGGCAATCGATTGCAGAATTGCTTATCGGTAAATCGTAAATCGGTCCGACCGATTAACCGGTTACTCGAATCAAAACACACAAATCTGTGCACATTATTTTTTCTTTTAACTGACTGTCATTAATGCCGCTTAAAGCAAGATAGGAATATTACGCAGTTTTGTAAGTCATACTATTATATAAAATTGATTTACTTTACTATTATTTTTCAAGAAACAAGAGGCCGTTAGGCCTTGACAGTCACCTGAGTACCATTGCTCTTAGATTGACCTGTCAGAGGGTCTCATATTTGCATTTAAATCTTCGTTATGGAAACTAAATTCTAATCTGAATTTGATGTTTGAAAAACATTTATTCATAAAATTGAGGGGGACAGTCGGAAAAATATCGGTTTATTTATATCCTAGTTCCAGGTGCCAAAAATTGTAAATTTTTGTAAAAAGAGACCTTTAGGCCTTTAATGGTCAATTTTTAATAATATTCAATTATATTTATAATGCACACATCATGCATAAAGATTATTTCTACAAGCATACAATGCACAGGAAATTAAAGACAATTTTCTAAAATATGGCGGCAATAGGTTACCCGAGTGATCATGACTCAAGTGACCTAAAAAATTACATGTTTACTGTGTGGCCATATTTGTCACCCCACCTCAAAAAATCTAAAAAACCTCAACCCCTGCCCCATAGGCAGTGAATTTTACAGTTTTAGAACATTACAACAGTACACAAAATAACAATGCATTTGTTTTATCTCCCACGACTGTGACAGTACAGAAGAAAAATATTATAAAATTTCATACTTTCCAGTACATGGCCATATTGGCCCCGGCTTAGAGCCTGAACCCCAGAAACAAACAGGGACCATGAATTTCACAATTTAAGTGGATGGCTTCATGAATATCAGATTCAAGCATTCATTTTATCTCCCCCTGCTGTTGATAGAGAGAAGATATTCTGAAATTTAATACATTTTCACAACATGGCCATACTGACCCCACCCTAGGGCCTGAACTGCCAATACAGGGGCATTTGATTCACAATTTAGGTAAAAGGCTTTATGAATATCATATTCATGCATTCAGTTTATCTAAAAAATATAAGAACAGAGTAGAAGATTTTTAAAGATTTATTACATATTTACTACATGTCCATATTGGACCCGTCCTATAGCTAAGGCCTGAACCCTTGACACAGGGATCAAGAATTTCATAATTTTAGTAGAGGGCTTCATGGACATTATAATCATGCATTTAGTTTTTCTCAAACATATATGGGAGTAGAGAAGAAGATTTTCTAAGATTTAATACATATTCACTTTATGCTCATATTGGCCCCGTCCTAAGGCGTGAGCCCCTGACCCAGGAACCTTGAATTTCACAATTTGGTAGAGGGCTTCATGGACATTATACTCATGCAGTTAGTTTTTTCCAACATTTGTGGGAGTAGAGATTAAGATTTTTGAAAATTTTGCCCTCTTTGCTTATTTGGCCCCGCCAATGAGGCCCCGGGGGTGGTATGGTCATAAATTTCATAATTAATATTCCTCTTATCCTAGAGATGCTTCACATTAAAAATGGTATCAATTGGCCTTGTATTTTTTAAGAAGAAGTTAAAAAAGTTAAATTGTTAACGGACGACGCACGACGACGGACGAAGACCAATTGCTATAGGTCACCTGAGTGACTCAGGTGACCTGAAAATATAAAACAACGAGCAAACAATCGTGAAATAATTTATTTATCCGCAATTTCTTTATTAGTTTAACTTATCAAGTAAAAGGTTCATTAAAGTTTGCCTTTGACACGTTCTAGATCTTCCGTTGGAAATAACAATCAATTATGATTGCAGTAACATGCATGTGTCCATTATAGATAAAAGACTTCGCTATGTAATAAATAAATGTCATATTTAAAATAAAAGCAATGTTAAAAAACACATTAAAAATAAGTAGAAAAAATAATTTAACGATACTTAACAGTGATTTTATTGGAATTTGTTAATGATTAAAAAAAACCTAAGCACATGGGTTTGTTCTTGTTCTGCACACATTTGATTATTAGGTACAGAACAACAGGTGTTAATAATCAGACACGGCGTTAACAATAAAACAAACAAAAACATATCTACTCGCAATTGATATTTACATTTATTCTATATTACAAGTTGCATAAAAGCACATTTACGTAGTAATTGACATTTATGTTCTTGAATTTAATTTCAAACATCAAATTGGTCATAAAAATTTCCATTTATTTCTTTAAAAATGAAGATAAATGCGAAAATTTGGTACATGTAGTGCTTTCATATGACACCCATTAACCAATTTCCCTTCACTTTCCCTTAAATGTCTCCAATGTACATGTAACTTGATTAGATATTAATATAATGTCTCGAAAAATACATCACTGAATTGGTAATAAATTTGCGTTAAAATACACAATTTCTTATATTGTATAGAACTAACCAATAATTGATTTTGTAACTGGTTACCATTGTTTCGACCGAGTAACCGGCTAATCAGTTATAAATCGCTATCCCTAGTAAATATAAAAAGTAATACGGTATTTTTTTATCCAAGCATTACTTTACATATTTGCAAGAAAACATTCAGACGACGGTAGAAAACTTCCAAGAAAAGATTTCACAAGAAATGAATAAACTTGATGTCAAAATGAAAAATATAAAGACGGATCATAAATCATTAGAACATGAACATCCGGATGTAAAAAAGAAACTAACGTCCTTGGAAGTAAAACTTGATGAAATAGGTGAGATTTTTCTTCTCTCTTCCATGAGATTGTTAAAAACAATACCATGTATCTCTAATAATTATATATTTTGAAGTATTGATTTATTAGCAATTAGCACATTAATTCATTGAAATTTAAAAAAAAAAATTAAGATAGGAATAATTACAAAAACTAAAGATTATATTCTATTAAAGTTAAATACTATTTATTTTTAGGAAATTTCCAAGAAAAGCTTAATAAAGAAAGAATAGAATCTGATGGTAAAATAGAAAAAATAGAGAGTGACAAGAAGGCATTGGAATATGAAAATTCGGAAGTTAAAAAGAGACTTTCATCCTTAGAAATAAAGCATGGGGAATTAGGTGAGGGAATCTTATAGTTTCTTATGTACTTTCTGAAACAGAACACTATATTGTTTTAAAATCATTAAAATGACCTTTCCTTGTACACATGTGAGTGATTTGATTTCAGTTATTAAACATTTTATTCCAGAGATACTAAAAAATTAAAGGTCAAACAAAAACCATATAACAAAATACCAGATTTTATCACTTTTAAAATTTTCCACAGAGAAGCTTCATAAAGATATGATGAAAATGGATATCCAAATGGAAAAAATAAAGACGGATTTCAAAACACTGGAAACAAAATATGCAGACTTGAATATGAAAGTACACTTTTTGGAAGATGGACATCAAAAAAGAGGGGATCAAAACTGTGATACATGTAACAGTACTAGTAAGTATTTATCCAAAATAATAAATTGCACAAAGATTCGTTTTCAAGTAAAGTGAAGGGCCTCATACAAGGACTATTCAATTTATGAGCCAAAAGAAGGTAAGGTTGAAAAACTACTCTGAAAATGATACATGCATGTAAATTAGTTTCCATCTTTATTTCATAAAGCTTATCGTGTTTATGTAGTGCATTGATAAAAATCAAGTATTCTCCAACATTCCTTGATATTGTTACACAGAGAAAACGTTGATTGCAAATCTTGGTTTGAGGTCTTAGTTTTCTTAATAAACTTGTAATGATTACTGATTTTTTATTACACCTTTGTAAGAGAATTAAACATAAATATAAGCAGTTTTCTTATTTCTAAATTGATAAGACTAAAGTTTACGCAATCCTTAAAAAACTATGTCGGAGTAAGAATATGCGTATTCTTTCAACTTTTAGAAACTGCTTTTAGATGCACTGTTTGGCAGAGTTGCACGGGTCGGTCCTAGATTTCCCCAGGCTTGTAGTAGTTGTTGTTACCATGGTAACCTTCACATGAATAGAAAACTGCTTGTTCATATGATCGAAAATTATAAGTTACTGACTTTTATCCTCTTTGCATAGATAATTGATTAAAAGATTCAGAGTTTTCAACCATAAACAGGAAATGATTTCTTTTGGGATTCATGCGGGCTATGAAGGTAGCAACGTTGCAGAAAAATTTACACAAGCCGCTAACGCGGGTTTATATGTAAATTAAGTTATATACACAGGCAATTGTGCCTCACATGAAATTCACGTTAAATTCACATGAATTTCACGTTAAATTTTCACGTGAAATTCATGTGAAAAGAGCATTCACACGAATTTCACGTGAATGTTTTTACGTGAAATTCATGTGAATGTGTTTCACATGAAATTTTAGTGAAAAATGTGTGAAATTTTCACGTGAAATTCACATTAGCAAATTCACGTGAACCTCACTTAACGTGAAATTCACGTGAAGTTTACGTGAAATCCACGTAAACCTTAACGTGAAATTCATGTGAAGCTCTTTTCACGTGAATTTCACGTGAGGCACTATTGGCTGTGTATGTAATAATATGGGTGTTTATTTTTTAATGTTCGTCCACTGAATTGAAGAAATATCGAAAGTATCATGTTTTTTTACCAACAAAAATGAGCTTAAATGGCCTTCGCTACACAAAATATTTCTGAACTCATTTTGAGAATTTTTTTTTCAAAAGCAAATTAATACAAATAACGTTGAATACCGTAGTGATGACAACAATTTCTTTGACAATAAAAACAAAACGGTATATAGTAGGGAAAAAAAAGAATTTCTATCGAAATTTGATTATTGTCTTTTGATTTCTCTATAGTTTGGATGTATGTTGTTCAAGTCGTCTCGTTGCTGTATTTATTGCCGAATGTACTGTTAACACTAACTCGACGTCTCCAAATCCAAGGATGATTTTGGATTTATATATACATGTGCTGCAAGCCAACAGGAAACGTTATTATAACAGAAGTAACTCTCATATATGACTTTACGTATTATCATTATCATTTAAGTTTACAATCTAGTGAATGGAAAGAGCCTATGGGTTCATGAATTTCTCTGAATCATTACAATAGATTTATTCAATAACTGCAGGTTAACACGATGAGAAAGCGTGTTTTAAAATGTCATTGTCAATTAAATTTGAGGGGAAACAGTCACAAATTTCGGAGTTATTTTTCTATGTCTGACAAAGGAAATATACTCAGAGTGCCTACATGTTGACTTTAAAAACGGTATTAACATCCTCTAAATATATATAAGTATCCGGATTACTTTTTACATGCACATGATTTGAAATGGATTATCATGAAAATGTCTCTTTTTTTTTACCAAAATTCTTTATAGCTAATACGTATGAAAGACATATGTTACAATGATGTTTGAAATTCAAAGAATTTATTACTATCTATAAAAATAATCTCTGAATTTTAAAACTTCAATGTAACGGGTTATTGCTTCTAAATATCTATTCACCTTATGTCCATTTTTCTATTTTAAACATTTCATACGTACGATTTTGATATCCTGCCGATCGACAGAACGTTGTACTTTCCAGGATATAATTACAGTAACAACAGTTAGGACAACTATAAATAAATTATTTCGACAGAACAGAGTAATAGAAAACGTGTTGGCAGTTTCTGTCATGGCTTTATTATTTATTGTACATAAATGAAACAATGATAAATTGATATATATAAAACAATGATCAAGTCAATGATAATGTTTATAAGTCAATGATAATGTTTATAAGTCAATAATAATGTTTATAAGTCAATGATAAATGATATTGAAGTGACGTTGTTTATGATAAAAGATTTTACCAGGAATAAAACTGTATTAATATATAAAAGGACAATGACAATCATAAATGGCAATGAACTACATCGACTTCACACAAGTATATGATGTAGCAAATCAAATGAAAATGGCAGGAGCCCATATTACTGGCGCCAGACCCTGGACTAAAACAGAATGTGCGGCGGGACTCCTTTCAAAATTCGGCAGATCACCAAAATCCCTCAAAGCCATGACGTGATACAGGTTGTTGGTGAGACGTGATCAACATCTGAAATACGAAATAAAAAACAGCAGCAACAAAAGACAACTACATAAAGACACTTATTTAGTTTGTCTTAAAGAAAAATTACAATATCAATAAAATAATTCATACTGGATAATTTGTATTACATCAACAATTTAAAAATATTTAAAATAAGCTAAAGGGAGGGCGGGAAGGGTTTATGTGTCTTATCCCGGCCAGTGTCAGCAGCAAAAGGAGGTCGTAACGCGGAATATTTGCGCATGTTCTTACCGAAATTTCCTAATATGGGCAATAGGGGTTTACACTGGATATAACAAGGGCCCTAACAACAGGAGTTATCTTTCCTGGGCTGGCTTACTCTGTTTGTCTCCATAAAGGGACTTAACGCATAGTGAGTTAAGTCTAATTATTTCGACAGAACAGAGTAATAGAAAACGCGTTGGCAGTTTCTGTCATGGCTTTATTGTTTATTGTACATAAATGAAGCAATGATAAATTGATATATATAAAACAATGATCAAGTCAATGATAATGTTTATAAGTCAATGATAATGTATATAAGTCAATGATAAATAATATTGAAGTGACGTTGTTTATGATAAATGATTTTACCAGGAATAAAACTGTATTAATATATAAAATGACAATGACTATCATAAATGGCAATGAACTACATCGACTTCACACGAGTATATGATGTAGCAAATCAAATGAAAATGGCAGGAGCCTATATTACTGGCCCCAGACCCTGGACTAAAACAGAATGTGCGGCGGGACTCCTTTCAAAATTCGGCAGATCACTAAAATCAACAGCAGCAACAAAAGACAACTACATAAAGATACTTGTTTAGTTTGTCTTAAAGAAAAATTACAATATCAATAAAATAATTCATACGGGATAATTTGTATTACATCAACAATTTAAAAATATTTAAAATAAGCTAAAGGGAGGGCGGGAGGGGTTTATGTGTCTTATCCCGGCCAGTGTCAGCAGCAAAAGGAGGTCGTAACGCGGAATATTT
>WFKH01011581.1:63442796-63456172 GCA_016163765.1 Magallana hongkongensis | reverse complement strand
CCATTTGAAAAGAACAGTAAATAAAAGGGAACTATATGATTAGTAAATATTCAGATTCAGACCCCATAGTATAAACATCGACACTCATCAATTAAAAAATCCCTAAATAAGTGAGCATTTAGATTACTAGCTTTATTTCGTAATTGACATAAAATAACATTTACTTTCATATTGCCTAAACTGAAGTGTTTGTAAGCTTTTGGTATATTTTGTTTTTTAAGTCTTGACTTAAAGATGGATAAAGTTGATGAAATTTTCGTTTCCGCATCTAGATTATTCCATAATTTACATGTAGACAGAACAAAGTTATTGTAATAAGTAGTCCGATATAGTGGTAGACGGCATAAAAGGTCATTCGACCTAAAATTATATGCATGTTCAGTTGAAAAATATGGTTGAATTGAATCTAACATGCATTGTGGTGCTAAACCATTTATTTTCTTGTAGAATAAAATTAGGTTATGTTTATCTCTTCGAGATTGTAGGGTTTCCAAACCAAGTTAACTGTATAAAATGATTTTAGAAGAATTAACTCTCATTCCTGTTACTATCCTGGCTGCTTCAATTTGTACATGTTTAAGCAATTCAAAGTTTTCCTTGATACAGTTGCCCAACGCAACATCACCATATTGTATGCTTGAGTAATCTTAATATATTCAACTTTTTGCATGCCTTTTCATATATACCATTAATATGATTAGATCCATTAGAACCATCCTCCGACTGTACATGTAGATACAGGCCTACTTTTTTAAAAAATTGTTTACATTTTTACTATAGAGGGTATATGTTTTTAATTATGAGAAAATATATAACATCAGTTTCCTCTGTTTCTAATTTACAGGTAAATAATGGAATTGAAAACTCAAAATAATAGAGATGGATTGGTTTTTTGGGGTTTTTTTTTTTTTTTTAAAAGAACTAATACTATGCACATGCAGAAAGCTGGCTGGTGCTTCAAAAATGGTTTATCTGGCAAGTTTATGAAAAATTATTGTTAAGTCGTATAATATAAATAAAAACTGTTGACGAGTTGTTGGATAAAAATATGACAACTATTTATTTATTATTTTGTCAGTGTAATATTCTGACTTCTTCAAATTTAGCACAGGTACCTGACGTTATATATTTTTGTTTTAATATAAATAAATATACCCTTACCCTAATAACACAGTATAGAGGTTATATATTTTTGATTATTAGAAAAATATACAACGTCAGGTGTCTATCGAATAAAGCTATGAAAATATGAATAAAGCAAAGAAAGGTCCGTAATCAACTGGGTTATTTTGTTGAATTCTTTAACGTTTAATTATGTAGAATTAGACAGTACTGCGGATGGAGGGGGGGGGGGGGCTCAATATGGAAGGGTGAAGGTGCAGTTTTATCGGCAATGGCATCCGAGTTAATGATTGTAGACGTAATCATTTTTTAAAATAATAGACCGTACACTGCCTATTATCTATTAGTATATTTATTTTTTTAACCATGCACTCTAAACTTTTAAAGAATCGTCATTTGCTCAGAATTTTTGTGTTAACTATATAATGGTCCACACAGCTGATGCAATATTAAAATCGCTGTGACTGTGCCATGATTAAAAGTGGACGTATAAACAAAAAATTAAATCTAAATACGTAGGCGTCAGAAGCAAATTTCCCGCATGAATGTCGTTTCTTTGCTCGGATTTTTTCCGTATGATAGACTCATGCCAAATCGACCAATTATCTTTGTTTGTGCTTCGCAGTACAATATATTCGCTTGAATGTCGTTTCTTTCTTTATAATAGTCGGGCTTTTCCGTCAAAAAAGGAAAAATGAAAATTAAAGAATTATATTAGTGTGGTACTGCACATCTTCCCAAGTCAAGGGTTTCTGATCCGCTTCGCTCTACATAAACCCTTGACAGAATAAGCAGAATTTGACGGGGTTAGAAACTTCGCACGCTGGTTGGTGTCATACAAGTTTGCATGATCCAATAAGAAACGTTGTTTCAATAATGATGTTAATTGTGAATTGATCAATGTTGAACCGTTGTCAAATAAATTTGAGACGGAATAGTAAGTATTTGACTTACTGTTATGGGTTTTTAGTCCGAGTAATTCCATATTTTCTACGAATTTGAATTTGTTCATGGGAGCAGCCATATTGCTATACTGTTTCTGTTTATAACGCATTCTCTGATTGGTCAGAACAAGAGGTCACAAAAGTTTAAAAATGAGAACTCTCACTAGATGGCGTAATCGTTAACCCGCATATGTGTTGTCTTTTCGGTCAAGGGTTAATGTAGAGCGGAGCGGATCAGCAACCCTTGACTTGGGAAGATGCGCTGACCCGTAATAAGGCGAAAAATGCCAGCTAAAATGCAGATGTAAACAATACGACTTCGTATGAATTGGTGCACACATGTGGTAATATGGACGTAATCTGACTTAACAGAGGAAGAGTTATAGGGGAGCGGACATCCTTAGATGGATTTAATCTATGCAACCCTTCTAATAGTTTCTTAACAATAAATGCCTTAGTGGTGTCTTGTTTACCTTGAATTTGCAACTGATAACTGATTGCACTCAAATAACACCTGACGGTGGAATGAGAGCACGAGTTTGCAGAAAGGTATGCTATAAAATTAATAATCTGATGAAGCGGAGGTGGCCATAGTGCGGGGAGCGAGTATTTACTTCTAAAACCGCAAAATGAATCGAGTCCTTTCTGATAAGTTAAGGCGGTATTGTGCGAGACAGCAGCGGATAAGATATGGTCTAGATGAGGCCTAAGCGAGTCAATAATGCAGGAGGTATCTGGGTCGGAAAAGGGTCCGCATGTGGAGCTAGAGTCCTGAACCTCTGCCACTGAAACCGAGAAATTGAGTCTGCTATTGAGTTTTTATACCCACTTATGTGGGTAGCTTTGATTTGGATATTATGCTTTAAACAAATGAGCACAAGAGGCCTAATCAAGGACATAACCCTGTCAGTCTTACTTGACTTGGAGTTGACAATGTGGACTAAGGCCATGTTGTCAGTATTTATCAATAATTTTTTGGCTGCTAATTGTTCTGACCATAACCATATAGCTACAAGGATAGGTATGAGTTCTAAGTAGATAATGTCTCTGCGCAACTCTAGGTCCCATGTACTAGGCCATACTAAAACAGTCCAATGATTGTTAAAAAATGCGCCTCCACCGCAGGATCCGCAACTGTCGGTGAAAAGTTGTAAAGTATCGTTGTTGGACCAAATTAATTCTGGAAATGGAGTTTTACCATTAAAGTTTTCCAGGAAATCTAACCACACACAAACATCCTTTTTAATGGGATGTGTGATTTTTAAGCGCTAAGCGTACGCAGTACGCAAAGCGCTTATTGGCATTGCTTTTTCGGGGATGCCACTTCCGAATAAGTGCCACCTATAATCATCTAAAATAATCTGATGACTCGATGTCTAATAATAGAATGCAGAGAGTACTCGGCTGCGGTATCGGTGTAAAGGCAACATATTTCTAATAATTTGCAGCAGCACACAAATTATCACAATATTTATTTCCTTAAACATCAAAGATTTAAAATGAAAGAATATCTGTCAGTGCATTTAAAAGGTCAAAGAGCATACGAAGTTTTGTAAACAGCATGTTGCAATGGGGTTTAATACATAAGTACACGGGCTGTGATGTTGGTAAAAAGGCAAAATAATTCCTAGAACAGAACTGACAATACAAGATGGATAGCATAATGTTTTATGTATTTCAAAAGTAGTACAAGTACTATTGGGAAATATGAACATAATTTAAGACTTTCAATATTTAGAATATAAAGTCGATCAACAGTAAAGCATTGCATAAGGAAATAAACTGCAACTTAGTGTCGGAACAAAAAAAAATGTTTCAAGTGTATGATATAGGCATAAAAACATTTCTGTTATTTGTTTACATTGCACATGTGGAAAGACTGTAGTGTTTTTACGCAAATTCTGAAGCTCTCCTTGCATATGACAATGACAAATTCTATTGCATGCAATTTTACACTAGTCAGTCTTTTATTTCATATAAAGTTGGATTGTTTTTTCGGTTATTGTACTAGCAGTTAACTGTTTTCTGTATTACAAAACTAGTATTAGAACTTTTGTAGGTTATTACAGAAGTAGCAGTGCTTTTGTAAAAGTTTGAACTTCTGTAGGTTATTGCAGTAGTAGTAGTGCTTTTGTAAAAGTGTTTTCTGTTTTATAAAACTAGCATACATACTTTTGTATGTTTTTGCTGTAGTAGTAGTGCTTTTGTAAAATTGTTTTTGTTTTTATAAAGCTAGCATTAGAACTTTTGTATGTTATTGCAGTAGTAGTAATAGTACATGTAATGCTGTTTTGTAAAAATATTCTTCACATTCCCTCCACTGGTCAATGTGTAAATGTACTTTTATCTCCTCTCCCCTTATAGTCATTTATTTCTCATTTTGGAAGGGATATTTGGCTTTCTCTGGGTTAATTAGAAAATTTTCTTTATTTTCCACCTAATATTACCGGTTCATAGGTATTCAACAGTTTCCCATCTGTTGACTATTTAAAGATAAATGAATACTTTAATGATCATCTACTGTATATTTTGACACTTTTAGAAAAAATGGTATAATGATCCATACAAATGTGTGATAAATGGGAACTGACTTTTCATTTCAGTTGTAATTTTACTAAATTCGCTTGTCCTTTTATTGTGATTTAAATCATGTATTCACTATCCAGTTGTTGCATATCAACACATGGTTATTGTGTTTTGTAAGAATTTTTTCAAAATAGTGGAAAATTTTAAATGTTTTCAAATTACAATAAATAGTACAAAAATGGCACTAGAGAGTGTAATTTGTATTTGAAGATTGTGTTTGCCTTCATTTCATACTTTAAATGAAGTCACGTAAATGTTTCTTTTTGCATAGTTCTGTTGTAAATCAAGGCTTCATATATGTAATAACGTTAAAAAATTAATCCTTTTTTCTCATTAAAATTTTGAAATGTACATTCTCAAATCATACAATGTTGTTAAAAGTATTATATATTTCACCATTTTCCTCCAAAATTAATTATGGTGTTCACATTCTCCCCTATTAAAGGGAAATTCTGTTTATTGCTATTCAATCATTTATTTCATTGAAAGAAAAATCCCTGCATATTATAGAGTACATTTCTATAATTCAGAATATATGTTTTTATTGGCACTTTTCTACAGGTATTTCGTTAAAACTTGTTCAGACTTACAAATTTAATTTTTTTTCCTGAAATAATAACATAAAATTGCTTATGTGTTCCCAAATATTATTCATTTATTTCTAATTTTGATATATGTATTCAAAAATTTTATGTAGGAGAAAGCTACACCGACACCAATATTTTGGAACTCAGTTCGAAACGACATTTAATTCTGTTAAAATCATCTTTTCAACCAGCTTCTTCAATTAACACTTTAGTCGAGTGGCTATAAGATTGTGAAACACAGATCCTATGGATTGAATTTCGATTTAATCTGCGTTCATGATTTTAGTGGCTAGGTAGCAACTAGGTTGTTCAACGATTAGCTAGCTAGCTGATAGTTACATGTAGACATACCTAGCCTAAAATTTCATGACTAAGCATCAAATTCAAGACGGATGTCTTAGTTACAAAGTTGCAACAAATACAAAATTTATATTATTTAATGACATGTTGTTCGTTAGATAAGTTATTATAAATTTTAACACAATCATATATTTCTGCATGAAATTACCAAATCATGTCGGCGAAGTTATTCATCTGTTGATAATTTAAAATTCAAATCAATGAACTAGAGGCTAGGCTAGCTTATCATTCAATAGACCTAGATATCTATAACCTAGCTGCTATGCACGCATCTCGGTTATTGAACGCAGTCCTGGATATTGTTTGTAGTTCAATTTATACAAAAAATGCAAAATCTTGGCTATATATATGACGTATGTAAACATTCAAATACATCCATCATGATACATGTAAAATGCAATTATTTTTAGCTCATGTCGGGACAGTTAAGCGCTTCTCAGTACTTTCAGTACTTTGATTATGAAGTGGTGAGGCTTTTTTATACCTATTGTTGCGTTGTAGAATCTGCGGTTGAATGCTCTACTGCCGGGGAGTGCTTTACCAAAAAAATTAAGAGAACCTACAAGAGACTGCATTTCTCTCAAAGTAACCTTTTTTGGATTTAGTACGTAAGTAAGTTTTTCTTGAAGTTCAATAGATTTGTCATCAGGTATAAATATCGTATAGTTAATTGTGTCGATACCTAGGCCAAGGAACGTCAACTTTGTACAGGGACCTTGAGTTTTGTTGTGGTTAATAGGTACGCCTAATTCTTGACATGTTTGTTTAAAAACTTGTACGGTGTTATAACACGCTTGTGATTTTTTTTTACCTATGAATAAGAAATCGTCAAGATAATGAATAATGTTATTATTGCCCGCTCTTTTAGAAACCAGCCAATGGAGAAAAGTAGAAAACTGTTCAAAAGTTGAGCAAGCGATTGCGCAACTAAATGGCATGCATTTATCAAAATAGTATTTTCCATCAATAAACATGCCTAACAAACAGAAGTCTGAAGGATGGATTGGAATAAGTCGGAAGACGCTGGACAAATCCATTTTGCAAAGTTCAGAGTCCTTACCCTGAGACAATATTATTTGTATTGCTTGATCGAAAGAAGAATACGAAACGGAACATAATTCATGCTCAATACTGCTGTTGACACTATTACCAACGGGTGCTGATAGATTTGTTATAAGCCTCCAGCCACTATCTTTCTTTGGTAGCACACCTACTGGGTTACACCTTAAATTAGCCATAGGCGGATTTAAAAATGGTCCTGACATTCGCCCCAGATGAACTTCTTTCTTAATAATACTTAGGAGTTGAGGTTTATGAGAAACTGCTGATTTTAAGTTTTTTTTGTAATAATGGAATCCTTACACCCGTGAAATGCAGGTAAAACCCTTTTTGAAACCCTTTAAGCAAGGAGGTAGCAATAATTTTACAGGGATAATCCACCAGGCATTTTTCAAGGTTGTGAATATTAATTGGAGAATGACCTAGGCCCCATATATCTCTGTCTAGGAAGTTGTGATTGGAATCTAGGTCTGACGGGACTTTGAGAGGGATTACGCTGTTGACGTGAGTTGAATTGCAAGTTTGGCTGTGTAATATTGGTCTGAGGAGGTCTTTCCAGCCTGCAATAAATACGAGGGTGAGTTTTGTGGCAGTACATGCATGAATGTTGATATAAACATGGGTACTTTGCGCAAGAGCTTCTGAAGTTATAATCGTAACATTTCAAAGTAGAAGGAGGCTGAGTGGTCATTGGTACTTGTGATGACATATATAACAGCCAGAGTTCAGCATCGACTGAGCCCCAGTGGGTGGACGTATACTTAGACATTTTAATCTGAATTGCCTGTCATACTCAATCCAGTTTGAAGAAGGACTGCGATTGGCCCCCAAACGTATAGTTTGCATGTACTTTAGAATGCCCTGGGCGTCGTTAGGATACTTTGCAAGATAGATACTGGCGAATATTAAGAATGCATCGGTCCATGATTGAATTGAAGTGATTTTGTTTTGGTTGGGCTTCGGTTGTAGAACCAACTGACCTTGAACTATAGCAATTTTTTGTTGATCCCCCGAATCAATATCGGATTGTACAACTTTAATCAAGTCGATCTACTGTTTTTCCCTTATTTTGTCCTTAGTTGTTTGCGGAACATGAAGGCCAAGGTTATCGGATACACTTACAAGGGGAGTAGGATTACTGGTATTGAAACCTAAAGGAACCGCTGGGACAGATGTGGGAATGCCTGAAGACAAGTGGGGATAGATAGCATGAAAATAATTTGGAAAGGTATTAGCAAGCGTTAGCATACCTGACGTGGATGGAGATGCATCGCTTTGATTCCCGGGTGGGTTGGATATAGATGACCGAGAAGCAGAACTTGATGGGATCCCGGAGGCAGGAACATGTGCAGATCCTGAGGCAACGCTTGAGGGCGAGGATTGCGGCATAGAAACTACATTTGCTGCGGGGTCATTAAGTAAATTAGCGATTATTTAATTGACCACGTGCACGGCCGAGATTTCAAAAAATTAAAATTAGGCCTTAAATAAGCAGATATTACATCGAGGTTATTGGTAAAACTTTATAGGTAAGGCAAATAAAGATAGCCAAATGAAAATATAAGAAAAAGTAATATAAACTTAGAAATTGAACTTAACTTATGCTTCCGATGATGATTCCAGTAGATTGGACTAGCGATCAGTTGATGCGTCTTATCCCGGCCAGTGTCAGCAGCAAAAGGAGGTCGTAATGCGGAATATTTGCGCATGTTCTAACTGAAATTTCCTAATATGTACTTATTTCCTAATATGGGCAATAGGGGTTAACACGGGATATAACAAGGGCCCTAACAACAGGAGTTATCTTTCCTGGGCTGGCTTACTCTGTTTGTCTCCATAAAGGGACTTAACGCATAGTGAGTTAAGTCTAATTACTCTTTTATTTGGACAAAGCAATTCGTGGTTGCAGATAACTTGACGAATTAGTTGAATCTGCGCCTTTTGAAAAAAAATATAAACCTTTATTAATAAGTCTTGAGCACTTTTTTACCACCAGTTCAGATACAAGATGTTTTTGATATACCCAAACAGATACAGAGTACTGTCGATAAGTATGTTACAAAGACGAAAGCATCTGACCATCATATTCAAACTTGGTCTTGATGGGTAGTTTCCGAGCTTGTTATTGTTACGTTCAAGGAAATATTGGGGAAAAAAATCGAAGAATCAATTTTTTTTTTACAGTTCATGGATACAAAAAAATGTTGATAACTGAACTCCTTTTCGTTATAATAAAAATTGAACTCCCCCATAATATATGTAGGAATCAACCCATTACAGTCTTCTTTAACATTACATATTAAATCGTGTTGCAAATTTATTTACATATATGGGATCTTTTGCAACGGCCTTGATTCTTATAATAAAAAAGCATTTGATTGTTTTATATCAATTGTTAAAATTTCACCGACAAAATTTACAGCTATACTTTTCGATCATCAATTAACCAAAAGAACTGTTGCAATCTAAGACAAAGATATGTTTAAACATTCATAAAACAAGTACTTCTTACATATAAATAAGCTTATGATCAAATTTTGAATGCAAACGAGTGTTTCATTATTGTAAATCACTTTTATAAATCTTTTATAAACAAACAAGATCATTAAAAACATTCATTTTGTAAATTGCATATATCAAACATGAATAATTCTCTGTTATGCTGATAATTTTCCATCGTATTATAAACTAAATGGTTATTACATCACATTTACATTATTTACTTTACTTGAAATCAAAGATTAATTACAAAGCATTCAATAAAAAATAAATGGAGAATCATAGTAATTGCGTTATCAGCTAATGAAAATTAAAAAAGAAAACAATAAACAACACAGGCACTGATTTAAGGTCAAGAAAGAGGTTCATATCTATACTTACCGCCGTCCCTCAAACAATGTTGTACACAAAACTTTCAAATATCAAAACAGTTCCCTAATCAAATGATATAAATGGATCATATATCTTTTCAATTCAAAAAATATCGTTTATCTACTGCCATTTATGTTAATTAATAAGTTTGTTTTTGAAAGGTGCCGATTC
Organism: Magallana hongkongensis; assembly: GCA_016163765.1. NCBI lineage: Eukaryota > Metazoa > Mollusca > Bivalvia > Ostreida > Ostreidae > Magallana > Magallana hongkongensis. The sequence continues at coordinate 63,446,472 of WFKH01011581.1, read as the reverse complement.
GTTGCTTCTGATTTATCCAATTTTTTATTCAACAAAAAACAATGTTTGATCATTTATTAAGCATAAAGTGGTTGATCTTGATTTTAACAAACTGGCCATTTTTTTTAATTTACCCTTTAGCTTCTTTTGCAAAGATCACCCATCGTTACGCATTAAAGGGTGTTCCTTGTATTTTTATCGGTAATTTTGCTTTTATGAATATTCGTTTTCCAAAGTTTCCAAAAAATGCTGTTGATAATGCATTTGATCCCATTCACTACATTTATATGGTCATTGAAATTAAAATAAGTATCTGGTTTTTTTATTTGGGGAGGGGTAATTCTTTGCCCTTTCGTCCGCCCTTACCATTCTTCAACAGCAAATGACTGATGATAATTAATTAATGCATATATAAATTTTGATACTTCTGCAAGCTATAAAATGATTGTTAGAAGAAAAACCATACAGAAAATTACTAAAAAAGTATTTAGTGTCAGAATAGCAATTTTAAATTTGGAAACTTTCAAAATGCCCTCATGTTTGAACCGCTTATTCATCTTTTGACTACGGTGCCTTGACCAGAAATCAAGGTGATATTCGGCATTCATGGAAATGCTGCGTTCATTTCAGACAAATATAGAGTCGTTTATGAAAATGACCATAATTTACACAGTGCCCTAACAGATTCATTTGCAGGTTGTAACCAACTTTTTCCCATTTACAATAGCTTAACTTTAAGGATATGCAAAACGACTTTCATCTGTGGTATTAGAATAACTAGCACAACCAAATACTTGTATATATATTTAACACAAATACAGAAATGAAAATTGGTTAAGGAAAACCGGAAACATCACGTATAATTAATAAATAAAATATAGGAAAAAAATTATTTGGTTTTTTTTTCACATTACAAATATAATGATCGTTGTCCTTTTAAAGAGGTTCGTTCCTCTGTTTTTTGGGTAGCCATTTTGGGTCACCTTTATTCTGGAAATTATGCATCGTATATTGATTCTACTCATAAATTCATATTTTATAATGCCAATCAAACTATACTAAATAAAATAGTAAAGGAAAAATTACATATTTATAGAGTTTAGCAGGGGACTATATTTTGTGGCGGAAGGTTTTTAAGAAGAAAATGAACATTTTTCATAACTCAGTTGTTTTAGAGTACCGTCGCTTTAGCTTCCTTATTTTCAGTGCAGACCAAAATTTCCAGATAATTTGTGCATTAGGATATTTTCATTTTGTTACGAAAAGCATATTTTTACAATTTATCAATATTTCTATCGACACATATTGGCAAATTTAACTTATATTTCATAAAAGTCAAGAAAAAATGAATCCCAATTTTTGCCTACAATTAGCTTATTTCATGCCATATCTCAAATTTTACATAATAGACCCATACTTTTGGTTTTATTTTCTGTATTAATAAGATTTTTCTGACAAGTCTATCATAATTTGAGAAAAAGGGTGAGACCTTTAAATAATTTCAGTGCATGTTGAATCGTTAATGGATAAAAATAGCGTTTTATCAGTGCAAAAAGGTCAAAATATCAATTAGGTGAAGAAATTGTAACATTTTTCTTTATGATAATTTTAATTTTATTTATTTTAAATAGTGTAAAGTTGTATTTGATGCCATGGTTCATTTGGATAAAAAAAATATAGAGGGAAAAGCGATTTATGTGCAGTCTGCACTTTCAGTGCAGAAAGGTCATATTAAATACACCATAGCGCCGAATGAAGCATATAGACCCCAAAATTTTGTTTTGAATTTTAGTTAAGCTTTGTGTGTAGATTTTAAAAAAATACTTTAGAAAAAAACTTAAAGAGAATTTGATCGCAGGATCCAACGTCCTTAAGCAGTTTCTCAACATTTGAACTTGCTGAGAGTGGAAAGTGTCATAAACAGAGAACACTCTGCCTCTGCTTCTTAATCTGGAAAGCACTGTGTGGATATCAATGGAATATAGACTGGTGTTGTAAAGGTGTTCATTTGGAAAGATTTAGAATTTTTATCTCTGTACTTGACAACAAAGACATCACCTAAAAAAACAAAATCGATAAGCAAGTTGCGTTTTGCTTCTGACATTAAATTGATAATATAATTTTGAAAGAAACCAAATAATCGATAACGTCCAACAAGCAATTTCAACTTCAAATACTTACATCCTACTTCGAGTAAGACTTCGGTGGTTCGTCTCCTGATATCTCCAATTTCAGTCTCGGGGTTTTCAAGAATAATCTTTCTCTCATTAAAGTCAACAAAAATAATCATTTGCGTGTAAAGTTGCACGAGCATTAAGTCATCTAATTTCAAAACTACATAGGCCTGTAAAATTCATAAAATAATTTCAAACAGTGATATAAATTAAATACAAATTTCCTTCACTTAAAAAAATAATGCGAACACTTTTAATTATTATATTTACATCTACCGAATAAGATTCCCTCTATTTCTTATGTAAACTTATTGAATTCATTGCACCGTAGAAACTGACAGGACTGAAATCTACACGCTTAGTTTATCAATTGGGAACCTACAGCAAACTAAGAAAAATCACGGACTCTACAAAATAATTCTGATGATGTCAGAATTAAAATCCCATAGGAGACGATTAAACTGTTTCTTATAGCTAAAATATTGATGTAAGTTTACAGCAATTTACTTAATTTTTTTACTTTTTACAATCAATTTATTAAATTGTTAAAAAAAAAGATGTAAATATAAACAATTAAATGCTTTCTTTGATGATTCATGCGGGTATGAAGGTATCAATAATTGCAGAAAAAAATTTACATGCGGGTTATGCATTTTTTTTGGCAATGTCGCCACTTTCATATCCCGCATGAATCACCAAAGAAATTATTTTATTGCTTAAAAGTCTTACTTTCAATGGCAAAGATGAAGGAATATCAACTGCTTGAAAAGAACTCTGATGAGTTTCTTGAATTGAAGAATCAAAACTGATAATACCAACTCCCTTTTCTTCATTTTTTGGTGATAGTTACTTCACTAGAGCACTGACTAACTGCAAAATTTATTGATAAGAGTGAAAAAAATACAAAACTGGAAAACGATTATCCTTTTACTTTAACTTTTTGTGAGCCCTAGTTAAACTGGTTTTTATAAATATCATGCATTTTAGCGAATGGAAAAAACCCCCCAGCTACTCCCTTTGGTAGATAACAACACACCAAAGTGCTACCGTTGGTAACACTTTCTGATTTTCATGTAAAATCTGTAATATACATGTTAGCTAATGACACACAAAAATTCTTCTAATGATAGCAGTTATGTGGTGAATACTATGCTTGTTTGTACTAATGTTTTTATTTTCCTAACAATGGTCACATAAAAAAGAATACTTTTGCATATAGGGATAAAATCGAAGCTATAAATTATACTCAGAATATGAATTAAAAATCGGTAATAATATTTACCTTATCATCTGTCACAAATCCAGACTTCAACGTTCGGACATTTGACACTTTTTCAAACACTGTACTATCAACGGTCCGATCTTGTTTGGTTAACAGGTTGCAAACATAGACACCAAACAGAACACCAATACCCACCGCAAATAGCAGCACAATAATATATAAACCTAAATTTAAAACATCAGGAAAGTATAATAAAGAACGATTGATATAAACTTCCAACGTTTTAATATGCTTTATGTAT
>WFKH01011581.1:63429584-63440176 GCA_016163765.1 Magallana hongkongensis | reverse complement strand
CTCAAATTGACATATACCTGTCCATAATGAATGATATAGATATATTTTTATTGGAGCTCCACCTCCGCCCCGACCGAGGCTTGAACTCACGACCTATGGAACCCACTCTCCTAGCAGTGAGCGGCCACCGCTCTAACCACTCCGCCATCTAGGCAAGACAAAAATCTTGCTTTCGATGACGAACGGAACCTAGCGCGCTGGCCGCGCACTACACAGTCGTTTGAGATACATGTACAGGTGGAATACAGTTAAACGACAATTTGAGAGGATCGGAACGATACATATTGCATAGATATATACATATATAATAAGCACAAACATTGCAGTAACTCTCAAATTGACATATACCTGCCCATAGTGAACTAGTTTCCATTATCACGTGCGACCCACCCCATTCTGTGACTACCTGGTTGACATTAATTAAAAGCTGATCGGTACATGGCTGCAAACTGATTCCATTAATTGTCAGTGTCACTTTTTTGCCCTTAGCAGGATCTGTTAATCCTGTAGCCTGCCAAAGTTCCACATATCTCTCTTTCGCGCTCCTCACGGTTGTTCCCTGTTCTTCGGTTTGATGAATCCTGGTTGTGGCGACTGGCTCCATGTGCCTATCCTGTTGCGATTCGTCTGTTCGCGTGGATCGATTGTGTGGCCTCGTGCAATTTGATCCCATGGATTTAAACTGCCCCTTGGAGTATTGGAAATTCTGGCCTATTTCGATGGTTTGTCCAGCGTAAGGTCTTTTGCCTACTAGTATGCTTATAAGCTTTTCCCTAATCTTAAGCTTGGGTGATTCTACGTCTAACACTATACGGTCCCGGATCATTTCATCCGCATTTGTATAAGAGTAAGCTTTCCTTTAATACCTTTCTTAAGGTCAGACGACACGTTCCTCAAGCATCTCTTTTGTATCTCCTCGTAATAAAGAGTTCCAATAAAAAATAATCCGGGCTTTTATCCCTTTCTGTGCTCTTCTACGATTGGAGAAAAATTTGTAATTTGTTTATGCAAAAAGTCGCAGTAAAAATGGAAAAAGTTATATAAAATTGAGGAACGTGTCGTCTGACCTTAAAAGTTTAAACTTGGTAACAAACTGATCGAACGTGTTCTTGCCTTTGACTTCATTGATGAATTTATTATGGGCGATCACGGGGTTCAGTTGTGGTTGCAGGTAATTTCTAAAGTTTTCATAAAGACTGATTTATTTCTAACTGCATCAGCAAAATATTTCAAGAGTTGAATGTCTCTTTCTTTGTCTTCAATCCAAGAATTAAAAAAAAGCATTGTTGCTTCTCATCCCTGCTGTTGAATGGCAACTAAAAATCAGTCGAGTGTGTTACTGAAATTTTCTTAAACCTCCGGAAGATTTCTGGACTACCAGTCCATCACCGGCTGTAGTATTACTTCCATTCCGAGTCTGACATGTTATATTTTTAGGTGTATGAAAATATTTAAGAACGCTGAGTTCCTCAAAACAGGAGTATCTTTTATAAACTAACACTACGGAAGTAATTAAAAATGAAACGAGGTACATATAAAACATATCACACGACTAATGTTACGTAACTGGGGCCTTTTAATAAGGAGTAATTGCAGAGATTGAAAACAACTAATTATAAATACTGTAAGTTTTCTGACGTCCGAAGAGAACATGCAATCCTGTCTAGATCTCTTATTTTTATGAACATTTTGGCGTCAGTAAAATTGACACACAATTTCCTGTAAATTCCATATGGCTTCCAATTTTACATTTTTGCGAGGACCACTAAAAAGTGTATTTAAAGAACTCTTTCATTGAGAAGGTAAAATAAAAATTTTATTGCTCATAGTTATTTACAGAACTTTTCTTAAAATACAAACAAAGAGACACCGAATCCAATATATAAAAGTAAACTCAATATGACATCACAGATACTTTAGGAAAAGGGGAAACAACTCTGGAGAACCATATCAGAATCTATTGAATGTAATGTAATCATTGTATCAAAAGATCCTACTGATGATAAACCCTGTCGGATTTGGTCATAACTTTGAATCAATGAATGGAAAATAGTATATTATCACTGAAAATAAATCATAAAAAGAAAACTGTATTAAAAAAAAATATCCAAGTGCGTTAATTTTGTAAAACACGCTATCATTTAGAATTATCATAATGATCCTATGAACCTGGGTGCATTTAGTTTTATGCTGTGCTATCCTAACGCTCGCACCATAAAAATTGTAATGACTACCGTTGAACCATGCTGAGTTGAACACTGCTCAATAATGTTGTGAAGGCACGTTTAAAAGATTATAATAATTATAATATTCACACGCAAACAAATTAATATCAGTTGGTTAAATTGTAAATCGGCACTGTAAGTGACTACATGACTGTAAGTGATAACATGATAGGATTTCTTAAGAAATTTGGAAGAAAACAAATGATGTTAAAATAATAAAAACAAAATTCAATGCCTACGTTTTGTTATAAAATAAAAGTTATTAGAATATCAGCATATTATTTAGTGTAGTATGTGAGGTAAAAATAAGGGCTTATAATCAAGAGGTTTCATTACATATTGTCATGTCATATATGCATTATAAAATGAAGAAGTAGCAATAATGCAGAAAAATATCAGCGTAAAATGACTAAGTATCAGAATATAAAACAAATTATATAATGAAGAAGTATAATCATAACCTGAATGGTATTCAAATAAAGTCTTTTTTACTTTAAAATTCTTTGTCTTGAAACATATGAAAGAAACGCATTTGCTTCATTATTTTTTTTATTCATGTTTCAATGAAACGTCATTTAAATTCTACCAATTTTAATATATTCACAAATTAAATTTACAATAGTTCGATTTCAACATGTAAAAGCTTCGTTATACTCATTTGCGATACGGGCACCTTTAATTACTAACAATGATATCATAAGCCCAGTGAAGAAAATGAGATTCAATCATACTTTAAAGTTTTTATTTCCTTTGTTTCAAGAGTTTCGTGCATTTAAGACATAATATTTCTATTAATTCTAGAGAAGATGCAAGATCGACTAAATGAAATGAAAGTTCAAATGAATGCTCTAAAGGATGATTATTAAGCACTGGAAGAAAAAGATTTGGAGATGGAAAATAGAATCTTAAGAGCGAAACAGTTTTTCAAAGGAGAAATCCACAAAATCAGTAAGCATTCTCCTAGTATTCGAAGAAAGTCTTTTTTTTAAGAACACAGGATGAAGCTATGCCTTTTAGTCAATTATATGTTAACTGAAAGGTTTGGAGTAATGAATGAGTGGCAGAGCTATGCCATTCAGCCATTTTAGTTATCTTTCGGTCACCTTTCTACTTATATATTTTTTAACACTAAATTTGTATTATAATTAAAAATATTCTCGATCCACATTCCAACATTTTAAACTGCCTATATAATTAGTTTGAAAGTTAGTTTTGTACTCATACATGTACATGTATGCTGGTTTTTCAACTCTGCCAATGCGTTTTATCAGTTCTTTCAATTTAACGCAAATATCGGAATTTTGTTCATGCATTATCTCTCAATTGTGCTTCAATTCCAGCTGCAATGCATTCAAGTGCCCTAGCTTCTGTGGGTTTTTTGGTCAACCTTTTCTCTCTGCTTTTTCTATAAAGGGATCTTCTGTGCTTTCTCTAAAATCAAATTATGTTAATTAGCGAAAACATTTTTTCAATGTCAAGACTATAAACTGCTAATGAACAACTTAACAGATGCACATTTTGCGATATACTGTAAAACGAGAAAATATGGCGCACTACAAATTTTAGCGCCTGTGGCGCAACTGCCTCTGAGCGCTAAAATTAATTGTGCGCCAACGATTTTCCATATGTAATAAATTTCTCCAAGTTGCAAAACTATAACTTCAGTACTTTTTTGATGCTATATAGAAGTGTACGTTTACGTAATATCGGATGCTGTCGATTCTGTTTGTTTACACAATTACACAGGTAAAAGGTATGGGTTATCGGGTAAGTTCAGTCTAAACATGGATTAATAATTCAATTTAATTGCTTTTTAATATCTCTCATTAGCACCTTGAAAATTGGGCTTCTCCCCATGTCAATTCCTTTAAGCGCCTCAAGGTGAAAATGTGATGGTGGTGATCGTCCACGCTGACAATACATGATTGATCATAATTTCTTTGATCTCTGATAAGCGGATATAAAGATATACCTCGTTTTTTTGTGTTATTTAGATGTAAAATCACTGTAAAAAAGATAGTTCATGGTGATCGAAACACATGGTAGATGTAGCATTCGATTTCCCTCACTTTTAGTCTCGGGACTCTTTTAGTGTTAAGTCGACACGTTAAATTCAAAGTCCGATAACTCAATTTTGTTTACCAACAAAAATCACACATCATCGCCAATAAATGAAGTTTTTATATCTATCGACTGATGATTTAGACAAAAGTAAGTGTATTGTTCTCAACGATAGTTTACCGTGCATGCGAGCTAGAAATTAAAGTCGTTGTGTTCACGTGCTTGAGTGAACACAGAACTAAATTTGACCGTAATTGTCGATCAAACAAGAACATTTTTCGTATTCTTTAAAGAAAAGGTGCGTGCGCTTAAATTTAATTGCGCCAATGTACTATCACTTGCGTTTGCGCTAAAACATGTATGCGCCAAATTTTCTCGTTTTACAGTATGCACAACATATATACTTTTAATTAAATGTACTGTGTATTGGAAAATTGATCCACCACATATAAGCAAAATAAAATATGATATGAGCGTGCTTAATTCTCAGCTGATGTTTCTAAGTTATTCGGCATTTAAACCCAAAACTACACGTTTTTTCAGAAACGCAACTTGACCTGACAAAAAATTGGCGCAACTTCTTTAGTCGGACTAGCTTAAGAAATCTATCCTTTTTGAGAAACGGGTCCCAAAAGTCAAATTTGTGTGTCGGCTATTGCTATCCACCTGTCTTAACAGGGCGTAGCTTTTTCTACGTAAAAATTAAGGACAACTTCAAACAACTTCTGAATTTATTAATACATGCAGAAATCATTGCTATACACACGTCACGTGTTAAGTTCACTGTGCACATGATCATTTTCTTTAAAATTAGTGTAAATATATTTATTCATTTAGCACATAAGTATTTTTTTTTTCATTATTACACAACACTGATAAAGAAATTTAATCTAAAATTATTAAACAGATAAGTTTTGCAGGGAACTATTTTTTGTGCGGAAGGTTTTTTTTTTAAGAGAAAAATGATTATACGAACCTTATGTAATAACAAGGTTAAAAACAGTGCAAAAAGGTGAAATTAAATGCGCTCTAACTCAGATGGATGAACACTACCCATCCAATCCCCCCACCCTGAAGTTCTTTGTATTTCATAGTATGTTTTGTCTACAGATTTTAATGATATACTTCTTTAGAAATTCCAGGGACGTATAAAAATTAGTATATACGTCCCTGGAAAATACGTCTAAAACTGGACTGTTAAAATCACTCCACCGAGCTAAGCTTTTATTTCAACATCTAACACTATGCTATAGGGGTCACCTTAGAGGTACTTCTCAATTTTGATTTCAATGAAATCACCGATTTAAAAAGAATTGCTATCGCTGGTAGTTCGGAAATGTTTTTTTTATCAGACGACTTTGTCTTGTGTTGTAAACAAGATCACGATGAAATGAACGTGTCGACACTACAAAGTTTGTGTCTTTCTCGTTATCATTATTTATTTAAAAAAGACAATAAGACAGACTATGTACATAATTTATACATAAAGCATATTAAAACGTTGGAAGTTTATATCAATCGTTCTTAATTTTATACTTTCCTGATGTTTTAAATTTAGGTTTATATATTATTGTGCTGCTATTTGCGGTGGGTATTGGTGTTCTGTTTGCTGTCTATGTTTGCAACCTGTTAACTAAACAAGATCTGACCGTTGATAGTACAGTGTTTAAAAAAGTGTCAAATGTCCGAACGTTGAAGTCTGGATTTGTGACAGATGATAAGGTAAATATTATTACCGATTTTTAATTCATATTCTGAGTATAATTTATAGCTTCGATTTTGTCCCTATATGCAAAAGTATTCTTTTTTATGTGACCATTGTTAGGAAAACATTGGTACAAACAAGCACAGTATTCACCACATAACTGCTATCATTAGAAGAATTTTTGTTTGTCATTAGCTAACATGTATATTACAGATTTTACATGAAAATCAGAAAGTGAAATAAAGTGCTACCAACGGTAGCACTTTGGTGTGTTGTTATCTACCATAGGGAGTAGCTGGGGGTTTTTTTCCATTCGCTAAAATGCATGATATTTATAAAAACCAGTTTAACTAGGGCTCACAAAAAGTTAAAGTGAAAGGATAATCGTTTTCCAGTTTTTGTATTTTTTTTTCACTCTTATCAATAAATTTTGCAGTTAGTCAGTGCTCTAGTGAAGTAACTATCACCAAAAAATAAAGAAAAGGGAGTTGGTATTATCAGTTTTGATTCGTCAACTCAAGAAACTCATCAGAGTTCTTTTCAAGCAGTTGATATTCCTTCATCTTTGCCAGTGAAAGTAAGACTTTTAAGCAATAAAATACTTTCTTTGGTGATTTATGCGGGATATGAAAGTGGCGACATTGCAAAAAAAAAAATTACATAACCCGCATGTAAATTTTTTTCTGCAATTATTGATACCTTCATACCCGCATGAATCATCAAAGAAAGCATTTAATTGTTTATATTTACATCTTTTTTTTTAACAATTTAATAAATTGATTGTAAAAAGTAAAAAATTAAGTAAATTGCTGTTAATTTACATCAATATTTTAGCTATAAGAAACGGTTTAATCGTTTCCTATGGGATTTTAATTCTGACATCATCATAATTATTCTGTAGAGTCCGTGATTTTTCTTAGTTTGCTGTAGGTTCCCAATTGATAACCTAAGCGTGTAGATTTCAGTCCTGTCAGTTTCTACGGTGCAATGAATTCAATAAGTTTACATAAGAAATAGAGGGAATCTTATTCGGTAGATGTAAATATAATAATTAAAAGAGTTTGCATTATTTTTTTAAGTGAAGGAAATTTGTATTTAATTTATATCACTGTTTGAAATTATTTTATGAATTTTACAGGCCTATGTAGTTTTGAAATTAGATGACTTAATGCTCGTGCAACCTTACACGCAAATGATTATTTTTGCTGACTTTAATGAGAGAAACATTATTCTTGAAAACCCCGAGACTGAAATTGGAGATATCAGGAGACGAACCACCGAAGTCTTACTCGAAGTAGGATGTAAGTATTTGAAGTTGAAATTGCTTGTTGGACGTTATCGATAATTTGGTTTCTTTTAAAATTATATTATCAATTTAATGTCAGAAGCAAAACGCAACTTGCTTATCGATTTTGTTTTTTTAGGTAAAGTCTTTGTTGTCTACTACAGAGATAAAATTTCTAAATCTTTGCCAAATGAACACCTTTACAACTTAAGTCTATATTCCATTGATAACCACACAGTGCTCTCCAGATTAAAAAGCAAAGGCTGAATGTTCTCTGTTTATTACACTTTCCACCCTCAGCAAGTTCAAATGTTGAGAAACTGCTTAAAAGGACAACGATCATTATATTTGTAATGTGAAAAAAAAACAAATAATTTTTTCTCATATTTAATTTATTAATTATACGTGATGTTTCCGGTTTTCATTAACCAATTTTCATTTCTGTATTTGTGTTAAATATATATACAGGTATTTGGTTGTGCTAGTTATTCTAATACCACAGATGAAAGTCGTTTTGCATATCCTTAAAGTTAAGCTATTGTAAATGGGAAAAAGTTGGTTACAACCTGCAAATGATTTTCTTAGGGCACTGTGTAAATTATGGTCATTTTCATTTACGAATCTATATTTGTCTGAATTGAACGCAGCATTTCCATGAATGCCGAATATCACCTTGATTTCTGGTCAAGGCACCGTAGTCAAAAGATGAATAAGCGGTTCAAACATGAATGCATTTTGAACGTTTTCATATTTAAAATTGCTATTATGACACTAAATACTTTTTAGTAATTTTCTGTATGGTTTTTCTTCTAACAGTCATTTTATAGCTTGCAGAAGTATCAAAATTTATATATGCATTAATTAATTATCATAAGTCATTTGCTGTTGAAGAATGGTAAGGGCGGACGAAAGGGCAAAGAATTACCCCTCCCCAAATAAAAAAAACAGATACTTATTTTAATTTCAATGATCATAAAAATGTAGTGAATGGGATCAAATGCATTATCAACAGCATTTTTTGGAAATTTTGGAAAACAAATATTCGATAAAAGCAAAATTACCAATAAAAATACAAGGAACACCCTTTAATGCGTAACGATGGGTGATCTTTGCAAAAGAAGCGAAAGGGTAAATTAGAAAAAAATGGCCAGTTTGTTAAAATCAAGATCAACCACTTTATGCTTAATAAATGATCAAACATTGTTTTTTGTTTAATAAAAAATTGGATAAAATCAGAAGCAACGAATCGGCACCTTTCAAAAACAGACTTAAATTAACATAAATGGCAGTAATAAACGATATTTTTTGAATTGAAAAGATATATGATCCATTTATATCATTTGATTAGGGAACTGTTTTGATATTTGAAAGTTTTGTGTACAACATTGTTTGAGGGACGGCGGTAAGTATAGATATGAACCTCTTTCTTGACCTTAAATCAGTGCCTGTGTTGTTTATTGTTTTCTTTTTTATTGTCATTTTCATTGGCTAATAACGCAATTACTATGATTCTCCATTTATTGTTTATTGAATGCTTTGTAATTAATCTTTGATTTCAAGTCAAGCAAAATAATGTAAGTGTGATGTAATAACCATTTAATTTATAATACGATAGAAAATTATCAGCATAACAGAATTATTCATGTTTGATATATGCAATTTACAAAATGAATGTCTTTAATGATCTTGTTTGTTTATAAAAGATTTATAAATGTGATTTACAATAATGAAACACTCGTTTGCATTCAAAATTTGATCATAAGCTTAGTTATATGTAAGAAGTACTTGTTTTATAATTGTTTAAACATATCTTTGTCTTTGATTGCAACAGTTCTTTTGGTTAATTGATTATCGAAAAGTATAGCTGTAAATTTTGTCGGTGAAAATTTAAATAATAGATATAAAACAATCAAATGCTTTTTTATTATAAGAATCAAGGCCGTTGCAAAAGATCCCATATATGTAAATAAATTTGCAACACGATTTAATATGTTATGTTAAAGAAGACTGTAATGGTTTGATTCCTACATATATTATGGGGGAGTTCAAATTTTATTACAACGAAAAGGAGTTCAGTTATCAACATTTTTTTATATCCATGAACTGTAAAAAAAAAATTGATTCTTCGATTTTTTTTTTCCCCAATATTTACTTGAACGTAACAATAACAAACTCGGAAACTACCCATCAAGACCAAGTTTGAATATGATGGTCAGATGCTTTCGTCTTTGTAACTTACTTATTGACAGTACTCTGTATCTGTTTTGGTATATCAAAAACATCTTGTATCTGAACTGGTGGTAAAAAAGTGCTCAAGACTTATTAATAAAGGTTTATATTTTTTTCAAAAGGCGCAGATTCAACTAATTTGTCAAGTTAGCTGCAACCACGAATTGCTTTGTCCAAATAAAAGAGTAATTTATTTATAGTTGTCCTTACTGTTGTTACTGTAATTATACCGTACTATATACCGTTTTGTTTTTATTGTCAAAGAAATTGTTGTCATCACTACGGTATTCAACGTTATTTGTATTGATTTGCTTTTGAAAAAAAAATATCACAAAATGAGTTCAAAAATATTTTGTGTAGCGAAGGCCATTTAAGCTCATTTTTGTTGGTAAAAAAACATGATACTTTCGATATTTCTTCAATTCAGTGGACGAACATTAAAAAATAAACACCCATATTATTACATAACTTAATTTACATATAAACCCGCGTTAGCGGCTTATGTATTTTTTTCTGCAACGTTGCTACCTTCATAGCCCGCATGAATCCCAAAAGAAATCATTTCCTGTTTATGGTTGAAAAATCTTTTAATCAATTATCTATGCAAAGAGGGTAAAAGTCAGTAACTTATAATTTTCGATCATATGAACAGGCAGTTTTCTATTCATGTGAAGGTTACCATGGTAACAACAACTACTACAAGCCTGGGGAAATCTAGGACCGGCCCGTGCAACTCTGCTTAACAGTGCATCTAAAAGCAGTTTCTAAAAGTTGAAAGAATACGCATATTTTTACTCCGACATGGTTTTTTAAGGATTGCGTAAATTTTAGTCGTATCAATTTAGAAATAAGAAAACTGCTTATATTTATGTTTAATTCTCTTACAAAGGTGTAATAAAAAACCAGTAATCATAACAAGTTTATTAAGAAAACTAAGACCTCAAACCAAGATTTGCCATCAACGTTTTCTCTGTGTAACAATATAAAGGAATGTTGGAGAATACTTGATTTTTATCAATGCACTACATAAACACGATAAACTTTATGAAATAAAGATGGAAACTAATTTACATGCATGTATCATTTT
>WFKH01011581.1:63415698-63429484 GCA_016163765.1 Magallana hongkongensis | reverse complement strand
ATATTCCAATGCCTTCTTGTCACTCTCTATTTTTTCTATTTTGCCATTAGATTCTATTCTTCCTTTATTAAGCTTTTCTTGGAAATTTCCTAAAAATAAATAGTATTTATCTTTAATAGAATATAATCTTTAGTTTTTGTAATTAATCCTATCTTAAATTTTTTTCTTTAAAAATTACAATGAATTAATGTGCTTATTGCTCATAAATCAATACTTCAAAATATATAATTATTAGAGATACATGTATAAATCTCACCTATTTCATCAAGTTTTACTTCCAAGGACGTTAGTTTCTTTTTTACACCCGGATGTTCATGTGCTAATGATTTATGATCCGTCTTTATATTTTTCATTTCGACTTCAAGTTTATTCATTTCTTGTGAGACATTTAAGGGAAAGTGAAGGGAAATTGGTTAGTGGGTGTCATATGAAAGCACTACATGTACCAAATTTTCGCATTTATCTTCATTTTTAAAGAAATAAATGGAAATTTTTATGACCAATTTGATGTTTGAAATTAAATTCAAGAACATAAATGTCAATTACTACGTAAATGTGCTTTTATGCAACTTGTATTGTAATATAAAATAAATTTAAATATCAATTGCGAGTAGATATGCTTTTGTTTGTTTAATTGTCGATTCCTTTCACAGGAACTGTGATACAGACTATAGCAATTAAGCAATTATCTCACCTGGTCAAATTCCCGTTTCGCACACTTTTTTTCAATACCTAATTTTCAATGTGTGCAAAACGGGAACAAACCAATTATAATGCCGGTTAAAACAACATGTCATTGCCGTGTCTTTTTTTTCTCGTTTATTTAGGAATAATAAAAATATCAGTTGTGATGTTAGTGCACAAGAGTTTTTTGAGTATTTTAAGAATCTTTTTGAAAATGTAAATAATACTAATTATGAAAACACTCGTGATGATTATGATATATCACCTATTATGAAGAGTTAGATGTGTGCATTTCAGAATTAGAAGTTGAGAAAGCTATTTTGAAACTGAAAAGTAACAAGAGTAATGCGGAAGATGGTGTTTTTAATGATTTTTTTTCAAAATGTAAAGAGGTTATGATACCTATTTTGTGTAGATTGTTTAATAATATATTTGACTCTGTTTTTTACCCAGACAATTGGTCAAAAGGTTGTATTGTACCAATTTTTAAAAAAGGTGAGATGCAAAATTTAAACAATTATAGAGGTATCACACTAGTTAGTTGCTTAGCAAAATTATTTACAAGTATTATAAATACTAGATTGTTAGAATGGGACCAGAGATATAATATCATTACTGATGCTCAGTTTGGTTTTAAACCAGGTGTAGGTACAATTGATGCCATATTTGTACTTCAGAATCTAATATGTAGAACTTTAAAAAACAAAAAAAGATTGTATTGTTGTTTTGTGGATTATACAAAAGCCTTTGATTTAATTGATAGATCAAAACTATGGTATAAATTGCAAATGGAGGGTCTTGGATGAAAATTGTTTGTATTATTAAGTCTCTTTATAAGAATGTAAGAGCATGTGTCAAACACAGAAACATTTAGAATCTCATCTGGAGTTCTACAAGGTGAAATATTGTCTCCATTATTATTCTCAATGTACCTTAATGATTTTGAAAGATATTTTATAAATAGTAACTGTACATCAATTGAATAACAAATGATTAATTTGTTTTTAATTATGTATGCTGATGATACTGTACTTTTGGCGGACTCGCCCGAGGGTCTACAAGATATGCTGAACACATTGCACAAATAAACTGATGAAAGGAACTTATCTGTTAATGTACAAAAAACCAAAATTGTAATTTTTAGAAACGGAAAACGTGTTAAAGATGATGAAAAATGGGAATACAACGGCAAATACGTAGCAGTAGTGAATCAATTTAACTATCTTGGTATGTTGTTTAATTACAATGGTAAATTTTTATCCGCACAAAAGCACTGTGCAGCACAGGGAAATAAAGCAATGTTCAGCATATCCAGTAAAATGAAAGATTTGAATTTTAATGTTGAAACTCAATTAAATGTTTTTGATACCTTTGTAAAAAGTGTGCTAAGCTATGGTGCTGAAATTTGTGGATTCCATAAAGGCCAAGATGTAGAAAAAGTGCATATAAATTTTTGTAAGAGGGTTTTGGGTGTCAGAAAAAATACTTGCAACAGCGCAGTATACTATGAATTAGGTAGATTTCTACTAGAAATCTTCAGGAAACAAAAAATTTTTAAATACTGGTTAAAATTAAGAAACAGTAAACTCTGTATTTTAAAAGCATGCTACGAAGACATGGTGAAAAATAATGACACATGGATTTCAAATATTAGGAAAGAATTGTGCACCTTAGGCTTGGCCAATTTATATCATAGTACTATGAAAGAATCTGCTATTTTAGATATTATATATGATAGAATGTGTGATGTCTTTAAACAAAAAGTTGTTAACGATATAAGCAATGCGTCAAAATGTATATTGTATAAACATGTTGTTGATTACTTTTGTTTACAAGTTTATCTAAAGAAATCAATTCATGTAAAATATCGTAAATTAATTACACGATTACGGTTGTCTTCACATGACTTAAAGATTGAAACAGGGAGGTATAATAATTTAACACGTGATTGTCGAAAATGTGACTTTTGTAACTTAAATGATATTGAAGATGAATTTCACTTTTTACTTATTTGTCCATCACTTCGTAGTTTAAGAGAAAAGTATATTAAAAAATACTACTCCCGAAAACCAAGTGTGTATAAAGTTATACAGTTACTATCTTCCTCAAATTCTAAAGAACTGTGTAATTTAGGGAAATATTTATATTATGCCAACAGACATCGGACTACATGTATTAATGTGAATAATCAAAATTGATTATGTACACTTTTTATATTGCTACCCTATTGTATTTGAAATGTATGTTTACATGTATAACCTATGAGATATTTGTCTCTCGAAATAAAGAACTTGAACTTGAAATAATTAACACCTGTTGTTCTGTACCTAATAATCAAATGTGTGCAGAACAAGAACAAACCCATGTGCTTAGGTTTTATTTAATCATTAACAAATTCCAATAAAATCACTATTAAGCATCGTTAAATTAATTTTCTACTTATTTTTAATGTGTTTTTAAACATTGCTTTTATTTTAAAATATGACATTCATTTATTACATAGGGAGGTCATTTGTCTATAATGGACACATGCATGTTAATGCAATCATAATGGATTATTATTTCGAACGGAAGATCTAGAACGTTTCAAAGGCAAACTTTAATGAACCTTTTACTTGATAAGTTAAACTAATAAAAAAAATTTTATTAGTTTAACTTATCACTTAGTCACTCAGGTGACCTTTTGAAATTGGTCTTCGTCCGTCGTCGTGCGTCGTC
Organism: Magallana hongkongensis; assembly: GCA_016163765.1. Classification (NCBI taxonomy): domain Eukaryota; kingdom Metazoa; phylum Mollusca; class Bivalvia; order Ostreida; family Ostreidae; genus Magallana; species Magallana hongkongensis. The sequence continues at coordinate 63,426,082 of WFKH01011581.1, read as the reverse complement.
CGTTAACAATTTTACTTTTTTAACTTCTTGAAAACTACAAGGCCAATCGTTACCATATTTGATGTGAAGCATCTCTAGCATAAAAGAAATATTAATTGTGAAATTTATGACCATACCACAGGGGCCTCATTGGCGGGACCAAATAAGCAAAAAAGGGCAAAATTTTCAAAAATCTTCTTTTCTACTCCCATAAATGTTGGGAAAAAACTAAATGCACGATTATGATGTCCATGAAGCCCTCTACCAAATTGTGAAATTCAAGGTTACTAGGTCATGGGCTCAGGCTTTAGGACGGGGCCAATATAAACATATAGTGAATATGTATTAAATCTTAGAAAATCTTCTTCTCTACTCCCATATAAGTTTGAGAAAAACTAAAAGCATGATTATAATGTCCATGAAGCCCTCTACTAAAATTATGAAATTCATGATCCCTGTGTCAGGAGTTCAGGTCTTCGCTATAGGATAGGTCCAATATGGACATAAAGTGAATATGTAATAAATCTTAAAAAATCTTCTACTCCGTTCTCATATTTTTTTTTAGATAAACTGAATACATGGATATAATATTTATAAAGCCTCTACCTAAATTGTGAATTAAATGCCCCTGTATTGACGGTTCAGGCCTTAGGGTGGGGCCAGTATGGCCATATTGTGAAAATGTATTAAATTTCGGAATATCTTCTTCTCTCTATCAACAGCAGGGGGAGATAAAATGAATGCTTGAATCTGATGTTCTTGAAGCCCTCCACTTAAATTGTGAAATTCATGGTCCCTGTTTTTTTCTGGGGTTTCGGCTCTAGGGTGGAGCCAATATGGCCATATAATGGAAAGTATTAAATTTTTCTTTTGTGCTGTCACAGTCGTGGGAGATAAACCAAATGTATTGTTATTATGTGTACTGTTGTAAAACTGTGAAATTTACTGCCTATGGGGCAGGGGTTGAGATTTTATTTAGTTTTTTGAGGTGGGATGACAAATATGGCCATACAGTAAACATGTAATTTTTTTAGGTCATTTGAGTCATGATCACTCGTGTAACCTATTGCCGCCATATTTTAGAAAACCTTATTTAATTTCCTGTGCATTGTTTATGTAGAAATAAACTGTATGCATGCTGTGTGCATTATAAATAAAATTGAATTTTATTAAAGATATTGACCATTAAGGCCTAAAGGCCTCTTTTTACCAAAATTTATAATTTTGGCACAGGAAGCTAAGATATAAATAAACCGATATTTTCCCAATCGCCCCCCCCCCCCCCCTCCATTTTATGAAAACATGTTTTTCAAACATCAAATTCAGATAAGGATTTAGACTCCATAATGAAGATTTAAATGCAAATATGAGACCCTCTGACAGGTCAATCTAAGGGCAATGGTACTCAGGTGACTGTCAAGGCCTGAAGGCCTCTTGTTTCTTGAAAAATAATAGTAAAGAAAATAAATTTTATATAATAGTATGACTTACATAACTGCGTAATATTGCTGTCTTGCTTTAAGCGGCATTAATGACAGTAAGTTAAAAAAAAAATCAAGTGCACAGATTTGTGTGTTTTGATACGAGTAACCGATTAATTGGTCGGGCCGATTTATGATTTACCGATTAGCAAGTCTGCAATCAATTGCCATCCCTATTATTTACAAATGTACACATATAAAGAGTGAAACTTCAATATCAAAAACTTGCCATTGCTTTTATAATTGACGAAAATTAATGTAAATAATAATTTTCTTAAATTGATATTCATTATAAAAGTCAATTCGCAACAAAAGTTTATAAAAAGTTTAACTACCTTTTATTTTGACGATTTCCTGTCCCTTTTGGTCATCCCAATGAACTTTTTTCTTCTCTAAATGCATTTCCAGGTTATTATTCGTTAATACAAAGTAACAAGAGATCGATATCCTGAAATATAAAAAAATTAATACCCTATATACACTGTTCAATTTAAACTTAGGATTATAAAACACATGCATAAATTTTGGCAGATTTTGTTTGGTAATAGTTTTCATGCTTAGGCACACTGCATATGTATATCAGTTTTCAAAATAGTTTTATTCTATTCAAGATCTGATGAACATAGGTGTTTGAAAAGCTTGAAAAGCCATTCATGTATTGCAAAGTTCACCACTCATAACGAAAAGTGTATATTTAAAGAATGGGTCACATCGCTCACCTGGATATCAGTGCTTGTATCTATTTCGAAATTTAAAAAAAAATTTTATGAAACTCTTTTAAAATACTGTAAAACACGCAAAAATTCTCAAAAATATTCAAAGATTTGACAATGCATACAAACAATATATAAAAAGATCATTAAAACCTACTTTTTAGACACCATATACTAAAATCTAAGATGAATTAGATTTGGAAAATGAATAATGATAAAAGTGGAAAAGTTGTTTATTATGGTCTCCTTTTGAATTAAGATATGATAAACTTACAAAAACACCAACTAACAAAGTGTACTGATCATAAGCCTAATAAGATAAGTTATAGACTTGACTATAAATAATTATAAAAACTGAATTGAGGTCACTGTGACACTATAAGGATGTAAAAATATGAGGATAATTATAGTAATATAACAAAAGCATTGTATTTCTTTAAGAAAAGAGATATAGCATTATAATTCCTGTGTAATATTATGTAAATCTTTTAATCCTTCTTGAAGCCCCAGTATTAGTCCTGGGGTCCCGTGTACAATTTACAATCTACAGTTCTACACATCCAAGGATCCTTCCATAATTATAGCAGTGTAGCTCTTGAGAGGAAAATTTTAAAACATTATATCTGTGCTGAAATTTGAACCCCTCCTGGAGCCCATTATTGGATCAAGATTGATAGAATTTAGAATCTGTACTATCTGAGAATGTTTGCATTGCAATCTCACAAATTGTAGCGTAGTATTTCTTGAGAACCCTTCTTGGTGTCTCATTATTAAACTGGTCCGGGTCATAATTTTTACAGTTACTTTGTGTGTGTGTGTGTGTGTGTGTGTGTGTGTGTGTGTGTGTGTAGAATCCCAATATTTCCATAAGGATGCTTTGTACCACGTTTTGTTAAATTTAGGCCAGTGGTTATTGAGGAGAAGTCCAAAATTTGACTATAACTGATATTACAGACGAACGGACGGACGGCGACGGATAACAGGTGATCAGATAAGCTCACTTGGACGTTCGGTTCAATCGAGCTAATAAGAATAAAGTTGGTCAATGGTATAGATTTAACCAATTTTCAGTTATTAGAATATTCTTTTATAAAGTCTGAACAATCGAGTTGTAGTAGAAAATATATATATACCGATAAAAAACAAATATTTGATAACTCCCCGCTCAGCGGTTACTAGTACCCTGGGTCATTTTTGTATCAAGTTTTTGTTATGATATTATCTTTTTACTTAAATTGCCTACTTAAAGCCGGATAGAAAAAAAAATCATTATAAAAAGACTTCATTTGGGTTACAATTTTTACCCACACTTCAAGGTTTCCAGGAGGAGGTTATTAATTTTCCGATCTATGTTTTGCATTAATCTACCTTCCTAATCCAATTTTTATTTAGTAAAATAATAAGTCAGTACTGATGTTACATTAAAAGTTTAAAATTTATCAATTCAAACTTAACTATAACAGTTTTTAAGTTTGAATTGATAAATTTTAAACTTTTGATGTAACACTAATATTATTCTAGTCCTGCCGTCAACAAAGTTTTCAAATCACTCAAATCGGTTTTCAATACATCTCCTTTAAAGAAAAGTGCACAAAGGATGACTGCACTTAAGGACATGCGATATTTGCGAGAAAATAAACTTTTAAAAGAAGAATTTTTCTTTCAATTGCAGAAATGGTCAACATCTAAACTGCAACTTTACGTAATTGCGTTAAATAAAAGTATGTTGTTACCAAGTACGAATTTTTTTTATAGGCGGGGGTCATCACGATTTCTTAAATCTCCATAGGATAATGAGGACGCCCACTTTTATACTGACTTCATACATAGTCAGCGCATGTTTGTCTATTGTTCTCCGTTTAACAGTAGTTGTATATTTGCATTATCAAAGTTATGTCAAAGGGAGATTAATAGACAAACATGCGCTCATGCTTTAAATGAGAAAAAACTGCTTCTTCTTACTTTTGCTTTCCCTATTGTAACCAAGGGTTGATGCTTGTTGAATATTATAATTCACCACGTGATTTCTTACCTCAGGTAACTCTGTGAATACACAATTCTATCACGTGACGTGTAAGGTAACATGTTATTTGCTAACTAGGACAATGTTTTCGAACACGTTAAGTTGTCAAGCATTGATTTAAAGTCTTCTGTACTTACATGAGCGTGGTCTAATTGTTGAAACCATAGTAAATACATGTAGTATACTTGTACCATACATGTATAAAATAGATAGGGTTATTGTGAAAAAGTGATCACATAAATTTGTATACATGGCATTGTTATTCATGCTAGTCTTATTTTAGTACCATTCTGATATTGTCAGCTCCACCTCTCATACATATTAATATCAATCTTATGTTTGATCAAGGGCAGATAAGCGAAAATTCTTCTTTTTTCGAAAGTTGTAAGGAGAAAAACATATAATGAACTTATTGTATCACAGTCTAAAATCTTAATTCATGTTGGAAATTGACTAGACTCTTTAAAAAAATTAACAAAAGTGATATTAGGTTAAGAAATAAACGCAACAGAAGCGACCGAAAAGGGCCCAAAACCCGGCGCTAAGTGCAGTCATCCTTTGAAGACAATACTCGGACTTAGGCAGAGTATTGGCTTGAAATGTGTAATGCATGTAACAAATTTTAAAAGAAATAATAAACGGATATTCAGTTAATAAACAACAATTTTTTGAAATATAATAGGTAAGGAAATTCATAATAGAAGCCATACAATACAAAAAGTGTTGAAATAGCCACAAAGATCCATATCCCTCGGTCACTACATGCTCCAGAGACAATTTTCTGCCATAAATTGTCTGGCATTGGGATGATGAAGTTCATACTGTATGAGCTCTTTGATTCTTGGTTCAGTTTTTTAGAGACATTCTATTCTGTCATTTCAGTGCATACAGTATGCCTGCATTTTGGCAAGAATAAAAAAGAAACCTTATCGCTTGGAACATTTACTTTTGTAGATATTTCAAGTATACAACCGTGGAATTTTAAAACCTGGCATGAATTTTAGAAAGATTTGTTTGAATCATGCACCTAAGGATCACATGGTAAACACGTCGAACTAGATAATTTTGAAACCTTCTTGTCGTTTGCATATCGATTGTCTGCAAGCAATACACATGGCAATCATAACTAACAAAACCGTTCATGTTAATTTAAGGAAAATGACCTACGTTCTTGTTTTATTTAATCATTAAAAAAATGAATATCGCTGTCTATATGACTATGTTTGTTGTTTGAGAGTCTATTCAATTTTCATTTAAAGAATTATGTTTAAAACACCATAAAAATATAACCATATATATATATATATATATATATCTGTGACATTTTAAAGATTGAGTCATATCCCTAGATCGATGCGTATTTTGGATGCAAGATTGAAGTCCAAATATCTACACGAATTTGTGCGGCTATGTAAATACAAAGCGCTTATCTTCCAAAAAACCAATAAATCGATTTGAACACATTTCTGTGTTTTTCTTCTATAATTTAAATGATTTAGCAATAAGGAAAAATGTCTCAAACGTTAAAAAACAATCCAAAAGGCCCATGGACCACATTGCTCTTCTAAGCAACATTTACCATAATAAAATCAGCTTCATGGAGTCATATACAGAATATATGGACAATGGAAAAAATCTTTTTTCAATTTTTCAAATCTCAAAAGTAACCGAATTTAATCTATTATAGACATGCTTCAAAAATATTTTCAATTACTCAGTTTTTGTCCTTTGAGGCGAGGTGCAAAAAAAAAGCAGCGGAGCATTAGTCATAATTTTGACGGGAACGTGTTAACCATGAGGACTGCGAAAACTAAACAGTGTCTATTGTGTCCAATATAAATGTGCTTTAAATCAGTCGATGACGATCAGATCTAAGATACATGTAGATAACCTGTGGTAGGGACTGTTTCATTGTAAAAGTTGTCATCATAAGCTGAGTTTTTACTCTTTATTCTCAATTCATTTGAATGTATTTAATTCTAATATGCCTTCTACAGTTTATCGAGACGCGTACAGACGGACCATATGCATAACGGAAACAATACTTATGCTTTTGAGTCTAATAAGAACCATCGTACATTGGCGTGACACACCATCAGACTTTGGCGACTGCATCCGAACCATCGGACTTTGGCGTGTCACACCATCGGACTTTGGCGACTGCATCCGAACCATCGGACTTTAGCGTGTCAAACCATCGGACTTTTGCGACTGCATCCGAACAATCGGAATTTAGCGTGTCAAACCATTGGGGTTTGGCGCAGACCATCGGACTTTGACGTGACATCGAACATTAGAGTCCCAGCGCACTTTAGTGTCCTACATAGGTATATTTTGTTCACATATGTGTTTTGCGTGTACATATAAATTTAATGCTTCCAATTGAATTCAACAAGAACAAATTTACACCTGATCAATAGTATACTTCAGACGTAACATAGACTTTATATAATCACATATATTTATAGAACTACATGATCTAATACAGGTAGACAGATAAAGCTAGAAATGCCATGTTCCGTAAGTTATAAATCAAGGTTAGTATACTTTTTTATATATTACTAAAAATGATTGAGGAAATTTTGTGATAAATTTATGTTATAACAAGTATTTGAATAATATATATGCCGAATCTTTCTTGAATCTTTGATCGACATAACTTTTTCTAACATTTTGCACATTCCCTCTACATTATATATCGGGTACTTTTATTTTTGCTTATACTGCAAAATACATATAGACTTTTAAGTGTAAATATTCTTGCAATATTGCATAAACTCAACCATTAATGATACAATTATGTATCAAATAGTGCTATTTTGATAACATGAATTTTTGTCTATTTCTAGCAAAGTAGTTTGTTAATGTTGAAATATAGAACTATCTGTCAGTATTCCGACCACATTAGAGGTTACTACAAGGTTTTATATAAGAAACGATTTTAAAAAATGTCGTCTTTTTGAGGTCATGGTAATAATTTAATAAATGAAAATAATGTTGAGGCGTTTAATAATCTATTGAGTCAAATATTGTGCGAACTTAGTTTGACATGTTGGAAAACACACAGTTTGTTATACTAGTAACAATCGATATTTTTAAACTTTTAGATGCAAGTCTCACGAATATTCGGATGTTCCAAATTAAATAATATCTAGCTGCAGGTCTGTAGCTCCCGGTTTGAAAAAATTCGGATGGACGACTTGGGAGCTACAGTGCCACCCATTAAAAACATTGTGTATATATTGCGCACAAAAACGTGCGCTAGTTTTGGACTGATCAACCTTATTTATACGCAAATTCTGTGAAAATAATTAGTACTATTGAATTCCTCATGCAATTTACTACTGATATAGTCTCTTTACTTGTGGGTGTCAACATTTGCCTTTTTCACACAAATATTTTCTTTTTAAGAAAAAAAAAATCCTCTTAAATTCTTTGTAAGATGCTAATACAGCCGAAGGAATATAGGGCTCTTTACTAATCTTACATGTTTTTAGTTGAACATATTTTATTGACTAATAATGCCAAAAGGATTGGACACAAGATAGTCCTCTCCTTGTTGTACTTATTACAATGCCATACAATGCCAGTTAACATTTATAACAGTTATAGTACACTTAATAAAATAGAAGTAAATCACTAGTTTAAATGCTGTAATACTGTGCAAATCTAGAATTAGAAACAGGCTGGATAAGAAAAAAATGCAAATACATTTAAATAATTTAGTTAAATCTTCCACACTTCTGTATAAATGTGTGAACTTCTTTAAATATTTTTACATTTTCATCATAAGACAAAGTTTTTTTCACCCCAAAGTATCAAATGTACATCAATTATATTCAAAAAGTTAAACGATAAAAGATTATACATAAATGATTGTCTTAATAATGAATATTATTTTACACACGAAGAACAACTTATTGCATCTTCTAAACTTCCACATGAACACAATGGGTTGGCTATTATATTACATCGATAAAGATCATAATTGAGAATACAGTTATGCCTTAATTTTGTATGAATGATATTTAAAAATCTTTTACCAAAGGAGAAATACTTAGGAGGCTTTATAAAATTGCTCTGTAGTTTTTTCTTAAAAATACTTAATGAAGTAGCTTCCCTTGTTTAAGTGCTCAGACTATTCCACTTACGAATAGTGTCAGGAAAAAACGACTCCGTAAAAACTTCTAATCTACATCTAGTCAAAGAATAGTTTGAGGTGTTTCTAGTATTATTGTGGGAAGTGACATTTCTGATTCCAGTAGTTATATCTTTTAGATAAGAAGGAACAAGATTATTCTGAATTTTGAACATAGTAGATAATTTAAAGCGGTTTCGTCTCATTATTCATGGTTCCAATCGATCCTGTTTCCAGATATAGAGAATTTCTTGAAGCTATGACTGAAAGACCTGAAACTATTCTTGATGAATATAACTGAACCTTTTCTAGCTTATAAATATCAAATTGGGTACATCCAGACCAAACTTCAACAGCATACTCTAGTTGTGGTCTTATAAATGAAACATACATTTATGCTAAAATATCTCTGGATACAGTAAATTTAAGTTTTTTAAGTAGACCAAGTTTTTTGTAAGCTTTTTTAACAATAACGTCTATGTGATTAGACCAACTTAAATTTGAAGATAACAGTACTCCTAGATGCTTGTGTTATGAAACAGATTCCAAAGCACAATCATCAAACAACAAATTATGAAATGTTTCAACATTTTTAAAACTACAACATGGAGGTGTACCTTATCACCTTAAAAGTCGGGATCGAGATACGTGTTTATAGATATGAAAGTGGGACATCCGGAAACTTGAAACTACGTGAGTTCATATTCTGATTGCAGGATTCACCAGGTTTGATTCACAGGGGCTCGGTTGTCGGATGGAGTTCTTTATTATTTGTTCCCAAGGACAAAAATGATGAAAATTAGTAATCTTAAGTGTATTTCTGTGTATTGCATTAAAAACATTCACTGGAAACCCCTGTTTCAATCATGTTAAAAAAGTGTATTCAATGTACATTAAAAAAAAGTAAAGGGACGACACTCGCCATCTTGGATTTATAGGGGGTCCTCGGTTCACGCTATGTTTTAAATAAGTTCTCCAATTTCTCAAACGATTTCTGACGAGATCTAGGTTGGAAAATGATCGAATTACTTATCCATATCGTCTGACTACATCTGTGTGCCGTAGAATAAACGCATCGTGTCGAAATGTACTAGGTACTCGCCAAACATATCGAAAGCAACGGAAGTTGATGCAAACTCTCCATGTAATCACTGAGGAGATCCGAAAGCATGCGATAAACCAAGAGGAATATCTTTTCGCGGACTTTTTGCTCTCTCTAGACTTATCATATGTTTTCGGAACATCTCAGTGATTATATGGAAAATTTACGTCATTCAAATGTAAACTTCTGTTGCTTTCGATAAGTTTGGCGAGTACCTAGTACATTTCGACACGATGCGTTTATTCTGTGGCACACAGATCTAGTCAGACGATATGGATAAGGAATTCGATCATTTTCCAACCTAGATCTCGTCAGAAATCGTTTTAGAAATTGGAGAACTTATTTAAAACATAGCGTGAACCGAGGACCCCCTATAAATCCAAGATGGCGAGTGTCGTCCCTTTACTTTTTTTAATGTACATTGAATACACTTTTTTAACATGATTGAAACAGGGGTTTTCAGTGAATGTTTTTAATGCAATACACAGAAATACACGTAAGATTACTAATTTTCATCATTTTTGTCCTTGGGAACAAATAATAAAGAACTCCATCCGACAACCGAGCCCCTGTGGTTTGATTTACAGAGGTACAAACTTTCAAGGTTGAAATTGTGTTTCAATTAAATCGACTATCAACGCAATTTAACCCCAAAATATCTTTGTTTAATTTTTACAGGTCATATACAAGGTATTTTTAAAATATTGGGTATCTAGCCAGTGACAAGTTAAATTGTGGTCATAAAAACAAAAAGTAAACATACTATACCGTATCCTACGTACAAAAGCATGATATTAAGGTAACACTAGAGTATGATAGTGCATCTAGCTTGCAGCTCCACATTAGATGTTTGCATTTTGAAAAGCATAGCAATTATCAAAAATTAGGCATCTTAAAACATTGTGTGTGTGTGTGTGTGTGTGTGTGTGTGTGTGTGTGTGTGTGTGT
>WFKH01011581.1:63387585-63401781 GCA_016163765.1 Magallana hongkongensis | reverse complement strand
TATACAAATCAATGCAAACAAGCAATTATCATTATTAGAGTATCACATAATTATATTTATATACTTTGTGTTAATTATTAATTGCATTATTAGCAGAACAAGGTGTAATTCTGCATGTAAAGAATGTTTTTTATCTGTTTACATTCAAAACTTTGTATTTGAACATGTATTGTTAAAGAACATACATGTATTGTTTATACTGCTAATTTTTTAACAAGCAGTACTAATTTTATCACCTTAAATTGTTAATGACATTTTTCTAAGGTCAATTTGATTGAGCAAAATTGGGGTTTACATATTCTAAAAGTTGTAGAAAGAAAATAAGTGGGTTAACCCCAATATTGTATTAGCTTTTCAAGATATAAAATATAAAATTCCAAAATCTTAATATACCAGTTAACCATGAAATATCAAAATATGCTAAAATATGTCAAAATTTTTTAAAGGTTTGTTAGTTTTTTTTTTCTCTTAAAGTGTCCTTTTTATCAGTTACAAAGGAAAATGATAACTATATTATTACTTGTTTTGCTTAAACAATATTAATATATCAAGCACTAAAAATTTTTGAATTTATCTGAAAATATGTAATGAAAAAGGGGTATACATATTGTAACGAACCTAGTAAAAAAAACCCAGCTTATTAGACATGCGTTTTTCAGTCTTTTTTTTTTATTACAAAAGATGTCATACTAACAATTACAAGAGAAAAAACATTGCTTTAACCAAATATTTTCTGAGTAGGGGTCCATCTTTAATGAATTGAAATCATCCAGCAAGTGAAAAATATATTTTAGAAAGGTTCAGAAAGCAAGTCAAATCTTTTTGGACTACGTTTGAATTTTAATTAAGATCAGTCTGTTGTCTAAATATTTATTTCTCTATAAGTCACATGGTATAAATGTATTTCTTCTGAAACTGTACACGAATTAATCAATTATATTTTCCCGCGTTTCGATAGCAATAGCGGGAAAATGTTGTATTGGCGACTACATGTTTATAAGTTATATGCATTGTATTGGTCAGAAATTGACCAAAAGAAAATGTTCTCAATGGTAGTAAAGAACTGGTTTTTAAGGGTTGATCACTTCTAGCCGCCGTTTCAAGCGAGTGACAGCAAAAGTTAAAACATTTTTATTGAAGGTATGAAGCTATTAATATACATGTATTTAAATAATGTATGGATGGGTCATTTATTATGGTTGTTTGTAAGTTATGAGGTCCGTCATAACATTTTAGCATCCAGCGGCACTTGGTTACGTACACAGGTTTTCTAGAGTTTTTAAGATAAAACATTTTTTATCTCTAGTTTTTTCCTGGCCGGCCCTGATGCACTTCGCATAGATTTCGTTCATGCGTAATAAAACTATATTCCCAAGGTGTTACGAAAATGTCAGTTTGAAATATGTTGTATGGTGTGGTTGTATTTAAAAATTGTGTTGAAAGAAAAATGAAATAAATACGGCGTCCAGCGCACACGCACGACTGGCTGTCATACATTGTGAATGTATGTCAAAATCACCGTCACTTGTTGTTTATGTTTTATAGTAAGTGAAGTAAATACTACCTAATGTCAGTATTCAGTTAATGGTGTCACAAATTGCTTAGAATACTCAGCTTTATAGGATGAAATACTCTATATATTCAATTTTTAGCTTTTATTCTTTTCAAAACTTTCACATAAGGACCTTAAAAAACCAAGAAAACTGTCGTGTAATATTTTTTTCATCTTTCAAGTTCCGATTTATTCAAATGTAAACTTGTTTCCTGTCTACTCATAGTTATATATCAAAGTGTATGCCTCTATTTTCTTACTCTTTTATCTATTAATTAAACAGTTAAAATAATATTCAGATGAACAACTTCTTTTTCGTTTTGATACCGAAATAGGTTTATGTTTTCTTTGCAATTTCCTTTTTGAGAGTTATGAATTGACGAATATAAAACTATTTTTGCAACTGATTTTAATGTGGTTGTGGCGAAACACAAGTTTGCAAAAACACATTATGCGGTTGATCTTCTAATTTGTCAAACAGACGGATAAATACTGGTAGTTATAAACATCTTTTTTGGTTTTACCAAATGTTGTTTTATGTTGGACATACATATAATTTCAACAAACACAAGAGATAAAGGCTTACCTTTACGTAAACCAACTGCGCATCCTCCAAAGTAAGACTTTCTAAATCTCTACGAATATTAATTACTGTATCCATTTTAATTAAGATTTTGAACACTGCAAAATATACACTTTTGTTAACAGTTTTGCGACAAAAGATAATTATTATACATTAAACATAGAAGTTTTACAAAATCTTTTATAAAAATTTGATTCTATACATTTAAAAAAATAAAACAAATGTGTTACGTTTCCTGACATCCATCAGCTTAAACTGAATTTTTGTTAACTTTCGGGTAAAATTGCGTGGCCGTGCATGCACGTGACTAAAACAGATAGCTTTACATTAGTTCAAGCACTTACTCGAAAGCATTAAATTTGATTTTTAAATTGGATTGTTGAATTATTATATATTGGTGTTCATTTTTACATATTAAATGAACTTGTGATTGTTATATATGCCATATTTCATCAGAAAATGCTTTGCAAAACATGATTATTGCTGCAATTTAGTTTTGGAAGATGTAGACCCCAGTGCCTGAGTATACTTGTACATGTAACGTGCCAACTTAGAACCGCCATCAATGAGGTGTAAACAAAATTAACATAAAATTTTTGATACAAAGTTTTAATTCAGTGTACAATACAAAGTGTTTATTAAACTACAAGTATACTTATTATGCAGCCAGGTTGAAATGTTTTAATCAAGAAAAAATAATTAACAACGGACTTCATTGTATACATATATATCGGATGCAGAGTACGTACAAGATGTTCGATTTAACTTTGAAAATAAAATAAATGACAATAATTCGTGAATAATAGAACAAAGGGTTTAAAGAAGAAAACGTTTGCCCTTTCAAGCAAGTATCAAGACAAGATTGCACTGTCTGTTAGTATGATAATATAAAATAAATTCAATGAAACATGCCATAAAGAAAACCCGTGGTGACCATTCCGACAAGAAATATGCCAGATAGGACATTGCTCCATCTTGGGTCCTCCTTCATGAAGGCTTTGGTTGCCCTATCATCAAACACCAGGTCTTCTCTCTGTTCTTTTTTAGACGAAACTCCACAGATTTCCGTTACCCAGTTTCTCCATATGGACATCCGGTCTGTAGAGAGGTTTGAATCCTCGGAGAGATCCCCATTAGAGTCTGAAAAATGTACACATATGTACTATATTTCTGTGTTAAAAGAAAGCTTTGAGTTGATAATGATAAAGGATGGTCAAAATCTTGTTTAAAAGGCTGAGGTGATCAAATAAAAGAAATAAAAGAAAGAGACAGCACGATCAAGACATCGTGTTTTAAGAAAACGGTACAAAAAAAGCCACGTCGATTGTTTTGATATTTTTAAATAAAGTCCTCCTACCCTTAGTTGTCTCTGAAGTGTTTTTCTTGTTCACACAAATAACCATTTCGTCTTCACTCTCTTCAACGTCGCTGTTTACCGTTATCCGGTTTTGCCATACGAGGTTTTCTATCTATAGCAATGATATATGCAGTTCAAATGAAACTCCAACGCGACACGCTTTAAATTCTCATTGTATATTAAATATTGTTTCAAGATTATGACAACTTGCAATGTTTAAGATACTTTTGAAGAGGGCTTTTAACTTTTAATCGGGTAACACATAATGAATGATCTATATTTAACTGACATATAATTCTTCTGAATTACTTTGACATTTATTTTTTTTCTATAATATGGAATATTTCTTTGTGTGTTAAAGAATTTCATGAACAGATCAATGTTCAATTTATTTAAATTATAGCTTGTCAACACATTTTAGATGACAAAGATGATTCAGGGGACATTGGACTCTAGAATGTACAATATCTAATTATACCTTGTCAAATGTTATAAATGTTTATAAAGCCGTTTGGAAAGGTAAATTACTTATGTCTCTTTTTTAAAAATCATTAATGTAATACTGATAGATTTGAGCCGTAAATCACTTCAAACATGCCAGTTTAAGATCTTGTAGATCTCATGAATAAATTGAATTATTAAAAATTAAAATTTACCAGAATACTAGTAAACAAAATAGAACAAAGATTCATGTGAAAATGAGAAAATTGGATATTTTGAAAAACTGCATACAAATGGCCTATCTTCAAATTCTAAATGTACACCCACAAATGCCCATTATATGTCCAGATAATTGGAATGCTTTTCCAAAATAAACAAGTTCTTTTCATAGTATATAATTATCATTAGAAATTTTTGAAAAATATACTCCTCAATTATCTGTTTGTTTTAAAAAATTGAATTTCAAACGTACTTCACAGGTAAGTCCTACTACCTGAACTTCTACAGACCTATGAGTGTGTACAGACACTGACCATTTCCTCTGTTGGGGGTTTGGTAAGGAGGCTGATGACAACGATAGCGAGGGACGTGAGGACAATCATCAGAGCTCCGAAGTAAGTATAGTGGAGATTGACCAGAATGGACGGTCGTGAGTCCTCGTGTCCGCACTCAGGCGCGAGGTAAGCCATGTCCAGGGCCAGCCTTATAACACCACACATGTGTCCGATAACTATACCCCAAAAGGCTCCCTGAAGAAAATGAAGTTCGCAGTAACATATCTAAACTCGACCTATAGGGAAACTCTCCAACTCGGAAACTTCTAGATTGTTATAAATTAAGGTACCTGTTCTGACATACGTTTCCAAGTTATTGCCAGGAGAAACAGGGCGCCAATTGGCGTGCCCAGGTAACTTTGAACTGCATTGATGTAGGCAAACAGTTGTCCCCCTTGCGATGACCGTAACAACGGGATCCAAAGTATACTGACCACGCAGAGAGCCACGATAAAGATCCTGTTACAGAAGCAGAATATACAGTGTGACCAGGCTTTTTTTATTATATTAAAATATTGTCACAAGAATATAAAAGAACCAATTAACAACACCACAGCTGTCCTTTTCATTTTTACTGTGATTTTTGTTGGAAGAGAGACAAGTATCATCTGTTGGAGTTCTCAGTTGCTACTATCATGCAAGAAGTTGTTCAAATAAAAAAAAAAAAACAATCACACAATCACAGACCTGCCGACAATCAAGAGTTCTTTTTCTCTGGCTGTGGGGCGCATTCGCCTCCATAGATCCATGGTGAAGATTGTGCTCGCGCTGTTGAATATAGAGGTGAGGGAACTCATGTTGGCCGACAACATGACAGCCATCAAAAGTCCGCGGACACCTGCAGGAGGAAGACCGTAAATAGTCTTCTAACTTGCCAACCCTTTCTAAGATTACAAGCAAAAAGTGTACTTTCATCAACGTAAGATAAATTCCACTGTTTGTTACCCATTTGGTTATATGCACATATTCCAAATCATATGTCAAAAAGATTTACTTTTCACTGACAAAATCATTTAGAGATTAAATTGAAGATTCATTTCTTTTTAGTTTCGTATACAATCTTTAATGTGTCTTGGATGTGATGTAAGAGAATACATCACTCTACTGAAAAGAAATAAATGCAGTAGTAGTAGTACAGAATTACTGTATTAAACAATAATAATTATACAATAAAGGTGCAGTACAAAAAAAATATGAAGATGACTTGGACAAACCGTATGGAAGGAGTTCCAGTACGAGTTTTGGGTAAGCTATGTTGGAGCAGCCGACGGGATTATCGCAGATTTTCTGACATTCCACGGGATCGGCACATCCTACTTCATCTTTAAAAAAAACACCAACAAATATATGTACATGAAAAAAAAAACCTAAATTGTATGGAGCTGACTGGACAGATCAGTTAGAATTCAGTTTGTACCTGGATAGAGGGCCCTGCTGATCATTCCTGGGAATATCATCATCACCAATGGGAGCATCTTCAGATATCCAGCCAGGATAGCTCCACCTTTAGCATGGGAGAGGTTCTTGGCAGCAAGGGAACGCTGAATTATTACCTTGATAAAAACACGTTACTGGATTAAAATTAGGTATACGTCTGAACATTATAAAATCAGGCACACAAATTTGAAGCAGATTTTTAAATTTCGCGCCAATCACCTGATCACAGCACCAGTACCATAAGCAGCCAATGCTTGACTGAAGAAGAAGTCCAGGCCACGGGTTATCTGAGTTCACGGGGTCACGGAAAATATGGAAAGCGTCTTCTCGAGGCAATCCGCATGAAGTGTTCCCGTCTCGAATAGCAGGAATAGATTCCATGTATTTCCGTTGAAATTCTCCATATCCACCTATTCTGTGAAAGCCTTATAAGCATACATGTATTTTGAAATTTCAATACCCAATGAAGTGATTAAGGTATTTAAAAATATCATTGTAGATAATGATAATAGGTTTCAGTGTACTTAGCCGTGATTAACATTATTAGTCTAGATACTTACTGACTCCAACTACAGCAAAGGAGCCCAGGGTCAGGACAATGGTTTGGAAGGCGTCAGTATATATAACAGCCGTCAGTCCTCCTGTAAAGAGTGGCATAAAGACCATAAATGTCTTTTTTCTGGTTTTACTAACCTATATAAAGCCATCTTGTTTTCTTTTAATGATTAAGATAATGCTGAGTACTATCCCTTTTCTGGTAAAATAATGCACTAGTGACTAGTATGCCTATATCGTTTACCTAGGACAGTGTATATGCCTGTGATCAGCAGAAGGGAGGCTATAGCGACGTAGTTATTCCATCCCAGAGCCAACTGTATAAACAACGCTCCGGAAAAAATGCTGACCTGTATGTATAACAAAGAGATTACAAAAAAAATTATAATTGACTTTACACGGTACAACAATTATCAAAGAATCTATTGCGCATGTGATAGAATATATTCAAGTCCACTAAACAATTTTTATCATTTCATTGGAACTTGAATATGTTTCTCTTGACATTTTTTTTTAGGTTTTTAGTACCGCTAGTTTTGTGACGATGTAGAGAAGGAGAGACAACAAACTCATGTAGATTCGGATCCTTTGGCCCCCAAACCTCTTTCCAAGATACTCTGGTAGCGTGTACACCTAAGGAAGATGAATGTTATAGTGTCTGGCTTGCTACGATATACTGACAATTTTTTAAAGAAATTGAATATTGAAAAAAAACATGAATTGTTCCAATCCCATTACAAGCATTGCATCACCTTTGCAGATATATATACGGGTAGGAACAGCCAGGCAGCTAAGGCAATAAGTGGAAGGCCCTGAATGAGAAAAAATAAAAGCAATAGCTCCTTTTTGCATTCAGGATATCAACATGTAAGGACACTATTTAATATATAACTATATCGTTTATTAACTCTCTGGCAAAATAACTTGAAAATAAGTTGAAACTCCCCTTTACACTTAGACAACGATCTTTATAGTGTTGTTATATACGTATGTTTACAAAATCCATAGAAATATAATGTTAATAAAAATTTTGGTGGTTTCATTAGAAAAAACACAAACACAAAACGATCATACCGTCCATTCGTAGGAAATCATGGCTATTCCAGCTGCTGCCCCAGATCCTGCTAGTCCAATAAAATGTTCGGTCCCTATGTTGCTGGAGTAAATGGAAGCTCCAATCTGTGTTTAAAATGTAAAAGCTTGTTCATGTTGTTTAAAAAGTTAGCGATCCATTCTATTGATTAAAATAACCATTGTTTAATGTTATTTTGGATTCTACAAGATTTACCGGAAACCATGTCATCCGTCGCCCCGCCAAAAAGTAACTGGTCACTGTCCCTCGGGCGTGTCGCCAAAATGCCTTAGAGAAAATGTTGTTTAAGAAATAACTGTGAGTTTTGAGGGTGAATAAACATATAGCATCACTGCATAAAATTACTACATAGTAACTATCGATCTATGGCCTTCATAAGCCTGAAAACGACATTTATTAATTTACATTTTACATAAATTATACATCACTGAAAATTATATTTCCCGTAATTTTCACGATGCATAGTAATGTATATTACAACTGTTACCGACAAAGTACTGTAAACGTGATATATTTGGCGTGTTCAAAAAATGCACGATATTTTGCGGAAAATGTTTTTTCAACAGATTAGCGCATAGATTTGATTTAGAGCATTTCTGAATTACCTATTAACATGCATATCATTATGCATGACATTTTGCGCTGTACTTGATTTAGCGTAAGTTTCTGCTAAACCGCTAAATAGAATATACATCCAAATGTAATACGGTTACAGTATACATGTAGGTCATTTGATTTGGTTAAATGTTACGTGTCAATAACAGATTGATAAAAAAAGAACCCATCATGGAAAAATACTCCGAAAAATGTAATTTTTCTTTATTTTCTTTTTATATTACATGCACTTCAATATTCTATACACCGCACACTTTCAAGCCTAAATTTGTATTTCTTTTATTAAAAGAAAGTACGTACAATATACATATATTAAATAGAATTGTCTTACCCATAATCCAACAGCTAACACGGCGACAAAGTAGATAACCACTACAAGTATATCTGACCAATGGTCCAAACCTCTTTCTACCATTGCGTCGCGTTTATCTGGATGATATATAATTTTTTTTAAATGGATATACTTTAAATTTTAACATTTTTATAATGCTGAACATTTTTATAACTTAGGAAAATTATCTATTTTAGCATGAATAATTTAAAGATTTGACAAATTCATTATTATTATTATACGGTTTCTTTTTATTATTATTAGGGTCTTCCGTTTCCAACGGAAGACCCTATTGTTTTTCTAAGGATTCTTCTTCTCTATTATAATTGTTTTTCTGAATTTTTCAGAGCGTTAGTTTTCAAAAACTATTCAACCGATTTGCACCAAATTTTAATCAGGACTGATTAGTCATAGTCATTACTCGAGGATATAAAATTTTGAGCTTATGACGTCACTTCCGGTTTGAGATTTTTTAGGAATTTTGTGATTTTTGACTGTTAATTTTGTCCACGCAACTCCTCCGAAACGTATCATAATAGAAAAGCGAAACTTTCAGGCATTGTAGTTGAAAGACTGTAGATGATCCTAAGTATAAACTAAGGTAGAATTCACGCAATGCGTTAAAGCTCGCCCGAGCTCGAAAATTGACACCAAATTTTTTAACGAAATTTTCGCACATTTTCTGTAACTTTTTTTTAATGTGTAAATGTTTTTTTTAAAATATGTAATGTAAAAGTTGATTAGATTTATATATATTTAGATCTATATATTTACGAGACCTTTCATTTGCCATCAAGAAAAAGGGGGTGAACCCCTATTAGGGGCCAAGAGGGTTCTAAACTCTTTTTATCAAAACTCTTTACTGAGCAAAAATGTGTTATCAATTATAGAAGCAAAAATGTTCATCTCAAAGTTATCTACCTGTACAGTTTCTTACTTTACTCATGTAAAATGTAATGAGGTGTTCAAGGAGAGAGAGAGCGTTTTATTTTAAACTTAGTACATTTATTTGATTTTTTAAAAGAATTTAGTGCTCTGAACAAAAGGGAATCGGTGTTGTAGAGTCAATCATGCTTAATTCAAATCTCTTATCCGTTTTAAAATCATACATGGCAGAGATATCGAGGTTAAAAAATCGATTTTTTGTCTTGGTTAAAAAAATTTATTAAGTTCAAACTAAAGTTAACTCGAACCAGAAACAATTCGAAAATCTGTTAATTCGTGCTTGAACTTATTCGGAATTTTTGTCGTTTAATCATTCTGGAATCTTTTTGATTTTTGTTAATTCGTATTTAGAATAATTCGTATTTTGTTAAGTCGTACCAAGAATCATTTGGATTTTTTCTCGTGTTCGTCTTGTAGCTATTGATTTCAGAACCCTGCTTCCAGCAGGGACTGGTAACTTTTACTTTTTACATTAACGGAAGACCCACTCGTTGGTTTGCAACGAGCTTTGCTCTAGTTTTATACTATTATTTTTTTTCCTCTGACTTTTTTCGAGCGCTTTAACTCAGAAAATATTCTGTCGATTTTCACCAAATTTTTTAGGACGGATAAAGCATCAAATGTTCTTGCGATTATAAAATTTTGAGTTAATGACGTCACTTTCGATTTGAGATTTTGAAGATTTTGTTTACGTAACTCCTCTGAAACTAATAGTAATAGAAACATAAAACTTTCAGAGATAGTAGATTGATGTCTGTACATGATTCTCTCTGTATTTGCCATTGTGGAAAAAGCGCAAGGAGCCGAAGCTCGCCCGAGCTCGAAAATTAGCACCAAGATTATTAGCAAAATTTTAACACGTTTTGTAAAATATATTTTAACATGTAAATATTTTGTTAAGACATGTAATGCAAAAGTTGTTCAGATTTACACGAGCTTTCATTTTATATTAAGAAAAAGGGACTGGCCCCTTCAATTAGTGGTCAAGAGGGCTCTTTTACTTATAACTCATTACTGAGCAATAATTTGTTATTAGTTATAGAAGCGGAAATGTTCATTATACAACTGTTTATCTGTTCAGTACCATAATTAAATCATATGTTACGTAATTAGGGGTTTCAAGGGGCCAGAAGTCTAAAACATTGACTATTAATATCTGGAAAAGGAGAAATATTTTGAAAGGCAATGTAGAACAAAAGTTGCTCAGAATAATGTTCTTAACAATATGCTACTTAAAAGATTTGGTTATGGCCCCGGTAAGAAGTTAAAGGGTCGGCCCCTAATACACTTTTGTTCAGAAATCTCGAGAACGGTAAACAATTCCTGAACACCTGTTGAACAAAATATGTTTATATTTACGAGACCTTTCATTTGTCATCAAGAAAAAGGGGCCGACCCCTTTAATTAGGGGCCAAGAGGGCTCTAAAGTCTTTTTATTATAACTCTTTACTGAGCAAAAATATGTTTTCAATTATAGAAGCAAAAAAGTTCATCTCGGGGTTATCTACCGGTATAGTTTCTTACTTTACTCATGTTTTACGTAATTAGGGGTTCAAGGGGCCATAGCGTTTTATCTTTTAACATGTAACTTGATTATTTCAAAGAATTTTTTAAAGAGCCATTGAACAAAGGGAATAGAATGTTGTAGAGCTGATCATGCTGAATTCAAATCTTCAATCCGTTTTAAAATCGGACGATGCATTACAGAGTTATTGGGGTTGAAAAATTGATTTTTCCGGAAATTTTTATTCCGCGTTCTCGGCTAAGAAAATAGTAAAAAGTTCAATTAAATTGTAGCAACAATAATTCGATAATTGTTAAGTCGTTCGTGAACATATTTGGATTATTTTTTTTTTGTTAAGTCGATCTTGGAATTGGTAAGATTTTTGTTAATTCGTACTTAGAATCATTCGGATTTTGTTAAGTCGTACCAAGAAGCATTCGATTCTTTTCTCTTTTTAATTCAGTTACACTTGTTATTGAGTTTTGATATCTGCTTCTTACAGGAACTTCAATCTTTACTTCGACATTAACAGAAAAACCCACTCGTTGCTTTGCAACGAACTCTGCTCTAGTTATTAATTATATTTATTATATGTACAGCGATCTTACATTCTCCTGCCAACCCTCTTGTACAAGTATATGTCAGTTAAATCAATTTGCAAATGTGAGCTTTACAGGTCTAAGTTAATTAGTTATACAAGAACCATTGACATTCCTTTTAAACAAATTAGAATTACCTTCAATGTTTTCGTCAATTTGTGTCAGATCAAGTATAACATCATATTTAATCAATTACGAGGTGTTCAAAAGGAACCAATTATAATGCATTGTAGATTTTTTTTCAAAATTAAAATTTTAAAGCTTTAGCTCAGTATTTATAATTCTTACCACACCGCCAACTTCTATATGACCCCAATGTGTTATCTCAGTCTTTTGTCAGTTTGTCAAAGTATGCCTAGATAGACTTTGTTTTGAGGAGTAATGGACGACAGACCGACCGGTTGTTTTCGGTAAAGTGATAAACAAGAATAGACAGGAGTTACCCCGTATCCAAGATATTCGACTTTTAAATTACTTGAATTTTCACTGCGCTCAGCTTCATTATTCGAAATACCCAGCTAAAGTGGTCATTAGCTCTGATGATAGATTATTAGGGTGTAAAATAAAAATGAATTTCTTGAAAGTTTTTATAAATTCATGATCGTTTATTTATCAAAAATGAAATACAGAAACAAAATAAATTTGGGGAATCGCCCAATAAAATGATACTAGTAACTACACAGTATTTTATTTTAAGTTTAATTTGGCGATGATTGGCCATGGCCGCTTATAAATGTGGGAGCCAGGCATCAATTCTTGCCTTACAGGGCATCCCTATCAAACAAGCAAAGCAAAAGCTTGAGCCCTTGGAACAGATGCTCAACTGCTTGCTCACGTAGTCCATATATATACAAACGCAAATAACTGTCAATTGATATTGTTGACATAAGCACTACTGGTAAGCCAGAATGCCGCCCACTGATGGAAATGCGTGGGATTTCTGTCAGCAGCCATGACGATTGGAGGCCATTAATACAAAGTAACAACGAACCAGGCTTTAGCTTGTCCTGCAATGATCATAAAGAAAAAGCAGCTGCAAAAGAAAAGAACAACATTTTATTTTTTACAATATATCAATTAAACAGCTAATAGGTACAAGCATTGTCCCAATTAGCTATAAGGAATATGGGAGGGAGGGGAATTTTTTGAAAGATGACTAATACAAGCATAAAATGACGTCACGGGTTTGGCTAAAAGCCTAGAAATTCGAGGCCGATGGTACGGCTAAAACCAGGAAGCACCTGGTTATTATAGCAACATTAGTAATGAAAAATATGCCTAGATTTATGAGTGTATAACAAAATAAAATGTTAATATGATAAAATCCAAACAAATTATTTCCCTTTGATAAATTTTCTAACATCTATGTAAAATTAGTATTATGTGCTCAAGATTCTATGCAAATATTGTTTCAAGTACGTATAACCTATTAGGCAGATGTCGTTTCTTCGACAATATATGGGCTCACTTTGAATGTTTTACTTTGTATTACTACGGCATAATCTCATACTTCATAGGTACTTAGTCATACGTGCTTCGTTCCTGAGTTTTGACCTTGATATTTCGTAATTTTCCCCATTAAGTGTTCATTTGCAATATTAGCACTTGTATTATTTCAATTTGTTACTTTTCCCATTAAGTACTCATTTGCAACGTAATTACTTGTATCATTTCAATTGGTTACACAAATTCAGTCTGTCTCAGTACTTTCGCATGCACTGAGGAAGTTCTACCTCGTACATCGTCCAACCTTTGTCACATGCCCTGTATCGTTGTGGCGATGTCACATCTACCACGTGAATGCTTCAATTTAGCAGGTTTTTCTTTAACCCTTGTCACATGCCCTGCTGGGTTCAACAACATGTATCGTTGTGGCGATGTCATGTACATCGGGTAGCGTCTACCACGTGGATGGTTCAATACAGCAGTTATTTCTTTCTTAATTGAGTGATTGAGCCAGTTGTATTCCAGTATGTGTTGATAAGCATGTAGTATGTTTATAGTAGATCTTGTACATTTGAAGATGTTTTACTAAATAAAATTTTACATGTTTCGCTTATTAGACTCTACCTTTTTATTCTCTAGAAATAAACACAAATTTAGTTTTCCTCTTGGATAGCGTCGATACGCTAAAGTTCACACAGTCGATGAAGATTATTTGGACATCACAGGTGATTTCGATACATATAGTGACATTTTTTTTTCAAATAATGGGTTGTTGTTAGAACAATGATATTGAGAATCTTATATTTGGTGTAAAATAAGTATTTCTGATTTCACAGCGAAGTCATATAGTGTGTGTGAATAGTGCAAGATATCAGTCAAGTCCGAAAGAATATATCAATTTTCCTTTCAACGCTGGTAATAAACGTTTGTACTATTGTACACTTACTAACAGGGAACAAGTGAACAATTCATCTGGTCTTGTCCTGATAACACCGTATTATTCAAACTTGATCAAATCCAGTAGAGTTCGCTATTGACGTTCTAGAATTAGTATAATTATGTACATGCGCGGATCCACAACTTTTTTCCGGGGGGGGGGGGGGGGGGGGGGGGGCGGGGGGTGTTCAGTGGGCGGTTTTTTTTTTTTATATTTTTTTTTAAAAAATTTTATAATAATTTTTTTT
>WFKH01011581.1:63365087-63384325 GCA_016163765.1 Magallana hongkongensis | reverse complement strand
GAATCAGTCAGAGATCCAAACGAAATACGAAAAGGAGAGAGAAGACGTCAATAACAAAATGGTTCAAATGCAGAAGAAAATAGAAAGTAAGATAAAAAAAAAAATAATGACTCAATAATTAAATTTAAATTAATTCCTTTTCACTTTAATGGCGTCCTTTTACCTCCTTGGTGCTTTTTAATAAAGACCCTTAATCTTTAGACCAAATTAAAAATTTAAATTGCTTTGTTATCGTAAACTAACTTTTTTTACTTAATACAAGTAAAATATTTTTTTTTAAAGGTTGAACGTATAGTAGACATCTTCACTTTTATCGAAACCATAATACTCTCATCAGATAACTAATCATTCTTTGCCTGCCTACTTAATGTAGCTTCTGTGAACTTTTCAGATGGAGAAATGATCTTTGTTGTGCTGTCGTTTGCTTTCGCTTTCTGGGTTGCCTTCAGTAAATTAAAACCCGGTAATCTATCAAATCCGTCAAAAGAGAAGACGCCCGTACTTCAAAGCAAAGCCATACAAGCAGAGCCTGCAACAGAATGTTTTAATGAGGCAACTAGTGTTGCAAACTCTAAAAAGTCCAACATATCTATGGTAATAATGCAAAATATAATTATATAAAGATGCATTGCTAATAATTTTGTGTATGATATATTAAATCATATACATCTAAAGATGAGTTGTTAACTTAAACATGAACTTTATTGCAAAAATTACTGTATGTTAATTTTGACACAGGTTCGCAAGAGAAGGTCCATGGAGAACAGTATCGGTGTCGTGAGTTTTAGCAGGAGCGGAACTGACGTCCATAAAGAACTAATTGAGTCTATTAGGTCTTTAACGAAGTTATCTGTGGAGATACCTGTAAGGAAATACTTATGATAAGGAGTAACATACCTTTCGTTTTTTTAAAATTATCCTTTAATCAGTATGTTGAATGAAGTTAAGAGAGGATTCAAAAATAGGATGATTACATCCACTAAGTATTAATTGTCTCCTCTTCAATGTAGATGTAATAAGAATTTATTGAGAGGTATATCAATGGAGTATATGGAATAGACGAAACGTAATTAAAAAATCACATATTGTCTTAATTTTAAGGGGGCAAGAGGGTCAACAAATTAGCCATCGTATCTGCTTTTAACTTTACAAAATGATATTTTTGGCCACAAACTAAATTTAAGTAAAGAAAAAATCCAAATAATTATTTAGCTTTTAAATTTGAACATTCCCCTATATCTTTATACAGAGCTCTTCATATAAAGGAAGTAAATATAGTCTACAAATGGCCACGACCATCCAGCTCTCTTAAAAGCAGGGGAATAGCACACTCTTGTGACTATTTGAATTATTAGAAACATATATTTTTAAAATTCTTAGGTGGTCAAAATATGTTTATATCTGGTAACATCCCAGAAAAATGCTCATTATGAATTCTGCCATTTATTACAAATATTTTATCGTGTAAATAAATTACGGTTTCATCTACCTTATTACGTACAAGCAGTCTTTGTCTTGATCTTCTATATAAGGAGAGGGTAAATAAACGCTATGCCTGTTTCCCAATCCATATTTAATTTATTTAATAAAGATACATCTATGTTTAAACTAAACTAAAAATACAAACAAAGAGAGGTCAGTGTTCTTCCCTATGAAATATGGCGAATTTCATTTTACCTCTTTGCTCTTAAATATAATTTTCTTCAGAAAAAATTTGTTGTTAGCATTTTGAACAAAGAGAAATAATTTCATCAAAGTTCAAAAAATCATGTATAAAGCTGTACAATACAATGTATTTTATTATTTAGTATCCCTAATTTAATTAAAAATAACATATCAATTTGATATAAAAGCTATTTAAACTATCAACATCTTTAAATTCAATTTTGTTTGTCTAGTTAAATCTTCACAATTAAAGCAACATATAAAATATCGTGGTCATTGATGGTAATGTTTAGTAAGAGCTCATCAAAGATAAAAAATTTTCGGAAAGTTAACTCAATATTTCTCACTGAGACTTTTTCTAAACATTTTCAGGCTGTTTCGTTGAAATTTTAATGATCTTCTGATTGACACGATTGCAGATTTGTCATTCTGTGGTCACACAAGCCGAGGATATCTGCAAAATTCCGCCATCAAAAATAGTTTTTGTTTTTGTTGATGCCAACAAACGTCATATAATACTGGAAGATCCGGATCAAGAAATCGGCGGTTTCCGGGGACAAACAGTTCACGGAATCAAAGAAATGGGCTGTAAATATCAAGAATAGCAATTTTCTTCTCCTTTTTCCTCAATGTTTGGCTTGTAACGAAGTTTAACCTAAAAGTTAATGCAATAAGCTGCACAATTCTGTGGAAGAAATTTATAATGTACATGTACATTAAATGTATTTTCAAGTGTCCAAGTGCATTGTACATTCATTCAATAATGTCAACATCACATCAAAGATAAAACTTGGTTTTTAACGTGTTTGTAATGTTTACAACTTTGTTCCGGAATGCTTTAACCAGTAGCACAACCTTGTATTTCAGGTGATGTGTTTGTAGTGTATGTCAGAGATAAAGCTTTAGACGACGGTTCCTTATATCACCCTAGACTAACGTCCATACAACGTCACCACACGCTGACGTCATTGAGTGAAACAAATCGAGTCCTCAGTCTTAACACGACGTTCTCTGAATATCAGAGAGACTTTCTAGTGAACGAACTTCAAAATGCTTTTAACTGTTCTAAAACCGGTATCATATAACAATATTTTATAATGCCATGACAGTTTTGAAATGGTTAGATTCTTATTTTCATACCTTTGTTTGCTGGTGTTCTTCCCTGAAGGATTCTTTGCATCTGTTTATTAGGTCACAAGTTATTAAATATCAGTATAGTTGACATGGTGTCATGCGCGGATCTACTCGGGATGGGGTGGAGGTCGTAAAGTCTGACTAGACCACTACCCTCCCCTCCCCTAGCCTAGATCCGCACCCGAACGGTTTGTTGATTTCAATGTTTTTATCATTATTCATGATTGATTGATCAGATCTCAGATCTATTTTCCTGATTATCTACTAACTGAACTGTAACCTAAGTATATAATGCTGTGATTAACCAACTAGTACCTATCGTTGATTTCAAATGTACAAATGCTACCTAATTACAGTTTGTACTTATTTTTAGTAGTTTTTAATGAGATAGGAGAATTAATAATTTTTGTGCAATATGCAATATACAATGTATTTGAAGATTTTTTTTAACATTAAGGTGATTTGACACACCAATATAATATTTGATGTATCTACATATACCAAATATATTTTTTGAAATGTGATTTCACAATTGATCATTATAAGCTCTAAATTATTTTATATGAATTTTGGGTATTTTTTAAGAGAAACTGGAAAAAATTTAATAGTGAAGGTATCTTAGAGCCTAAAATTTGGTATCAATCAATGCATAATATAAAAGGAATAAATGTCAAAGAGGGTCAGGTAATCTTTGTAATTTTTTTAGATAAAACATTATTGATGAAAATGACAATCATTATTTGTTGAAATCATTATTTGTTGATATGCTGCCTATAAATGATTTCAATTCATAGTCTGTGATGAACATGTGATAAATTATTGATTATCAGTATTAAAACAGACTTTTAAGAATAGTGTTTATTTATTCTATAGTATCTGCACATTGCTCATTGCAAAAAACAATACATTTAATGTACAAGCAAAAATCAAATCATCAGTTCTATAATTTTCCCTAACTTGTGTATGAAATAACAAAAATTATATTATAATTATCAGAACAATTTTTAAAGAGTATAATTGTAAATGATTCCCAATTTTAAAGATGATTTTGAACACATATCTAAAACAGTTTGCAATGAATAAAAGGAAAAACTATACATATCAAAGCAACCTTATTTTGGACTCAGTGGTCTTAAAATTTCCTTACATGTAATTTAAATTTAGACAAGACAAGTATTGTAACTCCCATAAATAAGATTTATGTGAGTTCACAAAGTGTTATATTGGGACATAATAGTCAGGATCTCAATGTTACTTCACAGATGTAGAACATGATCAATGTTCACACAAACACTTGAGTCTGTAAGTTTGAACAGCTATGCAACAATGCATAAATAATAGAACATGTTTCATTATATGAATGTCAGCACATGAGCAGAGTAATGCTCCTTTGCTAACTCTCCTTGGCCACCAACACACCTCCAGTTTTCACATCTTTGCTGGATTTCTCCATATCCTTGGATTCTTCTCCTTTAATTTTTAAATTATGCCTCTCTCTGTATTTATTAATTTCATTACCCTTAGTTTCTAGTTGTTTTGATAATGTTTCTACTAGTTTGCTCATCTGAAATAAAAAATAAAAACATAATAAGAGGCATCCAAAAAAATAATTATATCTAAAAAGGGAAAAATCAGAGCCATGTGGAAAAACATTTTTACTTGTTCTTTGTTGTTCACTAAAGCTGGAAGTACATCTTTGACTGTTCTCTCAACCAAAACTCCTCCAACCATTCGAAAGCATTTCCTTTCAGGTGCTACATCTTTTAGAGTTTCAATCACTAATCTAATAGAAAAAAAAATCATTAACATGGTCATATTCATACAATGTACAACATAATTGAATATTTGATTTTACAAACAATTTTTTCTTTAAAACTATAAATCAATTTCCCTATGACCATATCATTACAATGTACTTTCACCATTTTTATAACAATCTATCTAGTAACTTTAGAAATGACATTTTATTAAACAGTCTTCTGTATTAAAAATGAGTGTTACTATATACATTTGTTTTTCAGTAGCTCAAATGATAGGAATTTAGAAAAAGAATGAAGAATGAGGTCATGTCTTAATATAAATAAAATCAATTGAATATTTGCAACTTCTTGGATGCATTTGATTTTAACCCTTTTTACAACACTCCAGCACAAAAATTGTTGTGTAACAATCAAACAGGTTCAAATACCAGGCTAGAGCCAGGTAGCTCAAATGGTAGAGCACCTGGGTTTGAATCCAGTCTGGGCCATCTGTATTTCTCCCATCTTGTTACATTTGGTGCCATGCCAACCCCTAAAACTGACAGGTTAACTCCTGCCAGGGGAAAGAGTCTGGGGTATTGGGTTCATTTGCCCTATCTACCTGTTCGCCCGAGTCCGTTCGCCCAGAGTCTGTTGGCCATAATTATCGTTCGCCCTATACCTTGTTGGCTCCATATCCCATTTGCTTTATTGTATATAATTATGTTACATGACGTCTGGCAATAAAATATCATTTTCATTTTCAGTCGTTTTCAATTTTTCACCCTTTTCATATTTACATTTATCGTCTTTGAAGTTTCGATTATATTTTTTTTTTACCAAACTGTAAGCAATGATTACTATTATTTAATATAAAAACTAAATTTAACTAAATTACACTGCTTTTAATGTTTATTTTTTAAGACTAATTGATTTAATGGTTATATTTATTTTAATGCTGTAAATTATGGATAGCCTCTTTCATTGTATTCACATCATTATTTGAAAATAATTAAAGAAATGAGATGAGCAGCGATTCTTTTGATTTAGAATAGTAATTTTAATAGCCTTAATTTTATCAATTAAAGTATTTCATTCATTATTCAATAATAATCTTTTTGATGACCATGTAGCTAGGTCAGTCTGGTCACTAGAATATGTGTTGAATCCACTGAGACAGTGCATTTTTTAAAATTTTATATACTTTGATAACTGTATTTACAAAGACAAATTATTTTAAAATTTAATGTTTTAAATCTTTGGTGAAAGGACCTTGGCGAAATGAATTTTAGGGCAAATGGAAATTAGGGTGAACGGCATCAAGGGGGAACACATTTTAGGGCGAACGAACATACATTCGAGTCTGGGGATATCTCTTTGAGGGCAAAGATCATTAAGGAGGAGGAATGTGACAGTCAGACCAGTTCAAACCCGGAGTCAGATAGCTCAGTTGGTAGAGCACCTGACTAGAGATTCTGGGAGACCGACTGAAATCCCAGTCTGGTCGTCATTATTTCCCCCATCCTGTAACAGTTGTATAGAAATTTGATAAAGAAATATCAGTAATATCATGCTCATTATGATCACTGAATTTCTATTACAATGAGTTAAAATCATTAAGTGTAAACCTATTCAACCGTAAATCAATTCTTACTTTAGCAAAAGTATGGTCTGCTCATAAGTCATATCTCACTCATGCCCAAACAACGTGGTTTCCAATACACACAGCAAAACATCATTATTTTGACGTGACCCAAAGCACACATTAATGATAGTAGAAAAACTTACTCGTGCTCTTTCATATCCATTTCTAATTCCGATATTTTTGAAGCTATTGCCCTTTGTTGCTGCCTCAGTTCCTGAAAACCAGCAACAATTTGCTCCTTCGATTTGTTAATGGAGTTCGCCATTTTAGTAAACAGTAAGGCATATAAATTTCACAAAAAGAAAAACGTAAAAGATAATATATTTTAAAACCCAAATAATCTTGAATCAATTTCATAAAATCAATATATGATTGCATTTATTTCATAAATAAACATGTTGATAAAATTGGTAAATAAACATTAAATAAAAAAACCAAAATTGTTTTCGTTTCTTTAGTTGTCCTCGCAAACAGATTGTTTAAAAATGGCGGAAAAGGTTGAATTGTGAAGAATGTGATACATCAATTTCCTTGCTATTGTCGAAATTTAGATAATGGTATTAGAATCCAAGTCAACGAAGGTTCCAAGGTTTGTAAAGATCACGTTTTTAGTTAGATCATCTTTGTTTATTTCCTTAAAACCATTTAAATTAAGCTGTGCATCCTAAACATGCTGAAACATGACAAGTTTGTCAGTTGGGAAACCAACACCTGTAACTACCTTTGAAAATTCATTTGTGTGTGTGTGTGTGTGTGTTAACTCATTAACATGAAAAATTTTCTATAAGAAAGCGATTTAACAATATGATGAACACTTCTCAAAATTTTTGATATTAGTAGAGACTGGACAATTAAATTCATACATTATTTCTTTTAAACAAAAAGATGTATATAAATTCGCGGAACCCAAATTTGGATGTATTTGCATGACGAAAACATTGAAAATATGATGATGTTAAAACAATTCATGAAAAGACAACTCGTCAAATGACTGATAGTTTAACTGATCAATGCCTTAACTCAAAGAAATATTATAAAATGCAACTCAAAAAAATTACAAATCATTGACATCAAACCAACTTGATAATTTGCATGATTACGGCATTACATATTTGCTTACTGTAAGCATTTGCAAACTTTAAAGTATTATAAGATATGAGCAAAAATTTTGTTGTAAAAGATCCTTTACATTTTCAATAGCATGCTCATCTTCGCTAGCCAAGAGTTTCTGATCCACACCGCTCCTCACTAACCCTTGGCATGTTGTGCTATCAAAAGTCGGGATTTTTTTCCTGGATTTTGATTGGGGTTTACTGAAACCGTTCGACTCATCATAAAGATGCAAAACATATCTGATTTAATCAACAATGTTTTCATATTGTTTATTCACGAGTGTCTCTAACACGCATGGCTCAAAACCCTTATTTTTCTAGTCTTTCTGTTTGAGCCTTCATGATACATGTAGCTTGCAATGGTGCAATAACAAGTACCACCTAATCTGTGCATCAAGAGAGGATGAAGGATTTTCGGCTCCCAGTCTTACAACCTTTGAATGAGTTCGATCTTTATGTAACATTTAACAATATTCCTATTTATTGAATACACTGGGCATTAAAACGTTCTTTTAACTTGTCAATATCAATGTCTATGGAGGCTGCCATTACTGCACCAGTGACGTTTAAAGTACGGCATCTTTCATCATTTGACTGATTTATAAATAGTCTTGGAGATCACGTGACAAAAAAAAATCCCGATTTTTGATAGCACGATATGCCAAGGGTTAGTAAGGAGCAGTGCGGATCAGAAACCCTTGGCTAGCAAAGATGTAGCATGCTATAAAACTTAAAAATTGAAAAATGACATGTTGCTTAATCCTATACTGGTCTCAAGAACACAAGATTCTTTGTGTGCATTATTTCTCCGCTAAAAGGCAAAGATTCTATAGTCTGTCCCAGGTTACCATTTCCATCGCTTTTTGTTGATTTTCTTAATGATTACACATACCTTTCTGTGAAGAACAGATCATATCAAGATATGGCAAAAATTCAAAGATTTCTTCATTTACATGTTCCCTCTTTATACATTTCTTATGGAGATTTATAATGGGAAATCTACATCTTTTATCCATTCAGAAATTCTTAACACACCTTGACAGTTTTCAGGTTCTTTTCACATCCTTTGCATTGCAAATTCTGCATTGCAGAATTTAACATGATAAAAAATAGTATTTGCTTCATCAAAATACTAAATAATCAGTATACTAAAATTAAAACCATGTCTTAAAAGATTCAGTTATGTGGTATTGTGTAGTTGTAACTATTTTGTAAAATTGCTTATTTGTTTTAGGGACCCATTTGCAGTGAAACCTTTACCTAAAGCATATTATCATCCAAGTAAACATAAGAATCTCTCCAAAACACAGAAAAAGGTATTATACCGGCATTGTATTTATCTTAGTATCAGTGCTTTTGTCAACATTTCATAGTTGTAAATATGTAACTAAAAATATAGAATAATTTTTATATTGACTTGTCTTCTTTTATCACTATGCCACTTTTGTAACAGACAAAAATATTGGGCAACCCTGCAGTAGAAGAATGCAAAGAGGAGAGCCAACCCAAGGATCCTGAAGATGAACTCTTTCTGAAGGGAGGTAATCGCTACATAACAAAGACTCCGCCTCCTGAAGACAATGCTTCATCCAAATTTGATGAGTCCTGGCCAAGTAGTGAGAGACCGTCTTCTGTGGGGTATAATTATGGACACACTAACAGACACTGCATTTATTTTATAACAAATCTAGATATTTCAATGACTCCTGAATGTGTAAACTGATGTGTTAACTGAAAGTGTACAAATTAAGCCACATTTAGTCAGATATATGTAACTATATTTCATAGAACTTCCATTTAGGACTGAAATTTTGATGATGAATTTACAAACATAATTTAAGCCAACATTAAACAGTACTAAGGAGTATTTGTCTTATTTCAGTTTAACAGGTACTGATGACAAAAGTCCATACTCTCTCCAGACAATGTTAGATTTGTATGGAAGGAAGGGAGACTACTCTGACATAAAACAAACTCTGTCTTTCACAGAAACTGACCAGAAGGAAGTATCAGGTGGACAAGCATCCACACTGCAGAGGTTAATATACTTTTCTCTTGATAAATGAAGCCAACATGTCAAAAGTTTTATCATGTAGATTCATTTACAGTGTAGTTTAATACCAACGACCTGTTCAGGTGATGGGTTTGGTCACATTATGATTGATGGTGTTTTAGGTACATAGAGAGGTTCCGTAGAGGAGAACCAATGAGTCGAGAGGATAGAGAGCGACAAACAAAGGCCAACTCCAGGGACTTCTGGTGGATCGACCCAGCAAGCCGAGAAAGTGAGGCAGTTAAAAAGCAACCAGTCAGAAAGGTGTGTACATTTAATTAAAAAATTAATCATTAATGGTTTTCACTTATATGTTTCCTCAGATTTCTCCAACAGTAATAATTTTATCCTCAAAATTCTTAAATACTGTATACAGGGGAATATTTGCTCCTGTTTTATTTTTGCCTTTTTTTCCCTCCTTGTCAGCAAGCTAATTTAAAACTGGGCAAATTCAAAATAACTATGTTAATTAGAAATAGTATCTATTTCTAACTGTGTCTGGGCAAATTCAAGATGAAGTGAAACCATTTTTAAGTGTAGAGGAGTGAATAAAGCATGGGGAGAAAATAACCTTGTATACAGTATTCCTTCAGTAAAAGTAAAGATTTGATCTGTGAATACATTTATGTACGGTAAATGTCCCAGAGAAACAAACTCTTTTTCAGCAATGAATGAAGGAAGTAAACTTGTATGTAGGTTACTTTAAAATACATTATATGCATGATATTAATTGATTTGTTTTATTAATTAATACATTAGGCAGCTGAGAGATCACCTCCCGATGATATAACCCAGAGGTTGCAAGAACGAGCAGACAGATTATTGGAGCGGAGGTAAGAGAAAAATAAACATTTATTGAGGTCTGTAAAGGGGGACATTTCCACATGTAGGTACACTATAACATGAATTATTTCAATGATATGGTAATTAAGTCATGTGAATATGTTTTAGAATTAGTGAAAGTCATTTTGTATCTTTAAATCAAATTATCCTTGTGACGAGTTATCCATGTTAACAGTGTATTATTGAACAACTGGCAACAATGGGTGACTTGATGATTGTTTAGCATTTGGGTATGATATTGTTGTTACTGTATGTGTCCTTTAGATAAGTTATCCATGTAGGAGTTGTTATTGATATATATATTTCCATCAGTGTGAGTACAGTTGCGTCCTCAGACCCTATTGTCAGTACAGACGGACTCGGTAGTTCCCTTGATGGAAGTGCATCTATATCAAGCTTTGAAGAGCAGCCTTACCGACCAGCATTTGCCAAAAATTTAGGTATGTTAAATTTTCTGCTGATTAAACTCATATATCTATAATAGACATTTCAAATACAGATACATTTCTGAATAATATGATATTAATCAAATGTAAATGATAATTATTCACTCAGATAATGGGCCTTCTCAAACAAGATATCCAAATTTGGACTATGGACATGCATCTTATCCTCACCCCCCTGATACTTCAAACTTCTACCCCCGGGTGTCTCGGCCTGCCCGC
The DNA here is from genome assembly GCA_016163765.1 of Magallana hongkongensis. NCBI lineage: Eukaryota > Metazoa > Mollusca > Bivalvia > Ostreida > Ostreidae > Magallana > Magallana hongkongensis. The sequence continues at coordinate 63,373,469 of WFKH01011581.1, read as the reverse complement.
CCAGAAGACGACATTCTCCACCAGTGGAGGGTCAAGCGTCGGCTAGAGTCTGCTAGAGATGTAGCTGAACACACCCCAGCCAATAAAAACACGTTTGGTTTTCTGTCAAAGCAACCTGACCAGGTAAAGATACTTTACATTTATTGATTTCTTTATCATCTTTTCAAGTTATTATGAAAAAATATAAGAGACATTATTTTTTTTTTATTACAAACTTTAAGTTTTAGATGGAATGGAACATGCTCTATTTGTATTATTATTTTGTTCTGAAATTAAAATAATTATGAAATATTTATAACGTTCTTATTTTATTGCAATTTGTATTTTTCAAAAGAGAAGTATTTTTCAATCAACTTGTCAAATAACATACCGGTATGTCCGAATTTTTTTCTCTTTGACTCCAAATCTTGACAAGTCATTATGAAAATTAAAAATAAATGGCTTGTTTTATGTTCAGGAGGTGATGGATGCAAAGTTATCAGAATTCAAGGAGCGACTATCAGGAAAGAGAACTCCCACAGAACCACAGCGGCTGACTGGGAATGTGAGGTTCACGCCTGTGCCAAATAAAAACCTGACCAAAAACACAAATAAAGAAAATACAGTACATATTTTATTTGATTTTAACTTTGAACATCTACTTTCCTGAAAACGAAAAAATCTAGGAAAAATTCATTAGATTTAAGAAATCATTTTTAGATACACATAGACTAGGCTTAAGTCTTAAGTAATGATAAAGTGTCTGAGATGAATTCTCCTATTTCCTTAGAGACTGTATGGAATCAGATGTGTGATTGCATGTAATGTACCAGGTGCATATAGTTTGTACATTAAGATGAACATGTGACTGTGTTGTTGTGCTAAAGTCCCTGTCATGAGGTGACTTGTATTAAATATGAAATAAATAAGTTAAATTGACATCTGCCCAATTATTTACCCATATTTCTAGTATTACGTTTGTTTGAAATACATTGCAGCAGGAATTTGAGCAGAGAGACACTGATTCTCTACCCACCATAGCAAGCCCCACCCTTGGGAGGCGTGGCAAACAGACAGGGGTGGAGCCTCATTTACATCTTATGTGTGATCTTCTTCCTTGTGGGCATTCACAGCAGTTCTTAGAAAAAACTTTCAAGTCACACACAGATGAAAAGTCTGATGATCAGGATTCAAAACAGTCGAAAGGTTGTGAAAGCTCAAGAACAGTGGATGATAGGGTCAAGAGTGATTCAGATTTTGCTAAGGAAAAGACGGAAACGGGGAGGTATAAATACTTACAAGCAGAAAGACCTCATGATGATGGGGAAACAGTCAAAACTTCTAGCAAGCAAAGTGATATAGAAAATAATGGGGACCATAATAAAAGGAAACTGAAAGAAAGCAAAGAACAGGAAAGTTCAAGTGATAAGTCAGATTCAAAAGAATTTAGTCAAAGAAGGAAGAGTCCACGGTATGAAGAGGACAGTGTTCCAAAACCAAGAGAGTGCCACAGTCCATCAATGAAAAAGTTTGAAAGTGTGAACACAGCTATTGGACAGGTAGATCTATACAAGTATCTACATGTCAAATTATCTCAAACCAGATATGGAATATATCTTGATATATGTCTTGATTTATCTACATACAGAACCTTAAAATTTTTTTTTGTTTGGGATCTGTCTGAAAAATGCTAATGGCTAGTATCTAATATCAACATGTTTTCTTTTGTTACAGGTAATCAAGGACAGACTGTTTACTTCCTCACTGAGTACTGTCATTGACAGTGTGGATCTCAGTGTGGTGGATCCTAACAGACAGAGTGTGGAGTATACAGAATCCACTAGAATTACTCCCCATGATCCCAGTCCTCAGTCAGAGTTATCTCCTCCTGATCCCAAACCCCCAAAAGGGTTGCCTGCTCCTGATTCAAAGCTGAGAGAGAAAAAGGCAGAGACCAGAAAAGAGAGACCAGCTAAATCAGTAAAGTCTGAATCAGACTGCAGGAAAGCAGAGAGGGTAGCGAATTTAATAGAGTTAGGAAATGGTGAGTGGAGAAAGTGCCATTAAATCAAACAGTTGAATGAATTTAACCATTTGCTTTTGTTGTGATATGCTTTTGAAGAGTTTAATGATTATCACAATTGATATGTAATTTTTGTAGAGGACAGTTATGAATCTGATGGAGAATTCCCCGAGGATCAGTTGTTACAGATTCTAAGAGCACAGCGGTCAAGCTATGAAGAAAAACTAGGGTATGTAAAACTAAATATTGATTATAGCTTGTTTTATCCTGTTATTTTTTATCTCAGAAAGTATAGATATTTAACTATTTCACAGAATTTCTCTAGCATCATTTTTGTTTTTATAGTAATTTCTGTATTTGGTTTCCTTTACAGACACATTGACAAACTGCTGGCAGAGTTATCTCCCATTTCATAAAGCTACATGTATATATTAGTATAAATGCTACTGTAATAAATATGTATATATTTTTAACTGTGTGACTTTTCCTTACTGATTGAATATATACCTGCGCATTCGTTGATTACTTCAAGCGAATCAGGTAAAAGTAATGTGTAACAATAATTTAAGCAAGAAGCTGGACACTCTTCAGAGACAAGAGGTGTCAGCACACTGACCAAACTGTTACCTGTGTAGAAAGACCGCAGCAGCAGCGGGTGTTTAACTGTTCAAATCAGCAGTTTCATTTAGATATGTTCTATTTTCAAAATGATAATTGATGTCCCATGGGCCCAGTTTACCCAAAGTCGATGGCAAGTCCCGAGACAGATTATTTCTAATACCCTCTCTTCCATCTAAGATTACTGGGTTTTAATGGTTTTCTGCCTATCTATGTACATTTTGTACCGGTAGTTATCATTTTTATTGTTTCAATGTAATTTTCATTTTCATTGTTTCATGTCTACTTGTCTTGCATATGTTTTATGATATTATTATATTATATAATAACAGTCTTTATAAAACAACAAACGTTTTTTGTACTTAGAAAGGTGAGGAGGGGTTAATTTTTTTCACATTCTAATGAAAATTATGAACAACCACCCCCCCCCCCCCCCCCTTTCAACATATGTCCCTCCCCCTTCAAAATTCTTGCTACGGGTCTGATTTGTTTTGGTGCTTTATTAAATATATACAGTGATTTGTAAGTAAGAGGGTTGGCGATCTCACTGATGTAATGAGATACCGATCGCAATCAGCGGCGGACTCTAGTGATGAGTGACGGCAGAATTTGTCGCTGTCGACTCCAATATTTACAATCGTTTAGCGCCCTTGTTACCCGGTAATTGCTGCAGATCTCGTTTCTCGCCTATCTACTGCTTACCCATCCAGAGAATCACGTGGTCATGTCAAGGTTTATTTTCAGACCTCGTAAAGCATTAAAAGTATAATTCATTAAAATTATATATGTTTTAACGTGTTTTCATTAACTGAAACTAATTTTTTCGCAGGTACATCAAAGTACATGTAATACTTAATGTCAGACCATAAACACACACCTTTAAGTGTAATGTATGAACATTTGCATAAAAAATAATGTTCATTTAATACACGTACAATGTAGTAAAAATCCTCACCAAAATAGTAAGATCTCTCTCTCTCTCTCTCTCTCTCTCTCTCTGAGAAAATATTTCTGTTCACCGACCTTGAAGAGTAAAGTACATGTACGTAAAATACTGAGAATTTTAAGAAAAAAACCCACAATTAGGCCAATTAAATCGTGAGAACCTTTGGTGGTTCTCTGGAGGTGTGTGGTTCCCCGGCCACTTGACCCCCTTTGTCGTGGGGGAGACATGTGGCCGATGGTGTGTTTTCCTGATTCGCCTGGGCATCATTAGATGTAGATAAACATTTACAATCATACCTCCATCACATCTGGAATGTATTGCACATTCTTTATTTGTTTAACACTAATCACTCTTGATTGGCGAATTAAGTCAGCAAATATTGAGAAAATTACATGTGATCGCCCGATTTTATCGCGGCTCCTTCAGAATGCTGCTTCTTCTTGACGCAGTGACTGGCCATTATTCGGCATTTAAGAATCGCTTAGGGACGCATTATATACTTAACGGAGGTGTATGCCCCCAACGAAGATTTCTTAGAGATTTGACACTTATTATTAACAAACCATAAAAAAACCCAACAAATAAAAGCACGCTATGTTGTGATGTTCAGTCAAAATTCGCAGTCCTTACGCCAAACTCCAAACTCGTCGTTTTACATCCGGGATATATTGGGGGCGGATTCCGGACCGAATGGGACACCGGAAAAGTTTCCGGAATACGGACAAAGAGGAGGTCAGGCCCTGGTGGGATACCCGCCAGGTCCCTACACAGGTCACGTGATGCCACACCAGCCCCTGGTCCCGTCCAGTCGGGCTTACCCCCTGTCATTCACCGGTAGAGGTAAATATTCTTATACTATTTACCTTAATGTGAAATGACAATTTTTTGAAAAGCAACTTTTCTCTGAATAAAAATGATGCAATAAGAATCTGCAAAAAGAGTGTCCACTTGATATTGTGTTTTATTTGCTTGAAAATGTTCTCTCAAAATGTAAATTGGAACTCTTTTTGAATTTTACTTTATGAACTGGGTTAGATCTGGATCATAGTATAAGACTTTCAATTATTAAAAAAGGTCAAAAATTGTAGGAAAAATAAGGGTAAAATTTGACGGTGTACAAGAATTAGTACACATTTCTATTTTAAATAACATTTATCTTGCCTAAATTTTCCTTTTCTACACCTATAATACAAAAATGGAAAAATAAGAAAAAAACCTGAATGAATTTGTTTCAAAATTTATACGAATTAATATTAATCTTCCATTTTTACATTTTAAAAAATATAAACAAGAAAGTTCTTTTTCGTGATTTTAGTGACTTCGATTTTTTGTGAATAGGCATAATTGTTTTCATTTTTTCAAAACATTTTTCTAGACCATTTATTATAAAGTATTTATATACTGTGATTTTCATAATTTTATTTTGCTGCAAAACTGTGCTTTTATGATAATTCTGCGTGTAACTTAAACGTTTGTGGTACTCAAGATCTAGATTTTAAAAATTATTTAATTTTCTCAAAAGAAAGATTTCTCTACTGTGGAATATATTGCAACGTAATTTTTGTACAGGACGACAATAAAAAATTGCTTTACTTTAAAGAAAAACAACTAAAAGAAATGTATTTATAAATAATGATTTTTGTCATTTAAGTAAAAAAAAATCAATTTTACAATTATTGTATTGCAGCTCATATTGGTTTAAAAAATGAAATTCAAGTGAACTTAATAGTAAAGATAAAGCAGTTACATTGTATTGAACTCGTTATTAATTATAAAAAATAGGTATATGAAGAATTGATGCATGAATAATTAATTATTTTGTATTTACCGGGTGGTCGTAAATTAGAAATTTACGATATGACAAGTAGTTGAAAAATTCATAATATTTCTAACAAATCATTCATTAATTTATTTTGTATCGATATTTATTCAAAAGATATATTTTAAAATGATGATAAACTCTATAAAATGTGTTTTTGTATGTCGAAATTTTTAGAACTATTGTGTAAAAAATTATTCACATTGTCTTTTTTGTATCATAACAATATTTACATGGTCATATGTGTATTTTTACACGATACAGCGGAACGAGCCGCATCCGTTCCTTTCAGATTAAAATAAAACCGGCCTCTAGTGTATATTGATTGTACTTAACTTTGTAGTTAATTTCTTAAATTGTGGTTGTTCAATTTATCTATGAAATGATTTTATCTTTTTATAAGTTTATAGATAATGTTTTCTCTCTCTATCGTCACTGATAATGAGATTTCCTTCCTCATACTTGAGTTGAAAACTATTTCTTTCATAATAATTCAATCATAATGATTTCATGTTGAATAGTTTACATTTTATTGATGTATTACAAAATACAGCGCTTGAGGTAGAATAAATATTTGATTTTTTACGGCATTTCCATGGCCTGTTTATCTAAAGATTTTTTAAATTTTCATTTTTAACAAAAAAAAAAAAAAAAACATTAGAACTAAAATGGTGTCATGCATTATGTAACTAATGATACATGTATTATCATTTTTCAAAAAAAGACGGGAATTTCTAGCATAAATAAATAAATGTATCTATTAAAGAACAAAACAAAGAGATATTTTCTTTATTTTCGGAAGATAAATATGAGTACATATATAACTAAACGCAGAACGTGGATGCCGTCACAATACTAATAGTCTTTCTCGGGTTCTTGAACAATTAAAACAATGAAAGACATTTTCATCAATTAAAAAAAATTAGATATACAGAGTATATGTGGATATACATGTTTCTTTTTGCTTTTATATATCATTCCACAGATATATCAAAAATGATTAAAGAAATTCAAAAACCAATCCACTGATTTTTTCGTAATACTACGAGCATTTTGTTAAATGCTAAATAATTTTGTTTGCAATATACCTACATGTATTCCATCGATAATTGTGCTTTTTATCAATAAATTACTTGTATGTAGTTAATTACATTTTGATATTGCAATTCATTTCAGTGGGTTTCCCGATGGAATCCCTGTTTGACCTCCAAGAGGCTAGTTCTCTGCCCATCCCCCTGCCCGTCTACGTTCGATCCCGCTCCCCCGGGGAGACCACGGCTCTCCTGAGGCCCAAGAAGTGTCGGAGAAGTCGCACCGTGTTCACCGAGCTCCAGCTGATCGGGCTGGAGAAAAGGTTCGAATCCCAGAAGTACCTCTCCACGCCTGATCGGATCGACCTTGCGGAATCCCTCGGGCTTTCTCAGGTCCAAGTTAAAACTTGGTACCAAAATCGACGCATGAAGTGGAAAAAGTCGGTAGGATTTTATAACTACCATTTTTTATTGAGTTTTAAAAGTGCTTATTCTTTCCCTTTTAAATAAGGTTAAGTTTTTGTTAATGGATAGTCTTTGTAGGAAAAACAATCAGAAAACCAGACTTTATAGAAACTTGATATGACCTTACCTATTAACGTTGTTTATCTGCTAGATAAAGTATGTTATTTACTCTCACATTTAATTTCTCTTTCACTGGCTACTCTTAGTTCCTTTCAAAGTCGTACTCATCAAATCCTGCCATAAGTTAGTGCGTATACGCTGTTGTCAGCTATCAGTAGAGGTCTTACCCGGTATATCCAATATCCTATACATTATACACTGTACTTATTATTCAACGCTTTTAATTCATATTTTTTAATTTAAGACATTTACAACTAATTTTATTTGCCAATACTCATCATTTGCAATTTTCTTGTTCGTCAAATTCAAAAAATAACACAAGTACATGTAATTGCATATTTAATGAAAAAATGTTTGTATTTTATAACTCGTACATACTTATACGTATCTATAATTGTTTCATTAGATTACGCAAAATGAGCGTAATGCTGGACATAAGGGTACCTCAGACACACAGGAAGAAGCTGAGCCGTCAAGTAAACCAAGTGCGCATGCTCCGACGTGAAAGTGTCTACATCTGTCCATTTTGTGTATTCATGAAACTTAATTACGGGTTTCTGTTGAAGAACTCATTGTGACTTAAGATTTTTAAAGTGCAAAGTTTATGTACATTTATTGGCAGCTTTTGTATTAAACAAAAAAAATGATTTGTTAAACTCTTCTTATAAGTTTGGTTTTAAATATTTACAAAATGAAAATGTTGTCTGCATTGTCAATCTGGATAAAATGGCCTTATCCTGACCTTCGTTTTGTAAGAGACCGAAATAAGAAGCTTGCCTCTCGTCACCTGTGACTGAACTAGAATTTCAATTGGTGAAATGCACTGCAAGTAATCAAATTCTTACACATTGGCATTTTTTTTCCATCATGTTAAATGGTTGTTGTGATTTCAACACAAAATACACAACAAGCCAAATATATTACCACTGCCATTTAGTTTTGAAAGATCGAGACCCAAGTTCCTGTAAACACTGGTACAGGTTACGTTCCAATTGTGAGCAGCCATCAATGGGATGTTAACAAAATCTAAGAAAAAAGCACGAATACAAAGTACAAAAATGTGTACAATATGAAGTGTTTATTTAAAAATACATATCTATTATGCAGACAAATAGTGGATTGAGTTTATTCTAAATCGAGAAAACAAATATCCCAGGACAACACATTAAGAAATTGACAGTGTTTGGGGAGAAACATTTCATGTAAAAAATGGCCTACAGGATTAATACATTATGTTCAAGCATGTATAAATGTATTTATAAGCAAATATCTAAGCAAGACGTTAGAATTATACGTATAGGAACAAAAATAAATTCAGTGAAACGTGCCATAAAGAAAACCCGTGATGACCATTCCAACAAGAAATATACCGGTCAGGACA
>WFKH01011581.1:63283581-63323990 GCA_016163765.1 Magallana hongkongensis | reverse complement strand
TTAATTTTCATTTTATTAAAATTTTTTGAGGTCCATTTTATTGTGTTGAAAGTTAGGAATTTGTCTTTCAGAATATTTTGATACTCTCTTTTCAATAAAAAGCAAATATTCTGAAAGGAATCTCATCATGTACAACAAACTTTCACCACAAAACCAAGCTCTTTTGCAACACTGTCGCACCTGATGGTCTTGTCTTATGAGACAACAACATTGACTTTGTGAGCAACATGACCTATATATTTCTCTGGAATGCCCGCATCTCTGTGATACAAAGAAACAAGTTTTTTGTATTGACTTTATCCATATCTTCAAAATTATAGCTGCTTTTTTTCCTACTGGTAAGTTCAATTTCACAGAAACATTATTCAATGAACAGTAACTTGAAGAAAAGAAAAAATTTACCTAAGTTCACTCAATTTCTTCTTTTTCACTTCCTCAAGTTTATGTCTCCTTTCTCGGGCCTCTTCATCTAGTTTAACACCCTCCTCAAAGAACGAGTTCCTCTCCAAGATCCGGACCTGCTCCTTGTCACGAATCTGCCTCCTGACCTCATCAGCATGAGTCAGTCTCTTCTTCCTAGCCTCCTCTTCCTCCCTCTTCTCTTTCTCTACCAACTCCTTTTGAGCTCTGCAATTAAACATTTAGACATGTACAACCACAAAGTAATAACAGGCAAATAGATGTACATGAAATGTTTTGGTAGCAATACAACCAAATTTTTATGTTTGAAATTCAACAAAATCTGATATTAGCCTTAAAGACACTAAAACACCATAGATACCTCAGAACTCTCTCAAACTCAGCTCGCTCTCGCTGAGCCTGGACTGCCAGGAAGTGTTCTTTCTGCTGCATTTGCTGAGAGCGTGCCTGGATAAGTGTAACCTCCATTTCACTCTTCTTTCTAGCCTCCTCTGCTTCTTTCTTTCTCCATTCCCTCTCAGCCTGTTCTTGTGCTCGCTTAGCTCGAAGAGCATCTCGCTCAGCCTGCTCATCACGAGCTCGCTCTTGGAGAGCTCGTAACCTGGCTGTTTCCTTCTCCTTCTCAATTCTGATTCTCTCTTGTTCCTTCTCAAAGGCAGCTTCTCTTTCCTATAAAAAAAAGCCCATTCACTATCATTTATCATAAAAAATAGCTCAAGATCCATTAAGCAGCTGCTATATTAAATGCCCTCAAATTCATAGCTATTGACACACTAGCCGTTATATTTGCATAATTTATACTTACAGCTTTCTTCTTCATATACTCCACAACCTTTTGTTCCTCTGCAACTTCTTGTTCCTTTTTGATTTCCCGACGTCTGAGAAGATCTTCATTGGCTTTGTTCAAGTCCTCCTGTTTTTTGTAAAGAAATTAGAACATATCATTTGAGGATTAGATCATAAATTTTCCAATATTTAACATTATCGTGCACTCTGTCATGTTGGTTACAGAATAAATGATTTACCCTAAGAGAAATCTGCTCTGCATGCTTCTTTTCCAAAGAAACTCGATCTTCATCCATCATTTTCTCAATATACTTCTGCATTTGAATATTTTCTTGGTCTTTCCTCTCCAAATCAAATAGCCTATCCTGTTCATTCTCCTGAATCTGGTCCAGGAGTTTGGCAGCTCCCAGAAGTCTCTCCTCCTTCCTCTTCTTCTCGATCTCCTCCTGGATGGAGATGGCGTTCTGTCTGTCCACTTCCATCATCACATCCAATCGCTTGTCCTCTTCCATCATCTCGCCCTTAATTTGTTTCTTCTCCAGAATCTGAGCATCTCTGATGGCATGACATTTGGCATTGAGAATCAGCTGTAAGCAAGATTCAAAGACACCAGTATGATTAGTTTTATTTCAATATAATGTATAATTCTTATTGATTTTTTACTTCTTGAATTACACGTACTTAAGTACACTGGCACAATTACCTCATTTAAGTGTTTAATCTCATCCTCTTGCTCCTGTCTCATGGCATTTGCCTTGGATAACAAGTGTTCAGCATTTTCCTTTGCTTCTATCTCGAGATCATTCAGCTTTTCATTCTTTCTTCTCTCCATATCTTTCTGTTTCATTAGATTCTTTCTTTGTTGGCTTGCTTCCTAAAAGGTTATAATTTATAACAGAATTAGAGAAGAAGCACTTCACTCTTATAGTGACTTGATTTCATTGTCAGAGAGGAGTGATATCTATGTTAACTGAGAGAATCTGACAAACACAAAGGCATACACAAATCAGCAACATAGTGACTCCAATTATCTTACCATCATTTCTTCTTTCTGTCTTTTCATGGCAGCTTCTTCTGCCTCTCTCTGCTCTTTGGTCTTGACTTGAGCCTCCATCACAATTCTGTAGAACTCATGGCGAGGAAGGATCACAGAATTGCCAGAGGGATCATCACCAGGAACTCTGCCAAAATGATAGGTAATACTCAGTACACTCTTATATTAATTCAAACATCAAACTATGAAACTTATCATATTTAAATTGTAAAATGTGTTTCATTTTCTTACATAAGATTTCTGATTAGATCCTTTGTGATAACTTGAACTGTTTCTTTGTCTTTCTTTCCTCTTTTGGAATTTTTCCTCTTTGCACTCCTTTCTCTGGCAAGTTCTTCAATAGAAATTCCTTCATCTCTGACATTATCCATTTTTTCCTTAATCATTTGATTTCTTTGTTCCACATGGTTTGGGACACCAAACAGAGTCTCGTCTACCTGGGATGTGTGACTAACCACTCTGTAATTGCGTGTTTTTGCTCTCCTTGATGAGGATGAGGAAGCAGAACTCCCTGCTGCAGAAATTGCACTGCCAGGCTGAAAGTGAAAAAGAAATTATCAGTACAAGCATATAATAAATGTTTAAGAATTAATCTATTTTGAGTATGATTTTAAGTTTTCTTAGTTATGTCATAGGGTGTATAAGTAGTGCCATGCTTCTACTATATAGTACTAGCTAGTGGGTTAACCCTCCTCTAGCTCAATCAGTAATAAACTGTGGGTTTTCAAATTGAAGAGTCCAGAGTTTGAACCTAGTTGTGGACATTAACATATTCTATTACAGTTATATAAATCGGCACATGATTTTTAGACAGCTTGGAATTCTATTTGTACTTTAAACATACAGTAAATAATTTTAACAGTCAAGATCGGATTTGATGCATATATAATTTCAACAACAATAAAAAAAACTTCATAAATAGTCACTGCCATTTCATATCGCTCGTTATAAGTTATACATCAGACAAAATGTAAAATACAACAAACGAAAAATTCGATTGGCAACCAAAGTTTTTTTTTAAACTTTATATTTAATTCTCCTCCGATTCGCTCATTTCATTAAATATATATATTTTTGTTTTCATTCATTAACACTTTTGATTAAAGTCATGTACTTACCATGTTGTTATTGGGATATTGTCACTTATTTCTTGCCTACCCTACCACTCTATTGTGACATTGCCTGCTGCTATTTACAGGCGGTAGCTATGGTTACGCAATGGCGGTCGGCAACAAAGGAAGACAACTCTCACAGTTTTGGCATATTGTACTCATTATTTTCGGACATTAAAGAATCATTTCTTTCTGAATTTGTAATACCAAGGATGGTTCGGGGGACAAAACTTGAAAGTGAAAAAAGTAGAAAGTAGAATATTTTACAGAATTTCAATCAGTTTTACAATGAATTTTGAGTACAACTTACTAAAAATTGGAGTCTCCTGAACGTTTATAGGATGGGCTAATTTCGTTTCAATATCATGTACAAAATCAACACTGAAGAAAACAAAATGTCATGCTGTGTGCTCAGGAAAGTTCGAGATTTTAGCAATATATCTCGGCAGTCCTTATGTAGTATGTATTTTTATTTACATCAAAGGAAACTTAGAATATCACACAAGTTCTGACATGTTCATTGCTACTGCTTTAGCTTTTAGATGCATGTAATCTATTCACCTCAGCCTCCCAAGTCTACAACCTTGGAAATAGAAATAAACATGCATTAACTTTAGAATTTAAGAAACTACATTCTTTTATCCGTAATATTCAATATTCATTAAATATGCAGCTAAAAGAACGTTCTCTCTGATATTCTATTTAGCAGGTTGGGACCATTCGCCCAGATTAATTATAATAGCCCGTTTGGGATATAACACCCCAAATGGGATAATATGTAAACGGTGTAACCGTTGGACCGAGCGCAGATTTAACACAGTGCAGTTTGATTTTTGTACAATTTATTTGAAACGCACACAGTAGGATCCGCCTACTCAGATCATTAGCCAAAGTTAAACTAAACGTCGCGTGCTCAGTCTACATTATGACGTCATGTCTCGTACGTAAAATGTACAAGTTTTGTCTTCGGAAATAGCCGAAGAGAGTTACATGATTCCGACAAAAATTTATTTCTTCTTTCATTGTTTATCAATTTAATTCATATGTCGACTACCGGAAATTAAATTAAATATTTTATTCAGTATCTAAAAGATCAGTTGCTTGATGTTAATGTTTTTATTTTCCATCTGATAATTTGATATACGTAGAACTAGTCGTGTTTCTTGATTGAAGCACTATTGAAACTTATCTGGTTTTCACTTTAATATTTTAAAATTTAAATTACCTTCAATTGAAACATTGGAAAGTTTTTAATTGAGTTTAGGGGCAATAAACATCGATAAGTGCCAGTCAATCAACGATCGAACTAACTTTTAAAAAAATGGCAGCCAAAATAGCGGGGCCCAGAGCTGGAAGAAATTTTTTTAGCCCATAGTACCCCTGATTCAACTCTCATTTTTCACTGATTTTCATATATATACGTGTTACCATTAATCCTCGCTTCGTGAGGCGGGCTTTGCCCGCCTCTCGCTGCGCTCGGTATAAATTTACAGTCAAAAAATAGAAAATTTTTATTTTCCAACAAATTTGTCAAAAACTAATTAGGCATAACAAAAAAATAGGTTTGTTTCCGCTTTCAAAAACGGAAATTAACGAAAAAACTCAGAAAATTTTTTTGGGTCGGCGGGTTTAAGTTAGGGTCGGTCGGGAAAGCGGAAACAAACCTATTTTTTTGTTAGGCCTTATATTGAATGAAATGGGACAAGACTTAAAAAGTTTATCTGTAACTACACTGTTACGGAGATCAATCACTCAGTTTATCCAATACTTCTTAGAGGTCAATCTTACAAACTATAGACTTGTAGGAAAATTTGCTAGCCAAAGTTATTGCAATGATTGTGCATTAATGCGGATTTATTTTAGAAATTTCCAAATCAAAAATTTTTTTGCACCTAAAATTTATATCCCATTTGGGGTAATATATCTTAAACGGGCTATTATAACCCTTTTGGGCGAACGGTCCTAACCTGTTTGGCCTGAACTTACGCTTTTACTGAATTTTGAGACAATTCCTTGGTCACTCAGTTTTGGAAAATCGGCCTAAGGTCACTTATTGTTGCTAAAATCCTGATATCTATGTGCCTCCCTCTAATCGATTTTATTCATATGTCATCATTTCACATGCATATCTAGCCTCTGATTACAATCATTCCAATAAATGATTCAGCTGGACCATTTTCACAACCATTTTTGTATCTTTTCAAAGGAATGGTTTTTCATAGAGTCAATTAAAAGTTATGCATCAGGGTGCACTTTTATGAGTCAGCATCAAGATTCTTAACAATGATAAGACAAAAAGATGAGAAATGCTGATATACTGTAATGAAAATTATTTTTTGATTATGTAAATAAGGCACTCAGGATCAATCATATATTGTCAATCATAAGCTATTCCTTGGGTGCTATACATAGTTTCAAATGTTTTAAAGGCCCTAACATAATTCAGCAAAAATGAGAATTTAAGAAGGGTATAAATACGATCTGATTAAAATCAGCTGTTCTGATACACCACCGCTCTCAAACATCTAAAACAACCTGCTTAGAGGTCACTTCCGAATGACCTTTTGATAAACCAACCTGGCTAAACCCTGCAAGAAAAATTTGAGCTAATATTAGCATTCATTCAAGTTGGCCGCTTCATCGAGAAAAGTACTAACTCCTAGGAAAACATATAGTTATGCAATATGTACAAAGTATTGTAAATTCCTAATTAAACGGGAGGAATTAATATCCGCGTAAAATCGCGAGAAGCACATCTCGCGGATTTTGAAATCTCGCTTTTATTTTTCAGACAGATGTAAACTATTTGCAATTGTGATAAAAAATCAGCGTTTGCGATTTTATATTTTTGCTATTTGATGCAAAACCGTTGAATCGCGGAATTTTATACTTGCGTAAAATAAGGAATCTACAGTATGTGATTTTTCTTTTCTGCAGACGTTAACTTCCTAAACTCCCTGAAAAGGCTTGGAATGCATTTAATGACACTGGCATCTCATTGTTATTGTTACTTCTTCTGGCAGTGATCAAGAAACGCAAATTTTGATTGGTCTAAAAAAAACTTATGACCTTCTTTTTTAATATTGAGATTCTCGGTACTCTTAGGTTCGACGTGACCTCTAAGCGGGTTGTTTCAGATGTGGAGAGTGGTAGTGTATCAGAACAGATGATTTTATTCAGAATGGGTATAAATAGCAAGTACCTCTGCCCATCTGAGTTAGTCTGCTGGTAGACGTAGAAGAGAAAAGACCTCTAGAAGCAGAAGCACAGCAGGAATTAAGAGTACAGTTTATTGTTTCATTTGCTAGACCCCAAATTACTGCAGATGGACCATCTGAAACAGTATTTCATAAATACTTAGTCCGGGAGCATAGGGTTTGGACTAGGTCTGAAATGGTGGTTTCAGATATAGTGCTATTAAGACATAGAAATAGCGTGAGGAAAAAGTATTTATTTAGATCAGTTAGAAATAATCACTCTGTTTGATTCTTATTGATTGTTACTGCTAAATAATCATTCTTTATTACAGCTATTTAAAAACATAGGAAACGTTAAAAGAAAAATTCTTTTCCATGGTTTGAACCCACATTACATGTTACAATTCCACAAAGTCTTGTGCTTATGATGCACTCATGCACAGTCCCTGAAACAGTACTACACAAGGTGTGAACGAATTAACAGAAATGAGTAGTAACAAGCATATTCATTTAAAGCATCATATTAACAGATCTTCCCACCCATAGTAATTTTAATGTTAAAAACTCTGAGGTTCTACATGAGTCAAGTGCATTCTTTACTGGATTGACCATGAGACAAGTACTTAATGCAATCAACAGATGGCTGTTACACCCTAGGATATAAAATAGACAGGACTCTTATCATGTGTGACAGGATGGGAGAAATAATGATTAACCAGACTGGGATTCGAACCCGAGCCCCCCTGAATCTCTAGTCAGGTGCTCTACAAACTGAGCTGTCTAGTGCTGGAGTGCTGGATTGAAACAGTGTGACCATCACATTCCACCTCCATTAAATGATCTTTGACCTCGAAGATCAACAAACTATGTTCTTTCCCCTGGCAGGAGTTGACCTGTCAGTTCCAGGGGTTGGTCATGACACCAAATGTAAAAGGATGGGAGAAATAATGATGGACCAGACCAGGATTTGAACTTGGCCCCCTGAATATCTAATCAGGTGCTCTACCAACTAAGGTGTCAAGTGCCGGTGATTGAACTGGTATGACTGTCGCACATGTAATGTACAATAGATTAATATTCAATTACTTAAATATTATAAAGAAAATCAAATATTTATGACAGATTAGGTTTTATTCAATTATAGAGAAAACAATCCATCATGAAATACCAAATACCGGGTAATATATTCCTGGTATTCAGAAACACCATATGAACAACAAGAGGCCCATGGGCCACATCGCTCACCTGAGGAACAATAGGTATGATAAAATCAGCTTAATGGAGTCATAATACAAACTATCTGGACAATGTAGTATAATACATGTAGATCCTGTATAAATAAAAATCAATTTTTTCCACTGGATATTCTTATGTTTATTATCATTAGTCCCTTTTCTAACAGGATGATTTTATAGCAATATCACATGTTGAGCATTGCAGCTCTCAAAAAGATCCTAAACAATTGTTAATGGGATATAAACCTACATCAAACTCTGAACCCCTTGTGAGACCCAATTGTCCAAGAATCATCCAGAAGCCAAAATCTAAACAATATTAAATAATCACCTGGCTGATTAGTTTCTGAGAAGAAGATTTTTAAAGATTTACTCTAAATATTCCTATGTAAAAATTCCACCCCCATTGTGGCCCAACTCTATGCCCAGGAATCATGATTTTTACAACTTTGAATCTACATTACCTGAGGGTGCTTCCAAACAAGTTTCAGCTTTCTTGGTGTATTAGTTTTTGAGAAGACGATTTTTAAAGATTTACTCTATATATTCCTATGTAGAAATTTGATCCCCAATTGTGGCCCCACTCTACCCCTGGGGGTAATGATTTTCAAAACTTTAAATATACACTACCTGAGAATGCTTCCACACAAGTTTCAGCTTTCCTGGCTAATTAGATTCTGAGAAGAAGATTTTTAAAGATTTACTCTATATATTCCAATGTAAAAAGTTGACCCCCCCCCATTGTGGCCCCACCCTAACCCCAAGGGTCATGATTTTTACAAATTTGAATCTTCACTACCTCGGGATGCTTCCACACAAGTTTCAGCTTTCCTGGCCAAATGGTTTCTGAGAAGAAGATTTTTAAAGATTTACTCTATATATTCCTATGTAAAAATTCAAAAAAAAAAAAAAAAAAAAAAAAAAAAACGGGAGTCATGATTTTCACAACTTTAAATCTACACTACCTGAGGATGCTTCCACATAAGTTTCAGCTTTCCTGGCTAAATGGTTCTTGAGAAGAAGATTTTTGAAAATTTCTCGAAAATTTTCATTAATTCCTATTTATCCCCCTTTGTAAGAGGGCTTGGTCCTTAATTTTCACACATTTGAATTTCCTTAGGCTAAGGATGCTTTGTGCCAAGTTTGGTTGAAATTGACCCAGTGGTTCTTGAGAAGATGTTGAAAATGTAAAAAGTTTACAGACGGACAGACGGACGACAGACAAAATGTGATCAGAATAGCACACTTGTGCTTTCAGCTCAGGTGAGCTAAAAAGGGCAAAAATCTTTTCCTATGTATGATATGCAACTCAAATTTTTGAGGAATTGTAGGCTGAAAAATGCAATTGAGACTATCAGTAAGAAGGATGATTGAGCTTTAAAATATGTGGACAAGACACACAGCATCTTCGCTAGCCAAGCGTTTACTACCACTCCATCCTCTACAAGGAGCAAAATAGACCATAAACGCTTGGCTAGTGAAGACGGACACACAGATGTCATGTGACAAAAGTTTTGGCTGAATTTTTAGACTAGTTATTGGGGACTTTTTTTAAAAACCCTAAGGGCCCTAGTCAAAATATTCTAGCCAAAGCCAAAATTTGTTAAAATAATCAGTACTCATCCTCATGCCTCGAACAGGATAACGCTGAGTATATCAAAGTGTGTAATATCTTTTTTATTTGTTTAGCTTTATATATATCATATAATTTTTAGTATAAAATCTTTCATTCCATTTAGGACAACTTTGCACAAGTGTTGCAAAACAAGAAGATACTAAAAACACTGCCCTGGAATGTGCAAAAAGAAATTCTGACATCAGAGCAATGAGAAATCAAATGTTCTTAGAGGAGAAGAAGAGACAGTTGTCTCTGATTCGAAGAGTTGAAAAAATTAAAGTGGAATACACTGGTATACCAGAGGATTGTACACTTCAGATGAACAAAGATCTTTCTACTCCTTATAACTGTGCCATGCGTGAGTAACTTAAACTTTTATTGTATTCATACAGGACAGGGGATGTCTCCCGTAACCAGTAAAATCAGATGGAATCTTTTCGTCAGACAATTAACTACTGGTTCCTTTTTCTTCTTATTAAAAAAGAACTGGTATTAAATATTTTGAAATATAAAATGAAATGAATTCTTTATATATACATGTAGACATGAAGTCAAACATCAAGACGTTGGCAGCCCTGGCTTTGGTGAATGGAGAAGTTTGGGACATGCATCGACCTTTGGAGTCAGATTGTTCTCTAGAGTTCCTTAAATTTAGAGACAGTGAACCAGCACAATTAAACAAGGTAATGTCAGCTGAGGCATAAAGTAAAAATTCTTCAGCCATGGAAATATTAAACTTACTCAGATACTCAGAAACTACTAGACCAATTTTAATCAAAGATGATAGTTAAATTGACATTTTTTTTTTTTTAAAAAGAATTAATTATGAAGGGAAAATAGTTATAAAAGAAATCTTTGAAAATACATGTACATGTAACTACCACAATCAATGTTTCAATTTTTTCTTACTTTGATAAAAGAGATATATACAGCTTTGTTCTGAAGATTAGGTTTTTGGTCTACAGCTGGTAAACTCAAATTGTTCATTCAATCTCCCTTGCACTCTTTGTAAATAGTCATCACAGTACATGTATGTCTTACGTTATTCAAAGTAGGGAGTACATACCTTTTACAAAAAAAATATTTCTTGATCTTTTTATTTGATTTAAAATCTCTGACACCGGTAATAGCACTGTGTTATTAAATCATTTTCTTTTAACCAAATACAGGCATGCTGGAGAACAGGATCATTTATACTTGGGTACATATTTGATTGTGCACTGAAAGATGAAAACAGAGTTGATAT
Source organism: Magallana hongkongensis (assembly GCA_016163765.1). NCBI lineage: Eukaryota > Metazoa > Mollusca > Bivalvia > Ostreida > Ostreidae > Magallana > Magallana hongkongensis. Next base: position 63,313,322 of record WFKH01011581.1, on the reverse strand, counting down.
TATACGTTATCCTAGTAACCCAGTCGGTAAGATCACAATGTTTACAGCTACCATTTTTTTTCATACTTAAACAATCTCTTTGATCAAACACACAAAAACCTATAGTATATTAACAAAAAGCACATGAAAATGCTGATTTATACATGTATTTCCTAACATTTATAACTGGCATCTGTGTTTTTGTTGTCAGTGGAGGATGGGTACTTCTGTTGTGACATTGACCTGGGCTCTTTGAACTCTTGGCAGCCGCTACAGGTGAGTATTATGTGACAAAATTTATACTTGGAATACTAAATAACCTATCCATACTATTTACAGAAACGATTACACTCACCCGAAGCCTGTTCAGCAGAAAGGGCACTTGCGAATGCTCTGCAAAATTCACTATTTTTATAACACAATTTTTTGAAAGTGCTCACGAAATGGAATAAATAAAACAAGTCACAAAATGTTTCTCAACATGATATGTTACCTTTAGTGTATCCTTCTTACATTTCTGTTTCCTAGGAAGAGCTTACTGCATTGTCAATTATTGGGACAAAATTAATCAAAGAATCGGCCACCTTTGAGAGGTTGGATGTGGACCAGGAATTAGCATTAGAAATGTTTAAAGACAATAAATACAAGTGTCAGCAGATACCAGACATTGCCCGGTCATCTGTGACCGGGTCACATGTCACCCTGTACAAAGTGAACGATTATGTGGACGTCACCACTGGACCTCTCCTAGAAAGCACCTACCATCTCTTTCAGTTCACTGTTACAAAGGTCAGATACTCTCAATATCAATTTGTAGATTTACAGGAAAAGTTTAAAATACTCAAACCTATTTGTTGAGAGAGAGAGAGAGAGAGAGAGAGAGAGAGAGAGAGAGAGAGATACATTATTATTTCTTATTGCAAATTAATTAGTTATACCAGGTTCAATATCAAGATCAGCTTAGTTAACAAACATCTATTTACAATTGAATTACATGTATTAGGCAAGTACATGCATTTATGAATATGCATACCAAGTAAAGAATGATATTAAGTACAGACCAAAGAAAATATTTGTATAGCACCTTTGCTTGCAATTCTTCACTGATGACAAACTTTTTTTCCAGATGTTTTCTATGACATGTCCTGTAAATGGCAAATTTGTCAGAGTGCAAGGAATAGCCATGCCACGAGCACTGCAGGTAATCGATAAAGCTGCAATAAGTAAGAGTAAGAATTGTTCATGGTTTTGCTACAACAGGATTTTTTAAGTTGATGTGATCTTTTTAACAATTTGTCTGGATGAAATATTTTGTTTTTAATTGCATTTTCAGATTCATTACAAGGCTTATGAATTGCTAACTGAAAGGGCAAGACGAATTGTGAGTAAACTAAAACTTTGATAACTTTGGATCATGTGCAGCTAATGTCCATCATCCATCTGCATTAAAATTGTGTCCATAATGAGATGACTTTCCAAACAATTCATATAAAAAATATAAATTGAAATGCATATTTCAGCACACGTTTGATGGAAATTGTTCTTGAGAATTTCAGAGAAATGAAAGAAAATGCTCAATTATTATTTATAATACTGTACATGTATACTGTACCTTCAAGATCTTTCTCTGAATGCTTAATTATTGTTCATAATACAATTACGCCATACCTTCAAGATCTTTAGTTTATTACCATTAATTTAAATTCCTGGAGAGTGTCAAATAATAATGCTTTTGTATTTGCAGGGACTTCAAGATCCTTACAGAGAATCTGTCCTGACTTCAGAATAAATGATGTTTCCATATACTTACATGTGCATGTAGCTCAAAATAAAATGTCTATTACATTTTTAAAGGTGTCTTTATTTTCTTGCATGTACAATGATTTTATATTAGTATGATGATTTTTTGCTCAACCAATATACATGTACCTGTACCTGTCTTACTGGTAATTAAGACAGTGTACACTCCATAACCTTCTCAAATATTGCTAACCAAATTGGAATGACAGCTAGGCCTTATTTTAATACAAGCACAAATATTTATACATTATTATTAAAACTTTACTAAATATGTGTACTTGTTTAGAGTACACCACATAGCTTATGAGTTAATAGCTGCAGTTCTGTAGCTCCCGGTCTGAAAAAAAATTCGGATGGACGACCCAGGTCGTCCATCCGAATTTTTTGAGACCGGGAGCTACAGACCTGCAGCTAATGAGTTAACTGCCCAGTAAAAATCATATAACACGAGTAACTACGGTTATCAACCATTATCAACTCTGTTCATCACTCGTTAGCAGTTGTTTTCTTTTTTCACAATTTTAACATGAGGACGAAAATGAGGACTGCTTGTATTTAGAAAATCTTGAAGATGCACATAGAAACCTGACGGGTACTGTACAATGAAACTGTAATTCATCATCTATGTACATGTACAGTATCTCTGGTCTATACAGGGTACAGAAATACTTGATATAATGTGGTTCATCAATACTGTGGGCATCAATTTTCATGGACTTGATCAAAATCTTAAGTACATGTAAATCTCATAAAATCTGTTGATATTACATGTAAATGACCCTTTCAATATAATGTGCTATTGGAAATTGTATTTTGATGAACATTTAATTTTGTGGATCAACAATGAAATCAAGAAAATTGGTATTCAACGAATGTTAATAAAACCACAGTACTATATGCTCCAAAAACTCAAATGAATAAAAAAGAAGGTGTTTTCTTCCATTTTTAAATATATTTCAACATTTGTTCAGCTTTACAAACATGATTCACAATGAGAAAGAGAGATATAGATAGGAAATGTAGAAAAAGAATCCAAGATTGTATCAGTAAACACGCAACTTAGTGATACATTTACATATAATACAATTTACACAATATATTGAAACAAACAAGTACATGTATAGTCGACTCTAGATTTAAAGGTAAACACAGGTTCAATCCTTTTGTGTTTCATGTATGAAGAGAAACATGTAAATTATAATTAAAGCACTGTTCATCTTGGCCACATTTTTAACATGAAATTAATCTCTCTGATGTTTAGAAATGAAATCCATATGAAATTTGAATGATTTGGATCTCCAGAGTCCAACTGCCACAACACTTGTAGTATCATCAGTCATCGTTAGCTCCTCGCCCATGTACTTCTGGCACCAACAGCTCCCGGGGTACCATGTCTCGCTCAGAGATTTCAGAGTCACGGGCCAAAGTACGTCCCTGAGGAAAAACAAAATTTACATCATTTCCTAAATACCACTTTATCAATTACCGTAATTTAATTTCCAGTAAGGCCGAGAAAACTTAATCTTTAGTTTCTCAGGCCAAAAATTTCAAAATGTAATGCAGCATAGAGGTATTCTATTTTTAATTTTATTGCAAGATCTGAAAAGGAGAATAATTCAAATTTCATATTTTAAATAAAAATTGAGGTACATGTATTCTCCTTTCAATATTGAAATAAAATGTATCAATGCGTTAGCTAGCATTTGACCAGATGCTGCGGTGCCTAAGAAACAAAACATACATTTTTTGGGCCATAACTATCGTAAGATACCATACACATGTAAATGGTTTATGTTTGGACAAACTTTATTTGTTGAAAGCGTATGAACTTTCGGGTTGGCTAGATTTCACTATGTGCTACATGTACATGATAACACAGAACCTCTAGAAGCACAACAGTTGTTAGCTGACCTGTTGGAAACTTTTGTAGAATTCCTCCGCAGCAGGTACAGAGCTGAACACGGCTCTAAAGCCCCTCCTGATTGGTTCATCTGTGGCAAAGTCAATTGGGTGCCATTCACAGAAATGCTTGCTCTTGTCACTAAACAGGCAACAGTTTGGTAATTTATAATATGCATTAGAGGGGGAGTTTAAGAATTAGATTATCACTTATTTTAGACATTACACGTAAAGACAACTATTATTTATAATGAAGACTTACAGGTTGATAATGGACTCCATAGCAATGAGATGGTTACAGAGGTCCTCCTTTTTGTCTGTGGTGAACATCACTTTGTTGGCATTAACATCATCGTCATAAATCACCCTCAATACACCTGTCCCCTTGTTCTAAAAATAAACATAGCAAACAGTTAAAAGACATCTGCAAAATACTTGCCTTATGGTATTAAGGTAATGATCCATACCCCACTACATAAATAAAATATGTACAGAATTTTTTCGGATTTCTCAAACATGTATCTGGGTATGTCCTTATCAAATTTTACCCAGTTGGCTGGTCCATCTGTATTATAAACGCTAAGGCCGTTTCTAATAATAGAACTGATTGCGGAAAATGGTGCCTTTTTCATACATTAAGAATATTAGCCTATAGCCTGAAATTTGACTTCCGAAAATTATTTTTTGACTGATATCCTATGTAAAATTAACGAATTTATTTTTCAAAAGAAATAATTTCATGTTACACTTGCTAATTTATTAAAATATAGATAAATTTGCTTACAAATGAGATAAAATGAAACAAATTTTCAAAGAGAATTTAATATCTTATAATTTTATATACATGTACCTACAGAATTCTCTGAAATATTGATAATGTTTACCCCTTAAGGCCCTTAATCAATAGAAAATAAAATTACCTAAAGGACTGGCCTTTTTAGGATCACAATGGGCGTATTTTTGGTAAAGTTCATTAAAATATATATTTTGAAAAAAGTTCTGTAAAAATAAAATTTTGCATAGGTTTATCAATTCATCTCTCATAAAAGTATGTTCAGTGTGCGAAATTAACTTTTTTGTACCATAGACAATCTGTCTACAACATTTTCAAAATCTATAGACCTGACTGATTTCCTATCGACCAAAAACAACAACAAATATTATTCTTTATTAGGGCTTTTCGACTTTCGGTCGAAAAGATCTATTGTTATTGTCTTTTTTTATTATTATTATTTTTCTTGACAGATTTTTGTCAACGATTTTTTGAAAACTGGAAGGAATATTGATTTAATTTTGCAACAGTCTTACAGCAAATCTATCAATCTATGGAATGTCCTATTTTGAGTTTCCGTTTCCGGTACTTCCGGTTTTTACAAGGAAAATAGTAAAAATTAATTGAAAGGCAATAAATTGTTTAGTTTTTGAGTTACAACGTTCAACTTTTAGAATGAGATGCATCTTGTCTTTCTGTTCAAAATTGTCAGCGTAGACAACTTTTTATATCTTACCGTTTTTGAGATATAAAGTCCTAAACTTTAGAAAAGGGGGGATGAGAAAACAAAAAAATTCAAATGACCTCTAAAAAATTATTAAACACTCAAACATTATTAAGATAGAAGTAATGAACCTACATTCCGAGTTTCATTAAATAATATTGACTACTTCCGGTTTTATAGGTCAATGAAAATCGCCTATGGGAGTTTCAATGTTAAACAGAAATCACGCGTCGTTCGTTTTCTCAAAAGGTTTTCGAGTGATTGTTACAATATTTCATCTGTATGATGAGACACACAATCCGCAGACCAGAAAAGGTTTTGGGTTGACAATTCGAAAAAATGAGGGGTCTGCAGGGGCCAACGTTGAAAACAGCCCTTTACGTGTAACTTTTTTATTTTTCATCCGATTTTAAAAATCTTTTCGGATTATAGTTAAGAGTAAAGAGTACAACTTAAAAAGTATGGTCCGATGGGTCACTTTTTGACTCCTTATAGGGGTTTCAAGGGCCTAAAATTCATATTTTTTAAAAAGCTCAAAAAAAAAAATTTCGAAAGAGTTATCTCGCTTTGCACAAAGAATGTAAAGCATAAGTACTCTCTGCATGCTAAATCTTTTGACCAAGTAATGAATAATTAATTTTATACCATTTTTTGAAAATATTTTTAAAGAAATTACAAGTAAAGCTTCATGTAAAGCTCTGGAGTTATTTCTCTTTGTACACTGCACTACTTATAAGTGTTCATTATCGCAAAAGGTTAAACCAAGGCGTTAAAAAAATTGGGAAATCAGTAAGAAATCATTTTTTCTGACATTTTAAATAAAAAGGACAAAGGGGATGTCAAAAAGCCCTTACTTTTTGTTGAAGACAAAAAAAAGTTCTAGTTTGTATTGTAATTTTATTCAGGGTGAAATAACCTGGTACCTCACAGTATAATCATTAATCAGAGAGATAATCTGATAATAGGAACTCTTACTAGAAACACAGAGCAGGGTGCCTGGCTCTAAAAACCACACACAGTGACACTACCTTGTAATGATTATTTTGTAATACCAATCAATGAAACTCAGAGTGAAGGAAAATAAATATATAAAATTCCCTATTCCCTTGAATACTGTAGATAACACGATACTAAAGGAAACAAAAGCGCAGAATCAAAGACAACGTATACGTAAGGAAAACTGAACGTCAGCCATGATTTCCAGGTGTGCAGTCTGGTGTCATGATTAAGAAAACTAAAATGGTGTATGACTATCGCTTTTTCCCCAGATCTAGCTTGTGAACATGGTGAATACTTCAGTTTGTCAAAAAAAGACATGCTTTGAATTGTTTTTGACTTTTAAATAGCACATGACAACTACATTCTGCTTCTTATCTCAATGTATTTGAAAAGGTATTGAGTAAAACGTTTAATCGGCTAGATGACACGCTGCGTTCGTGCTATAGACAAGTCGGTCTATGAATATTCGCATTACTATAGACCCGGCGTATTTTCTATAGATTTTGTCTATCGGTCCACCAATAATTTCGCACACTGTATGTTTAGCTTTTTGTTAAACAGAAAACATGATTTGAACAAACTGTTGATCAATCAGTATTATATAAATCGCTTAAGATGGGTTTTTTTGGATATCGGTAAGTATTATGGATCGAGATTAGTATTTAGAAATTGCAGTCACATACGCGGAAAATGCTAATTACCTGATATCCTTTCAAGAGAAAACCTCTATTCAATTATTTTTACTGGTTTTAAACCCCGTTCTAAAAAATGAAGTAACTTTTCTTCAATGCATAATTTTAATTCTAAAAACAATTTTTGGGGAAAATATATTTATGCTCGTTGCTAAGCGTATAGAATAAAGATGATATAGCTTTAACAAGTAGGTCAAATTATTCCCCTTTGTGTTTTTATCTCCCTTATTGCACTGGAATCGATCTCGGTCAGGATTTCATTTTGGATGTTTATGGACGTTCAGGGATTAATGTTCCAAGATTCCGATTAAATTCAACCTCAAAACGCAATGATGTTTATAGAGGAAAAAAGTAAGCAGTCTATATTTTCAAAAAGAGTACGCAATCGACACAACCCAGTCATGTTTTCATTCCGTTGATTAATAATTGATTGCAGTTGTCGTGATTTTTAATAGATTTGTTTGAAATCAATTTTTAGGTCAGCTTGGTTTCTTTGTTAAATACATCTATTAGGTCTCAATTAGATCGGGCACGGACAAGACGTAATAACACGTGAATTACGTCAGACGTTCTTTTGTGACGCATGGATAATTACCTTAAAATGAAACCATGTACATGTATAATCTGCCATCTTAAAGGTAACTCACCTGCCACTGGTTTCCATCCATCATCTGAAACGTCACCCGCTTCTCCAGCAAGATTTCCTCCACATCATCATACTCATCATCATCATCTTCTTCATTATAATCATCATCACCTTTATCATCACTGCTGGGATCTTCTTCTGGACTTTCCTGAGATGTGGTTCCTGTGTTTAAAGAAATACTCAGTGACAATACATGTATATGTACATCCAACACAGTAAATCTAACTTACTATATTATATTACATTGTATATGTAATGCCTTTCATCGCAATTTACAAAGGCCTGAGGCACAGCCAATGCTTGAGAACAATTGACAAAATTTGTGTTACAGGAATAGGGAATTTTGGCTACCACCAGTTCTGCTGAACAAGTCTCTGGCCACAGTGCCATAAAACATAGATGAACTTTCTTTTGATCTCAGTCTCACTTTTCCACTATATATTTCCTTTGTTGAAGTGAGACTGGTAGATCAAGAGTAAGCTGGTCTAAATCTATGGCCCCGGAGCTTGAATTCAGCCTGTCCTTGGTCAAGCTTTACTTAGGACTCACTGCCTACCTGACTGTTGAGGCTCGGCTGACACTGCTGGTGGATTCTCAATCAGATTCTTCTGACATTCATCAATTTTATCCTTGAATTCTTTTGCTAGTTCAATACTCTGAAAGAAAAAACTATAACTGTAATATAACTGTAATTACTACACAAATTTAAATAACACAGCATTTTTATTTGAGAAACAAATTCAAATATCAAAATCATAACATTTCCTTTGACATTTTCATATAACAGCTTTTATATTACCTTGAATTTCACAGCAAGTTGCTCTAATTTAGCTTCATTGTCACTGAAATCCTGACCCACCCAACACCAAGATGTCTCAGAAGTCTGCATTGGTTGGAATTTTAGATCAGGGGTCAACCACTGATTACAAGCAAGCTTAAAGACCTGCTCCCTTCGCAGTAGCAGCCTGTATTGTCCTAAAATGAAAACAGAAGTATTAACGACATCCCTTTGTAATTGATTATCTACACTTGTAGATGCTGAATTATACAATTACTATGCAACTTGTACATGTACGGTAAATAATAGAACATACTCTATAACACATACTGATGATGTTTAGAATATAAGTTGTCCAGAAATTCTTATCTCTATCCCAGTGTTTACTTACCAGTGCCTATGTGTCGTAGAATTTTCATTTCTCCGATTCCCTTTTCTTTCCACTGCTTTGTATCCTTGTCATAGCGAAACAATTTTGCTCGATTGGAAAACAGCTTCTCATAATCTTCTTCCCCTACAAAAACAGGCCAATTCAATCAAATGTCTAACCAATTCATGCAACATCCAATAAACACAATAGACAGGGGAGGGTAGATCACCAAGAGTTTACCTGTTTTGACCTCCACTAGGTCGGGGAGAGGAACCACCGGCTCAAAGTGAGGGTCGTCTCCCTGAGGCACATCCTCCCCATCCTCCTCTCCCTCCTCCTGATTGAACAGCTTTTGACCTGCCCCAGACCAGTTGAATGGCTTATTATCATCTGTCAAACCCAGAGAGTGAAAATCAAAAGGTGGTAATATTACATCATACATAACTTCCCAATCAGATAAACATATGACTGACCATTTTGATTCCAATACAATTGCTGAAAGATACCCAGTTTGAAACTTTTGTAGAATTCTTTTTATTTTTTGCCTAAACAGTATCTATTAACTAGAATGAATTGAGTCCAGGATTTCTGTTTTAAAACTTCCACCTCTCACTAAGAGGAAGCTAAAAATAAAAAGTCTACAGGTATTTTGCATTGCATATTATAATTATTTATACTATGTGTTTTCTCTCTAACATAATTCAAATGAAAGGTTCCTTGTAAGAGAAAATGTGTTACACTTGCATGTACATGTAACAAACCTTTCTTGAAAGCAGTGGGCTGGGTGTCTACATTGGCTGCTAGCCCAGAAAAGGAGAAGGAGGAGCCTCCCCCACCTCCAAAGAGTGGCTGACCAAACAACCCTGTGGTCTCCTTGGAATCCCCTCCTCCGGCAGCAAGGGAACTGAATAATCCACCAGGGGGAGCTGAGGCACCAAAAAGGCCTCCAGAGGATGAAGAGTCGATGTCTGATGTCTTGGAAACCACATCTTTATCTAAATGTACAAGATGTAATAAGCATAAACTAACATTATTCAGGGTTTGACACTAATACTAGTTAGTAATTAAGTAACAGAAAGGTAGTAAATTTTGTCTCGGACTAACAAAATATTGTTCAAAAGTACCAGTTGTCAGGTATGAGATTTCAATTCTCTGCTAAAAATCCTTTTATCTGAAATTCTAAATTATCTATATAATACCTTGATTTTTCTTTGGTGAAGGAGACTTGGTTTTCTGGGTGATCTTAGTGCCTTCCTTGTAATTCTCACATCCTATACACCCAGGACAAGGAGGAGCATTTTCATACAGGTAAAAGTGGTCAGGTAACATGAATTTCCTAGCCATTTCAACCTGAGCTGGGGTGGCCATTTCTTTTTTGATATAAATCACATCGTCATCCTCACTCAACAAAGTCTGAAGGATTGCTGCCGGTCTGGAGGAAGTGCCGGAGGCTGCTGGAGGACTGGGTGTTCCCTCTGTGGACACCAATCTAGAGAGCTTCTTTTTAGCATTGTCAATGGCTTCCTTAAATTTATTTGCAATTTCTGGGGTTTTGAAACGGACAGAGAACTGCTCACACTTTGGCTCATCATCAGAGTGGTCCATGGCATACCAGGTCCAGGCTTTTCCATTGGAGTTTGGCATTGGCTTCAAGTCAAGTTTGTCTGTGATGTAATGATTGCAACAGATCTTCAATATTTGTTCTCTTCTCATCAGGACCCGGATTTTCTTGGTGGCTTTGTTTTCTAAAATCTTGATATCACCAAGACCTCTTTCCTTCCACTCCTTGTTGTGAAAGCGGAAAAGTTTTGCTCGATGCTCGAATAGAACATTCTCATCTTCTTCACCGGTGACCACATCCACTTTTTCTGGGAGCTGAATCACTGGTTCAAAGAATATATGATCATCCTCCCCTTCCTTGTTGACGTACATACCATCCTTGTCAATTTCAGGAGATTTTGGAACTGTTGATGTTGGCTTTGATGGAGAGAAAGTGAATTTGAATGGACTTTTGTCTTTCTTTTCTGATGTTGCAGCAGAGGAATCCAGTTCAAACTGGAATCCTGACTTTCCACTGCTGCCAGCTCCAAACACAGCAGCCTCTTTACTGAACTGGAACCCTGCAGACTTGGGATCCTCTTGCTTGCCTTGGGATTCAGATGTTGCAGTAGGTTTTGGGGTAATGGTGCTAGTACTACTGGAATCTGGCTTTTGTTCAGGAGATTTAGATCCAAAAGTTAATGGTTTCTGTCCAAATGAAAAACTTGAACCAGTTCCAAAAGTAGTTGATTTAGAGTTGTCACCTTTGTTCTCAGTCTTATTACTATCAGTTGCTACTGTCTCTGATTTTCTATCTTTAGATGAGGGAGTTCCAAATGAGAACCCAGTGCTTTTCATTCCACCAAAATTAAAACCACCAGCTTCAAAAGTACTAGTTACATTAGAAGTAGATGTTTCTTTTTTGTCTTCTGTAGATGACGGACCTCCAAATGAAAAGCTTGCCATCTTAATTCCACCAAAGTTAAATCCACTAGATTCTGAAGAGCCTGTTGCCTTGGAAGCAGATGTACCGAATGGGAAGCCAACACTAGAAGAGACAGCTTGAGAGGATGTGGCTGATGTCAACTCAGATTTTGCAGGAGTGACTATGGAGGCAGAGTTGGATCCAGGAGGTGCCTCCGCTTGTGTTGAGGTGGTGTCTGCTGATGCCGTTTTTACAGGTGATGTACCAAACGTGAAGCCAGTGGATGACGTGCTACTTGTCTTTGTTGTTGGAGTTCCAAACACAAACCCTGCTCCTGCAGCATTTGTTGTGCTAGCTTTTGTTGTAGATGGGGATCCAAAAACAAAGCCTCCAGAAGAAGCTGTAGAACTGGCTGTTGTTGTGGTTCCAAACACAAAACCACCGGTAGCTGGTACACTGCTGGCTGCAACTCCTCCAAAAGTAAACCCTGATTTGCCTAAAATGATCACGAAACATGCATTTCAGTAAAAAAAATTCTATATTTTGTATGAAACTATTTACAAGTATCTTTTATCATAATTTACTCTCAAAATTTACCAACAATTTTTAACAATAATTATTTAAAAAGATCTGTAGAAAGATTTAGCATGATTTTTTAATCATTAAGTATTACCCAAAAATAAAAGCATATCAATTGCTTTCTCCAAGATACTACAAGTTGCCTATGTATTTTCACCCATTACGACATTTTCAGTGGTTGATACAACTTGCTATATTACAAGATTAATATATAAATATGTGTGCTCAGATTCCAGTGTGTCAGTCCCAATCTTTTACTAATGCATTTAGTTCAAACTAAGTGTGACTATGGGCTAGGTTTGGCTGAAAACTTTTGAATAACTTTAAAGGATTTAAGAGAAGTCTATCTAAAAGTCATGAAGTTAACACGAACTAAATTTTGATCAGAAAAGCTTATTTGTTTTAAGTTTACAAGAATGAATTACCTATGGACTGAGATCCAAACTGAACTCCCCCTGTGGATGACTTATTTTCCTCCTTCACATCCTCTGGCTTGACTCCAGGTTTCAGCGTATTACACGCCACACATCGCAGCTTGTCACCATCGTTTTGGATGAGACAGCCATCACATAACCAGGACCCTGCCTTGGGTTTGAACATTTCGGCCAGACTGGGTTTCTGGGTCTTGGGAGTGTTCTTCTTGACTGCCTCCTTCACTACCTTTGGATCCACACCAGGCTTCCCAGTGCTGCATGCCACACATATCACTGCATCAGGAGTGTTTGGAATCGCACAAGTCTGACAAACCCAGGTGCCTTCCTTTGGTTTGAACATTTCCTTCAGGGACATCTGATTTCTGTCTGCTGGTTTTTCTTCACTAGGAGTGACTTGCTTTTGGGCTAAAATTTACAGCACAATTTTTTAATTATACTTCAGTTGCAAGTTGCAACTGGTGAACTGAGTTTACATGTAACAATAAACTACCAGTGTAAGTATGAATTTGATTTTTGGATATATTTTAAGTTTCTTGTTTTACATGTATCTGTCAGAGGTCATTGTTACCTTGAGGTTTAGTCGTCCCCGTCTTCTCAGTTTCTACCTCAGCCTCATTCTGACACTTCTCAAACACATCCTTGAAGTTTTCAGCTAACTCTGTTGTCTTGAACCTGACAGCAAGCTTCTGAACTTTGAGCTCTTCCTCAGAATAATCGTTGGCCACCCAGCACCAGGTCTTGTCCGAGTTGGCCATTGTGGTCAGCTTCATGTCCTTGGAGATCTGATGATTGGCACACAGCTTCAGCACCTGGTCCCGCCTCATCATGATTCTGGACCTGTTTTGCGTACGATGCTTCAGGATTTTCATCTCCCCAATACCTCTTTCTTTCCACTGCTTGGTGTCGGCATCAAAGCGGAAGAGTTTGGCCCGCTGACAGAAGAGCACCTCCTCATCCTCCTCTCCACTTTTGACCTCCACCAGATCAGGAAGGTCAATCACAGGTTTGAAGTCTACGTTGGGTTCGTACTCTTCCATGGTTGTGCTGTCGTTGCGTTTCCGTGGTGACTGGGAGGGAGTGGAATGGGATGAAGTGTCTGTTGGTTTCACAGGGCTAGGAGTGGGAGTTGTTTGGCCTATCACCTTCAATTCAAAAAGTAAAATAATGGAGATGCACTGGTTTTAATAAACATAATTATATGTTGAAATTCACATCCAAGAAGGTATTAAAAACATTTTCACCAAATTGACATTCTTTCATAATTGAAGAACTGACTCACTGAAGAAGTTTTGTCAGATTTGGAAGCAAGTCCACCAAATGAGGGCACACCAAATGATCCAAATCCTGTAAAACTGGAAAATGGAGAAGCACCACTGGCAGTTTCTGATGACGCTGTTGTTGTGGTGGTCCCAAACACTGGCTTGCTGAAGGAGAAGATAGATCCCCCTCCCACCTGACCAACACCTGTGGTCACTGATACAGAGGAACCTGGCATCTGGGGCTTGGCTCCAAATCCAGTAAAAGCATTTGGAACAGAACTGCTTTGAGTTGCCTGAACACCACTGGGACTCGCGGTGTTTCCACCCATAAACAACACAGAGCCAGTGCTGGCTGAGCTCGACACTGCAGACGAGGTGAAGGAGAACTTCCCCGGGGTGTAGAGATCTCCCTGTGCGGCTGTCTCACCAGAGAGAACCTTGTCTGGGGATTTGGAGGCCGCCATTAGACTGCCAAACAAGGGCAAGGAGGACCCAGCTGTGGTCAACAAGCGAAACAAAATATGAAATCAAAATGTCTGCCATGAACATCAGAAACACCTACAGTATCTCCTGTCATTAACCCGGGTCTAAAACACATCCTTAACAGTGTTTTGTTACATCAAAACACAAAATAGTATTTTAAATACAATTTACCTGTTCCACCAGTTGAAGTTAAGCCAGCTGATATACTTGGAGTGGGTTGGCCTGCCAGGGAGGAGAGTGCTGGAGTCACAGAGGGGGAGACCGATTTTGCCAGGGCCTGGGCGATCACTGAGGCTGAGGGTGGGGCCTCTGGCTTTGGAGAGGAGAAAAATCCAGGGCCAGGCATTGGTTTTTGTTCTGCAATATCACTCAAAATATATACATTGCACATATAAATATACATTAAAGACTGTCGTTCATTCATGTAGTTAAGCATTTAAATTTCACTCCTTTTCTTTTCTTCTAAAAGAAACATAGGTTATCATAATTAAAGGAGAACTTTTATATGGTAAAATTGTGAAATGCATTGATTGTTTAAATGTATTTGTTTAAAAAATAGCAAGCATACATATGCATTGAGTAATTAAATATACTTTTTCAGTTCATGTCAATATTAAACAAACAACTGGAGCCCTGCTCTCCTAAGACTGTGATCATATACCCTGGGCAGTGGTGAAGTACTGGATGGACTGTCCCCTCAATGTGTTTGCTAGGAAGCCAGACTGTGGCATTCTATTGGCTGCTGTTGGCTGTGGGGTGTATGTAATGGTTGACTTTCCTTAAATTAAAAAAAACATTTCATGCACCACAAACATTATACTGAACATGTATCAAGTGATTCATAATATTAGCACCAAGATGCAAGTACATGTACATGTACCCAGTTCAAGGACTATATATTGTATGTCATGTATGTAACACAATATCAACATACTACATACATGTATAAATTGTAGATAAAATCTAGAAGAACACATATCAAGTCAAATAAAACTGAAAATTTAAAGTATTATCACTCAACCATGAATTTCTAATGCTTGATGTACACAATTTCAGTTCCTTGGCTTTTCAGATCATTTTTTAATTATTCTAAGTAAAGGTACTTGTACATGTATTTACCTTCAACTCCAGCCTTGTTGGCAAATGGCCAGTCTTGGACTAGCTGCTGTTGAGGGTCGGCACACATTGGAGGCAGAGGCTGTGACCCGTCATCTATATACAGGTCCTCCCCAAACTGGTGAAGGTCCTCCTCAAACTCCGGCCTTAGCTGACCAGCCCTCCCAAACTGACGCCGATTGGACATGGGCCCACCGCCAGGTATAGGAGAGACTGGCTGGGTGTAGCTGTAACTGGAGGGTACCCAGGAGGCAGCAGGGTAGGAGTACTGGGAGGGTAGGGGAGGGATCTGGGAGGAGTAAGGGTTCGGGGGAGGGGGTGGGGGAATGATGGGGGGTATGTAAGGTTGTGGGTGGTGTGGCTGGGTACTGCATATCAGGATATGGTCCTACAATACCAGAAATTTGTATGTTAACTGCATACACAGAAAGGATCAAGCTACCAAAACAACCAAGAAATAGGATTTTACTACATCATAGGAAATTTCAATCTGAATGTTGTTTGTGCTTTAAAGCTCCCCCAGATCACAGATTTTTATTTTTTTTTCAAAGTAGCAAAATATCAAATTGCTTACATTTTAATAGCACATTCTTAAATCAAAATCTGCAGTAAATCTTGAACTCTTACATACAATATACTACCGATATAGAATATGACTATTTTTAGTCAAAAGCACAATATGACAAATATTGACAAATATAGGTACATGTTCATCACTTTTAATTGTCATATCTTAATGAATAAAGCTAAATACCATCCCTCTGAATACTATTAAGCTCTGCGAGCTTATGTCTTGTATTAATGGTACAACTCTGAAAAAATGATGTTATTTTATTATAAAAATATACAGTCTGATATAATAGGCTGTCCTCCATAATTCTACTTTTTTCTTTCTTCATTGTATATACTGTACATTTATGCTTATTTACTATTTATTTACAATGTACTACCTATCTATTCATTTATAAAATGTACTGACTTTTGAACTGTATGTACATGTACTGTTTGACCTCATGTACCATTTCATGGTTTGAGTGAATAAACTGAATTGAATTGTATTGAACAAAAAACCCAACATTTGATCGAAGCAAATTTTCATAAAATGAAAGCTAAAAAGGACATAAATAGTGAAAAATCAGATGTGTTTATTGGTGCCACATACTGTATACTGTAGATTCCTAATTAAAAGCCAGGAATTAATATCCACGTAAAATCGCAAGAAGCACCCCTCGCGGATTTTAAAATCTAGCTATTATTTTATGAGAGTTGAGAACTCTAAGTGATAAGGATAAAAATTCCGCGTTCGCGATTTCATATTCTCGCGATTTGATACAAAACGACGGGATCGCGGAATTAAGTACTCGCGTAAAATAAGGAATCTACAGTACTGTATGTCAATGTAAACAAATACACCAGGCAATAATATAATGGTATTTACCATCATCCTCTTCTCCAGGTCTCTGAAATGGCTCTGTTCCTGCCTGAGCTCTTTCAGCTGTTCCTTGAGTTCACTCATCAACTCAAGCGTGGTCTGCTGCTTGGACTCCAAGGCCCAGAGTCGCGCCTCTAATCTCTCGGGGCACGCCCTGCTCTTACCTCTCTGCTGTAATCAGTGTACACAAAAAAATCAGAATCTTCCTAGATTCAGGCTAAGACAGAGATAGCTGAAATAATTGTGTAGCTGTTTTTACCTCACTGAAACTGAAGTGGACATTTGCTGGGGATCTCATTTTGATGGCCGGCGTGCTGCTACTAGAGGGGAGGACAGACAGAGGGGACTCCTCGTGGACAGAGTTCTCGCCAATGTCCTCGCTGGCCCGGGGGGTGCTATAACTGGGCGTGTCCTCATCATCATACCCTGACACATCATCCTTAGCATCTTCGTACCGCGACACACTGTCCACCACAGCTATAGGATACAAGTGTTGTGTTCATACAGTTCAGGGATCTTGATAGGCCTACAGTCTATAATTTACATGTATCTGCTGGATTGATAGGCCCTACTAATTTGTTGCATTATTTGTAAGTTAAACTTTTAATTGTATTTGAAATATCATTCAATGAAAGGAAATTTTGTATTCTGTTTTAAGTAAGTTTTTATTTCAACTTTCAATCAACTAAAGACTTTATGTAAATGTTCTTGTTTGCAAATTTTTTTTTCTTCACTGTAATTCCATATTTTTGAAATGCCATGGTACTTAAGTGTCCAACTACAGCTTACTCCACTTATATTGAAATCGCTTGTTTTGAAATTCCGCTTATTTTGAAATAGAAATAAATCCCCAGTTTTAGCCTCTCATATTCTTTGCATTGAATTAACGGTTATAATGAAATAGGCTACATGTATTTTGAAATATCGCTTATATTGAAGTCACTAATCGGTCCCCAGAGGTGATAATGAGTTGTTATTTATAACGGTTATATTGAAGTACTCCCTGACGGCTGTCGTCACGGTTGGTGACAGTAATTATGCCTGACTGACCCATTGATAAACAAAGGTGTGAATTGATAAGTTCTCACCTTATGTGTTTTTATACTTCTTTTAAAATTAAAATTTATTCACTGTTGAATTCTTTGTTTTTACGTTTACGGACGTATTGAGGCTAGACGTAATATGGAAATCCCACAGAAAAAACCCCTGTATATTTGGACACTAAAATTATGAACTAGTAAGGCTATTGATAAAAGGACAAAGCCTAAAATCGAAATAGCTAAGGATTTTGAGATTAACCCGAGTACACTTACGATGATAAACAAGCAGTGCCGTTCAGCAGTATTTGAAGCGTTTGAGTCTAATGATTTCTCTTTAAAACGTAAAAAAAATGGGATTAAGCATTTTGATGAGGTTAAAGATTATAACAAAATGAAACTTACAAAACTTACTGATATTTAAATTAAAATTTTAAGGACTAATATTCCATGTTATATGTTCAGTATAATAGATAAACGATGACAAAATAATTTGCTCAGGTTTGTTCTTCTTTATTTTAGATCGGGATTGAACTTTTAAAAATGGCGGCTTCACGTCCGTCGATTTCGCTTATATTGAATTACGGATATATTGAAATAATTTGCAGGGTCCCCTGAATTTCAATATAACCGGAGTAGGCTGTACATGTACTTTTATATAACTTACAAATTCCAAGTGATGCCCGACGAAGGTTTTCTATCTCGCAAACACACTCATCAATATCATTAGGGATAATTTGATGAAGCACCTACAACAAGATTCAAAATTATTACTATGTAAAACTTGAGCATGGCATAAACAACATGTAAATATATGTTTTTAAAGTATGTGAAGTCTTTTTTCTATGATCTTAACCATGCTTCTGAATTTACAAATACTTGAACCAAAACTTGGCATGATACAGGTTAACTTTACACAACAAAGAACTGTTATATTTTTATACAATACTAGAGACAATAGCACACAATGTACACACGTGATTTTTCTCTCCTTGGATTTTGTCCATCGTCTGATAGAGGGCATCTAAATATTGCTCTACAAGAGCTAGTTTCTGATTGCTTGATTCATCATCAGAGGTCACGATCTCATCAGCCATTTTCCTATATACCTACAATTATCAAACACTCTTTACATAAGTAAGATAATAACCACACAAAAATATCCTAAATTTTCAACACAATAAATCCTTAAAACAAATGATATACATGTATGTACACTCATGTACATGTGTACACCCACATGTAATATCATTACCGGTATTTATATTTGTAATATCATTATCTACATGTATACATGTACATGCAATAATGAAGTACTTTTGAAATACACATTAATACACATTCATATTATCTTCTAGAACCAAATAATTATTTTTTGGAATGTGAAGATCATGGTTTATTTATTTATTTTTAGTTTAAATGCTCAATAGCCTACAGAGAGGAGAGATCCAACACCCACCTGAGACAGATTGTATGATGCCCAAGGAAGTTTTAACTTCAGAAACTGTTCTCTGGCTTCTTCCAAGCGCCCCTCTCGCATTGCAACGGTTGCTAGGGAGAACTTGGACTGCTCAATCAAGTACTTGATCTGATTTTCGTCCAAACTCATGGGGCGGTCATCAATAAATAACCTGTCTTTGGGCAAGGCTATATTTATCTTCCTGTTGATGGAAAGAAAAACAAGTCATATCCCAATTTAATATACAGGTTTGTTAAAGTAATCTAATGTAAAGTACATGTAGTGTAAAGTACATGCAAGACAACTTTTACTTAAAAGACATTAAAAATGCAAATATCTAAAGAAAGTTTATCACATCTAAAGAAAGTTTATCACATCATCAGTCCTTTAATGTAACAAAAATCCTATTTTATTCATTAAAATAAGAACCAAGAACTTATGTATACAGTATATTGACAGGTAGAAACACATCATCTCTTACCGTTCCAATCGGGATAAAAGAATCATGGCTTCCTCCCAGTAGTGAGCAGCGCGTCTCTCAAAAGCATGAAGTCGGTCTCCATCCTCGAGCTCCACGGCTCTCAACTCCTCAACCTGTGTAACAAGCAAAGAAAAGGGGGTAATTTCATGTGTACAAGTACTGTACATCGATACAATGATACCCTTCTGTACACATGTACAACGGAGTGCAAGAACTATATGGAGGAGTGTTTTTAATCGTATTGTTTGGCAATAAGATGATGAGTATTTTGCATGCATGGACCTACATGTACATTCCTAGAGAATGACACCCACTTACCCTTTCATCAAAGGTCATGGCCAAGTGTATGATGAGTGCCACAGATACTCCATGGGTGCCCCCCAGTCTGATGGTCTCCAGACCCTTCTGTATGACCAGTCGTAGCTTAGGAATCTGGTCTCGTGAAATATTGTGACAGAATTTATACATTGCGTCCCACCATTCACACTGAGGCTCCGTACAAAGATGTCGACTGAAGCATGCTGGGAGTAGACGGGGCTGGTACTGGTCAAACCGGGTCACCTTGCAGCGCTCCTCGTGAGCTGATGCTGCACATTTTACAGTGGCAAAAAAGAAAGCCTGGAAAGAGAAATTTGTACTGCTATGTGACTATTATACACACAGGTATGAAAAAGTGTATAAACTTTAAATTAACAGGTACATGTACTGTAACTTCTGACTACATACATGTACATGTACATTATCTAAAGAATATTTTTATACACCTGTAAAAAAAAAATCTGTTTAAATTACATTTAAAAATTCAGCAGCAATATTCAAGGTACTGTAAAAATTGAATTTGTTAATTTGAACTTTTTCCCTTTACCATGATATCCAGTTGACTTAAGGACTCGGGGGCGGCAGAACTCAAGTCCAGGGTGGAGAATGGAATTTTGTCAGGAATACACAGAGGGTCTACAAGAAAAAGTCCAACAAAGAAATCGTGTAAATAGTTCAAAACCTGCCCATGTACATTGCAATTGTTAATTAGAAAAACATTAAACTTAATTTTATTATATTTAAAATAAAACTTACAGGATTTCTGGGTTTCTTCCTGTGGAGTGTATCTGTTCAATGCAATCCACACCAGTTCTTTTAAATTGCCTTCATGAAGACTGAACACTCCTACAAAATAAGACTGAATTAGTATCTATCGGTATACCGGTACCTAACCACTAGAATGGACAGTTTTGTGGGATACTTTTTAGATAAAAAAAAAATCAACCACAGAGCAGTTAAGTTTGTGACTGCAAAATGATTTAATCTGAATGTATAAGAATCATGTATGAAAAAAAAAAAAAAAAAAAAAAAAAAAAGGTGTTCTTTTATTATAAATCAATTTTCTCTTTTTGAGGCCAAAGTGAATAGATGATGTTGATTCCAACACTTTACATTTGGACCATACCATGACTTCTGCCCATAAAAAGAACAACAACCATGAAAACAAAATAATCTCAAAGTTGTACATTGTATCTCTGTTAGTTTGTTAACCCTTGTACCTGCATCATAAGCCTCCAGGGACTTCTTTGAGGGGGCCACCAGTGCCGTGGCTATAAATAGATCCTTCGTGACCAGGAAGGAGGATGTTGCTTTGTTCCTCATCTCTCTTAGAGTAAACATTAGTTCATACAGTCTGTCCACCGCCTTACCGGTCTGTAGCTGACGGTACTCCTTCATCCTGGAGATGTTCCCTTTCTCTGTCAGGGGGATTAGTAAATATCCTGTGATGGAGAGAAGTAACACATTAAATCAACGACACATAAGAGAAAAAGAAAATAGAGGGTTATTACATGTATGTATTAACAAGAATCAAAGCTGTTAAAGTAGGCATCAGATTCCTTTACTGTCTGCAACTACTTGTAAAGGATTGACAAACAATGTGCTGTATGTACATGCTCCCAGTGCATGGTCAATTGTGCCTCAAATATTTTTCAAGTGTATATTTCACTTCCCATAAAATTTACATAAAATTAATCCCATAAAATTTGAGTGAAAATTAGACCCAATGCACTCAATACAAAATTCTCTAAATTGTATGCGTATTTCAAATAAATTTTTATTTTCTCTCTGCATCTATCTTCAATTAAATCTTCAAAGTGATTTTGAATGTCCTTGAATTACCTACCCCCTTGACTAAGTCTGTAACAGCTGAGATTTTTGAGTCGGTCAATCATCTTTCTCTGGTCCTCACTCATCATTTTGTACCAGGATTTTCTGGTTTCCAACAGGGGAATGTTGGAACTGACCATGAAACACACAGCAGCAAAGGAGCTGGCATCCCGCCAGGAAATCTGTCTCTGAAAACAAAGATGGATTCACTTGGTCTAAAATCATCTTCTACATTAATAAATTTCAACAAAGTGTGTAGCTCCTGAAGTAGTGCCCAATTTTTTTTCCTAAAAATATGACACGATTCCCTAAAGTTTGTCAGGATAAGATTAATTTCACCAAATTTCCTCCTCTCAATTCTTAGAATGCATATAATTTGAGATACAGAGGTAAAAAGATAATGCTTGAAACTTCCAGCTCACTTTTATACCTAGGGTATTCGAGATAAATCATTGTATCAATGCTTAATTTATTAAAGTTCAACTATCACTGTGCACAGTTATGCAACAGAATTCAAGCTTCAAGTCCTTGTCTGTGAGTAAGGAGTGTTACCTTTTCTGCCCTCTTGTACAACATCAAACCAAACAGAAAGTAGAGTTGTCCCTGAGCCTCTCTACAGAAGGCCTGCCACTCCGGTTTAGTAGAAGACAAATGGCTGGCACTGAATAGGTTCTGATCCAGCCTAAAGAAAAGTTACTCAGTGTAAGAATACTTTAGTATTGTTGGAGATAAATACATGATTCTACAATTTTAAAAAATCTTACTGATGGAGAAGTGAAACACAGGTCATTAGATCATTCCCTGTCAGGTGACAGTAAAGTAGACCAATCAGAACCATCAGTTTTTGGGTTCGGAATCGTGGGTCTAATGACACTTGTTCTTTCTTTTCATATGCCTTAATAAACAAAACAACATGTGACGAAAATGTCCCTTAGTCAACAAATAATAAAGGCAAGACACATGACCAAACTGTACAAACATATAAAAATTTATCTGTGGGTTATATTATGCCTTTTAAGACTTCCGATATCGATAAATTATAAGCTTTTACATGTACACTTTGAGAACGCTCTCTCTTATCACACAATGTAAGAGACCTAAATGTAGATGACCAGCCTTACCTCAAAGACTTGGAGGACCCTCTCCAGCCACGGCTGCTGCCCCAGGAACTTGGTGAACTTGGCTGGGTCGGTGCAGTGCCTGTACGCCTCCCTCAGGGTCTTCTCCGAGTGCAGGTACACCTCCAGCAGCTTGCTGTGCAGCGTTACATCATCCTGGTTCTTGTTCTGTGGATCAGAGAACTGCTGGTTAATTACAGGGATATAGGTGTGCTTTACTTTACTGACATAGTCTATCGCTAGTACATATACATACAGTCCAGCATAATACAGATTCATGAGAAGATATTTTGTCTTGACACAGTGTACCTCTAGCATCCATTGTAAAAAAAAAAAAATCTAACCACCAAGACTGATAAAGTGGGAATGCATTGTTTAATAAAAATTCCCACTGACTTGATCCAAATTTTAAGTATCAAAAACAAAAGTGTTACAGTTTATTAACTTTATAAAGCTATGATACATGTATATTCCAATAATACTGTAGCTCCTTAAAAATGGCATTAAAATGTAGCAGTCTGAGAATATCAATAAGTTACATTAACTGTAGTAGTTAAACAAATAAGGCCTAAGAAATACTCACAATTTCCATCAGGTAGAAATTTTCCATATCCTTTGCATCACCTCCTCCTCCGGAAATAACTCTTTCCTATGGAAACAATTATCGGTACTTATTTTTATAGAGATTTAGTCCCAGGTTACTTTTTATTAACCTACAGGTAGGTATATCAATATTCTTTCATCACAGATCTTACACGCTGATGACTTACAAGTGTTAGTCTAGGAAGTTTCCCTTTACATGTGTTTTTTTTACATTTTAAAATACGTATAGATCTACTCTGTACCTTTAGTTTTAAGATCTCTGGGTGGCCGGGATAGAACTTTTCTCCTCTTCTATACCAGTACTAAGTGAAGTATAGTACATAAAGTTTAGAAAACCATTAGAGATATAATCATTAAATAGGTACCAAACACATTCTTTATTAAATAACTTAGAATGTATTAAGCAAATTATATCTTGACATACATATATTTATCATGAAGCTACTAAATGTAAATGTAGTTGGAAAATATTAACATGCACTGTATTACAGAAAGTATGACTAGAGCAAAGTTGGAGTACACAGGTAAACAAAGTACAAAACCCTACTTATGGATGTAATAATTCTGAGGAATTATTTTTTGGATAGTTTTCACAAATGTCTGTAAATTAACTGGTCAGTATTTGAGCCAATGATCACTTCTTATAACATTACAATAGTCTACAGACACATGAACATAAAAATAATCATACATTTAAGACTTGAGGATCAGCATCTTTCATCCGATTGTACAGCTCACAAACTAAAGGGGAAAAAAATCAATTAATCATCCACATATTCACTGATTTGATGTAGTAACTGTACTTGTCTACTAATTTATTACATATTTTGTCAGTACCCTGTTCAAAACTCAACTTTATGCACATGAATTCCTTGTGAAAGGAAACAAAATAAAATTGATTCTGCCTAAAAAAGAGAAACTGTCTTACTTTTCAAAATTAAATCTTTCTGCTTGCTATCCAACTCCAATGATCTGCAGGAAAAAAATGTTTATATTAGATGGATAGATCTATAGATAGGTGTTTGCTTTATTGTGAGACTGTTTGAACACTTACTGTCTGACAGTCTGTACATGTTTCAGTCAAAAAGGCAAAAGTTTAAGTACCATTTGTTAAATCTTGTGTAATTGTTACATGTAACATGAAGGACTGGACTATGTTATTGTTAAAAGCTTCCTGGGCCCTATATCTTACATTAAGGTAAGTTCTACCTTTTATAGGCCTCGATGGCTTCTACTGGATGATGACAGGCCTCCTCAATTTGTCCCAATAGTTTGTGAGTCTGGGGAATTCGAGGTCTAATGGCCATGTGTTCCTCCACATATCTAAAATGTTTTGCAATGAAATGAAAACTAAATAAGTGGTAAGGTAAATATTAATTACAACTCATGATTAGCATCTGTATTAATATACTCCTTTACTCATTGGGTCTGCTAAGAATGTGATATCTTCCCACTTAGCCAACACTTTGATAAAATACAGGTAGATCTGTGTTGGCTTAGTGGGAATAGGGTGCAGGTGGCAAACATTAGAACAATATCTTAACATGAAATATTGTAAAAGACCAAATGACTTTAAGTACTCTGAACTTGTGTCAAATTGTAAGAAAATTATGTGCATTTACTATCTATTTCAAATATTTTTTATGCTGTCTGATCACTGTTTACCTGATCTGATTCTATATACCAAAGTGTTATATAAATATAATTTCTATTACATGTACCATGTTTAATTTTATTATCATTTTCCTGCTTGGTAATTAATGTATGTATACTTCTGACATTTTTATCAAATTATTCTTCTAATTAAACCTACTCCTATTTTCAAGTAATTGATAATAAATACATTTCCAAGTGAAAACATGGTATAGCCTGCTGATCACTCGGATGTAAAATTCAAAATGTTGGCCAGGTAGGAATCGAGAAAGTTGGCTAAGTGGGAATACACCAATGATGTAAAGACCTAAATAAAGTCTTGGGCAACTGAATAGATAAAAACTGTACTTATAAGTGTTGAAAGCATTATTTGGTATCAAATATATTCTCAGTATGTTTTATGAAATTTGGTAAAAGTGAAAAACTAGTGCATATTTCATGCCAATTGTAAGTTTTACATAGTAGATCTACGGCCTGCCTTCCCCTAAATTTCCCATAAAGTTAGCTTAGAACCAATTCTTGTCAAGTTCTGGTTCCTGATACTGCGATGAAACGTCACAAATATTGAAGTTGAATGTGCGAGAATTGGTCAGGTCCAGCACAATCTCCTGATTTAGCGATATAGCTTGAAAAAGCTATATAGCTTAATAAAGCTATTCAGAATAGCTTGATAAAGCTATTTATTTGCAGTTTTTCACAAAAATGTTAATTATCAGAAATGTACAAAAAACCGCAAGTTAATTACCACTCATATTTATGCCATTAACCATTAAAAAATCAACTGTAGCGTTTTTTTTGTTTTATACATGTATATATTCCTGTTTTATAAATAATTACTGTTTTAGGAAATTTGTTGTATAATTGAGCCCTATTAATAGGAGCCCTAATCATGGTGCCCTAATATTGGTGCCCTAAGGCCCCATAAAATTAATATTTAGATTCTCATCCTGATTTGAAAAAAATTTGGGGCGGGTGGGCGGATTTTATTTATTATTTTTTATTTTTTTCAAAAGCACCTTTTTCACCATCCATGTTCTAGAAATAACAACTGCTCTATTCTTTTAAATTGTTAATGCTAATAAGAGTACACAAACCCACTTTTAATCTTTTAATTACATTTTATTTCAACTTAACTGTTAATGCACAAAGACATTTGTATCCTTATGATAAAAACATGACCGGAATCAAACGGTAATCCACATGTTTAGGCAGCCATTAAAATGTTTTTAATTTTTTGTATACCGAGCCCGATTTTTTCCGAAATTTTTTTTTCAAAATAAAATGCATCGGGGCGGGCCATTTTCAGAGGGGCGGGCGGGGATGAGAATCTAAAAATTAATTTTATGTGGCCTAATTATAGTGCCCTGATAGTGCAGCAGGCCCTAATACTGGAGCCTGCTGCCCTAACAGGTGCCCTAATAGTGTAAGCAGGCCCTAGCACTGAAGCCTGCTGCTCTAACAGGTGCCCTAATGGTGTAAGCAGGCCCTAATACTGGAGCCTGCTGCCCTAATGCCCTAATGGTGTAGCCGGCCTCGGTACCGGAGCCTGCTGCCCTAATGCCCTAACATCGTTAGGTCTCAGGGCAAAGTATATAAGGGGAGAGAGAGAATGTGAGAGGGAGCCGAGAGCCAGGAGCGAGAGCGAGAGAGCCAGGAGAGAGAGATAGCAGAGACTGGATGTACATTTACTACTTGTTCGTTTAAATACACTTGATTCCAAAGAAACTTGTGTTCGTCTTCAATAGATTTATTAAGATCTACTGGTTCTTACACAGAACCCACAAAAGTTTGTGACGCTGGACGAAGGAGATCCTTAAGCATTGACTCTCGGAGCCCTTAAGAGAAAACGTCGCACAACCTTAATTAAAATTAGTTTCAACACTGCTGCTTTTGAACACTTTAAAGCAAAAAACATATTTCCATTGTTTGGGTAACTGTCCATCACCTTGTGTGCACTGAGGCATTCATAAGTATGATTTCTTTACATTGTGCTGAATTATTACCAATCAATTATCTTGTTTACTGTAACCGACCTTCTTTATATTTCATTCAAGAAGTAACTGTGAGGTCATAAATCAATTGCCCCAAAACTTTTAAAACTTTAAGTGCAAAGTCTTTGAAAGAGACACAAATTAATGAGTAATCTTTACATGCATTGTTTACAGAACAGTTCAAAGTTGAAAACTATCACTGCACTAAAGTGCGATTTTGTTTACATGCTGAAAAAAAATACACATTTAAGAAAAATGATAGACAAAATAGCTAAATCAAGCTATTCTTAATAGCTTTATTAAGCTATATAGCTTTTTCAAGCTATATAGCTAAATCAGGAGATTGGTCTTAGCATATAAAAACAATATGAAAATGTCATAATTTTAGCCTTTACATTGAATCCAGCACCATTTGTTACCTTTTTGCTTTATCATATTCCTTGACTTCATAATACAATAGTCCAATCTGATATCCTCTCGCTGCTCTCTTTCAAAAAAAAAAAAAGAAACCAAGCATGTAAATATTGTCTTTGAGAGAGGAAGACATGACAGTTATGCCTTTCCATTTCCAGATTCTCCAAAAGAGAATATATGAATAAATGAACAAAGATCCAATACTGGCCCTCGACACGATTATTAGTGTTAAGATAATCAAGAAACATTAAAAACAAGGAGAACATCAATTCATTACAATTTACAAAATCAGGCGCAATATTTTGACCCCCCCCCCCCTTTTTTAAAAACTTTCTATGACTACCTCAGATTCCTGGATTCGGTCAACAAATCGGTCAACATCTTCCTTTGAACGACCAACTCCTCGTTTTGGTGTTGAACGGTTTGGTGTTGAAAACGACATTCTAATTTTCGCTTTCACTTCAATTTTTCGCGAAATGGGTCTTCAATCCATGCCGGTAAAGTTTAATCCAATCAGATTCTTCGTAAGAAAAATCAAAAAATAGACATTCGGAACTTCTCCTAAGTTTTGGTATGTTTCCACAAAGTCCGTAATGAGTTGCGCATGCTTTATGTATCATACTGCTTCCGGTGGATCGATTGCTGCAACATTTTATTAATTTATGTGCTTTTCTATAAAACTATGAATTCAGCAACTGTAGCACAGCCTGTGGAAGACGTCCAAGGGGACGGAAGATGGATGAGCCAGGTTTTTTAATTATGTCATCGTTGTATTGAAGAAGATGTAGACTTTTTGCAACTTGTTGCATCACATGTCAACAACTGATCAAATAGATAGGGTAGCAAGACTGATACTGAATGGGATGCTCTTCAGCGTAAAGAAATATAACGACATTTTCTGATTGACACAAAGCACTAAGAATAAATTAACGAAATTTTGTAACTAAAGAAAGTGACAGTTCGGCTACTTTTAAAAAAATATCGCGGGTTCGCAGTATACTCTCTTCTCATTATACAGGTTGGGAACAATTCCCCTTTAGCGAGACAGTCTCGCTAAAGCGAGATTATCCCTCTTTACAGTAATAAAAACATTCCCGTAAATGCGAGATTTTGACACATTTTTTCATTATTGTTTTCTTTAAACAGAAGAATATGCAGAAGAATATTTTCACATTTTATTGATAATAAGGGCTCACTTACTACATGTTTGTTTCAAACTTAGATATTTACAGCTGCGTTTCACTGAAATCCAGTTATAAACAAATTCAATTCAGCAGATTTCTTACGGAAGCCTCTAGCGGTAATAAATGTGATTGTCTTGTTAACATGTTAAGTCGTACCAAGAATTATTTGTTCAAAATTTGGTTCATTTTATATAAAAATGTAGTTCATCGATTTTATCTCATCATTTCTTGATTTTGCATTGAATTTTTTTTTTCAAAAACAAAAATCTATTAAATTTTCTGAAAAATATTTGTTTACCATAGGTGTAGGTACAACCTTCCGTAGTTTTCTTGGTCCTGCCGAGATCAAAATATAAAATCTAAAGCAACCAATAATTGTTGCAAGTTATTAAATTTCTTTTGCACGGTCAAACAATGTTATCAAAATGAACACTAACTCTGATAATTTTCGTTTTACAAGAAGAAAAAACATACTTTCGGTTGGAAAATTCGCGTTCAATGCAAGAATACTCACGATTTCCACAATAAAAAAATCATCCTATTTTTGTTTGCAGCAATGGAGCACTGATATTTTAGGCCACAAAGGTCAGTCTTGGAAAGTAAAATTGTTTCACATTGCTTTTCTTACCCGGATTTTTTTATATTATTGGGATTTTTCATTTATTTGAAATACATCATGAAAATCTCGCATTTACGGGAATGTTTTTATTACTGTAAAGAGGGATGATCTCGCTTTAGCGAGACTGTCTCGCTAAAGGGGAATTGTTCCCAACCTGTTTTATCGCGGGTTCCGTTGTATCGCGGTATGTTCCAAAAAAATAGCATTCCCATTTTTTTCCGCAATTTTCCTCAAAGAGTTCATGCACCAACTTCAGGATGAGTGCAAAGAAGGTTGTCAAATATATCGGCAAATAAAAATTTTCTCACAAGTAAAAGTTTTTCCGGAGAGAAAGCGAGTTCAAAAGTCCACAGTGTATTTGATGAAAAAAACTAAATAAAAAGCATAATAAAATGCATATTTCATTCCCTAAACAGTTTAAGTGACTTTGCTGTCATGAAGAATCATATTTTAATTTAAAGAAATAATAAAACTATATTACTGAACCAGGCTTCCAGATTTTCAATGCCGCGATACAATGGAACTCTCTAATTTTGAAGGTGAATAAGACTTGTGATTTAAAAGGGGTACAGACGTCTCGGCCCAACGACACCTCGGCCCAGACGGGT
>WFKH01011581.1:63261948-63283181 GCA_016163765.1 Magallana hongkongensis | reverse complement strand
TGCGTCTGTGTTGTGTTTTTTGAATAATTAGAGTATGGCCTTGTTTAAATACCGATAATAATAATTGATAACTATTAATAATTTATAATAAATAATTAAAAAATAATTAATAATAAATAATAATAAATAATAATTGACGTTCGTGACGTCGTGTCGTTTTCGACCAGCTACGTCAAAGTCGTGTAAGTTAACATGTCTTACTAAAATTGTCATAAAATGCTTAAAACACACAAGATCTTGGATATCTTTGTATATTTGTATTCAGAAAGAGTTGACTAATCTTAATTGAGAAAAAAGTGAGTTTGTGAAATTTTGACCTTAAGGGCCCTTTTCTCGTGACGGTAGTCATATAGTTCCTTAAGAAATACTTTTCTCTTATATTGGAGAACTGGGTTGTTCAATATCCAGGGTATATGTCCCATATACTGTAAATTCCTAATTAAACGCGAGGAATTAATATCCGCGTAAAATCGCGAGAAGCCCGACTCGCGAATTTTAAAATCTCGCTTTTAATTTTCGGACATATGTAAACTACATGAAACTATAATAAAATTTCGGCATTCGCGATTTTATGTTCTCGCGATTTGATGGAAAACCGTTGAATCGCGGAATTAAATACTCGCGTAAAATAAGGAATCTACAGTATCAACAATGATTCTTAAATCATTTGATAGACAGTCAAACCTATGTTCTTGTACTCATTAAGACCGTATTAATTCAGCAAAAAAAAAAGGAAAAGAAATAGGATTACTTTTTTTATTGATCATAATAAATATTGAAAAATAAATAGAAAACAAAATGTATGCATAGAAAACAAAAACATATACAAAGAAACATCGTCTATGTTCCATTGATTGGTTATCGTCTCATAATGATTAACTGCTCGTAATTAAATCCTCATTGTCACCCCTGACACGTGTTTGAGACTCCAAAGGAGACTGCCACATCCTCTTGTTTGTTTTACTATTAGCACTAAATTGTCGTCATTTTTATAATTTTAATTTCTTGATTGCTTAACAATTAGCATTTAATGGCCTCGTTTCTGCTAATAATTCAATTTCTTATACAAGTATTTGATATGTAATATTTTAATAATTCCAGCATATTTAATTACAAAACTATATATAAAAATTATATGTGTGTGTGTGTAACAAAATAAAATAAAAACATTAAATCATTTTAATTTTATTTCAATTTTGCTTGAGCCGAGATGTCTTTTAAGTGAGCCGAGGTGTCGCAAATCTTGGACCGACCCGTCTTGGCCGAGGTGTCCTGGGGCCGAGGTGTCGTAGGGCCGAGGTGTCGTTGGGCCGACATGTCTGTATTTCATTTAAAAATAGCACACAAAATAAATGAAGTAAGTTGGGAAATTGATGTTCCTCAGAAAAGCTAGTCTAATACAAGCTTTTTGAACAGCACTTAATGACATGTGAAAATGACAACTTGGCATATCTTTTTTTAGGGAAAAAAATAAGTACTGCGATATTATGAGACACCGATATATATATCCCCAAAAATAGCATTCCGTTTTTTACCCCACAATTTTAGCACCACAAAGATGTTACTGACTCTAGGAAAATTTTTCTCACAAGTAAACTTTTTTCTGGAGACGATGCGAGTTTAAAAGTCTATGTGTATTTGATGAAAAAACTATAAAGAAAAAACATAATAATATAGAACAGAACAGATCATTTATTTCTAATTCAGAGTCCAGAACAGACAAGTACATGACATATTATTATAATTACAAGAGAAAGACATGCCAATGATAGTGTAAAAATTATGATATGTATTTCATTCCTTAAAGGGGCATGGTTTGGACAAAAATTATGCCCCTTCAACCAGTTTTAGTAGCTTTGATTTCATGAAGATTTATATTTTAACTTTAAAAAAAAAAAGTAAAACTGAACATTATTACCGAAGCTGGCTTCAGATAATCAATGATGCAATACAATTGAACTCTCTATTTTTGAACGTTTTTGTGATTTAAAATTAGCACACAAAATAAACAAAGTAAGTTTGAAAATGATGTTCCCCAGAAAAGCTAGTCTAATTAATACAAGCATTTTGAACAACACTTAATGACACATTAAAATGACAACTTTGTATATCTTTTTTTAGATTTAAAATAAATACCACAATGTTATGAGACACCTGTATACCATTAACCAACTCAAAAAGTTTTATAATTTGCAGTGCTTGAGCTTTTACTAAGTGTAATATTATCTTATCTCTGTAATTGATTTATTCTAATGATTCCAAGTTTATTTGCAAATAAAAATATATCAAAAGATTGTGGTCAAACTAAAAGTCATTTATTTTATAAACCCAGTGAAGTATAACTTTGAATTGTCATATTTTTTGTAGCATAACCGTTTCATAGCAGAAGGAAAAGAACGAGAACCTGAGGTTTTGTTCATTGGAGATTCATTAATTCAGAGAATGTCACAAACCAGTGTAGGTTTTTGTTGTTGTTGTTATATTCAGAATTTCAAAAGATGTATATAGTAATCAGTGATTTTCTAGTCAATTTAGGTTCAACTTTTGTCCCTTTTCCTTGTAAATATTACTAATTTTCCTAATTTAACTTAAACTTTTTGCCAATGATTTTTTCCCCCCCCCCCCCCCCCCCCCAAAAAAATAACAGTGAAATGATTATTATTTTAAAGAGTAGAACACAGAAAATTAATAATAATACAATATACAAAAGATGGCGGTGGAACAAACTAATTTAATTGCATAGTTTATTTTTATATAGTATATATTACTAGTTTTTCACATTTGACCAACCTTTTGATGATTTTTCCCAATTTGAAGACCCTTTCTAAAAACAGAGAAAAATCTCTGGCAATTATAGTATCCAATCATTTATTTTTATATATGGCCAGAAATTTGAAACTTATTTCACCTAAATAGAATTACATACCACAGTAAACAAGGTTTTCTGAGGAGTGTAGTTTAAGAGAAACCCTTGGCCAGCAAAAATGTTATCTCATGTGCAGAACTTGTTATATTGTGCCTACAGCTTATAATATCATTCGCACATGATAATTTTTTGAATATCTATATGAGGGTCAATAAAAAAATACGAAGAAAATGTGGCTGTCTATCATATATTTTTCAGTAAGGTCATAACTAGCAGATTAATTTATGCAACAGTACTTATTTTATTGATATACGAAGTTTCATTCCATTTGATGAAAAGGTATTTTTGTTACCCGATTTTAAAATCAACATGTTTTGTCGCCACAGCGCACAGTAACGTAAAAAAAAAAACATAGTGCAATATGACGCACGCACATTTAATAGAAATATCCAATCTTTATTATATCACCTGGAGTCTTTTGTGCTTTTCACCATACAATTTAAATTGGCGATATTTCACTTGACATCTAATTTGTTCACATTTGTTCGAAAATCATAAGTTAGTTCCTCGAAGTTTTCTTATTTTTTACCGCATGTCTCTTCATTTACAGTAAGGAAATCCCCGAATTGTTTATTTTTTTTATCAAACATTTACAGATATTCTCTCTTTCGTATTGTTTGATGTTCAAAATACATTTACCACAGCCCCACACAATGTGTTAGAGTTAAACACAAATGTGCAAATAATTTTTGACTTATTTTTTCCACCATTGAGCATTTTCACAGTTTTTATCGTCATTTTCCCGAGTTAGATCCATACTGTTTATACTTTATGTTGCGCCCTGATGTCCGGCGGCGTCAATGTTTTTAGTCAATTTCAAAGAGGACTGTATGTCTTTAGTTACTGATTTCTGTTCAACAAATCTATATATCCCATTATTATTTGGTACATGTAATATCATGACAATTTTTGATTTTAGGTTTCAATATTAGTTGGTTTTAAGCCCAATTTATGGAGATATTACTTTCAACATAATATGATTTATTGTTGACACAACACAAAGTTTGACCGTGCGCCGTGACCTCATTTTTGCAGGATTAGATTCTAAATAATTTTTAGAAATAAAGGAATATATGAACTTTATTGATTTCAAATTGTTTGAAACAATTGCTAAATTATGTCTTCTGAATTTAGTAATAATATGACGTTAAATAACATAGCTATGGCAAAAGTCTTCATATTTTTGGATAGACCCTCGTATGTCCTAAATGTGTGATCATATATACATGCATGTATAAGTGTTTGTATATTGAGAAAAGATTTAAATTGACTGTTTTGTAGCTTTGGGAGAGCATGTTTGAGCCACTTCATTGTCTTAACTTTGGAATTGGTGGAGACCAGACTCAAAACATTTTGTGGCGATTGAATAATGGAGAATTGGAAACCCTAGAACCCAAGGTAATGTCAATGTTAAGTGTTTCTGGCTATTCAGACAGAAAAGAAAATTTAAATTTGTAGTTGATAATAATTATACATGTGTAGGGATTTTCAGTTCAAATGTTTTGCATGTTGACATTCATCATTATTCTTTAGGTGGTTGTGCTTCTTGCTGGAACAAATAATTACAGTAATACTGCAGAAGAAGTGACGGATGGGATCATGGAAATTGTCGGTGTTATCCAGAGCAAACTAAAAAGCTCCCACATCATTGTCATGGTAACATTACAAAACTGACTTGCATTACTGTAAAATCTTTTTGTTTTTAGATGTAATTTAAATTAAAAACTGTGTTTTTTGAACACCTGATGTCAAGTGTTCTATGGATTGTTTAGTTTTACACTTGGTGTAAATCGCTTATTTCTGAAGAAATTTCTATATAGTAAAAATTTTCAGTTGACTTATATAATTCTAGTTGACAGCCCAAGTGACCAATGAAGAGAAAAAATACTCTGAGATCATTAATGGTAGTTCTTATATTTCTTTTAACCTTAGGGATTACCACCCAGAGGAGAAAAACCAAACAAGTTGCGAGAAAAAAATTTGGCCATAAATTTTAATTTATCTCAAAATCTTGAAAATGTGGCCAATGTGAGTTTCCTTAACATAGATCCATCCATGTTTGTGCGGGAAAATGGCCTAATTAGCTACACAGACATGTATGACTATCTTCATTTGACAAATGCTGGCTATCAAAAACTCTGTGAGCCATTACTGGAGGAAATTCAGAATGTGCTGCAGGTATTCATGAAGGTTGAAAATACATCAATGACAATATCTACGACGGTATCTGATGTAGACGACTAAGACGGGCTGACAGTAACCCACTATTGTGATACTCTGGAACAACAACCATGGCAAACGCTTCATTTATGACCAATGTTTTACTGCCTTTAGATGGGTGAAAGGAACCCTGCTTTGTTGTGAGTGAAGTTGCAAATACATATGTCAATACATATCCTTTGTATTGGAAATGTATGGTTTTAGTTGGGTTTTTTCTTTAAAGATAACATAATGGATTCTTCTTCAAATATAAGAATAAGTAATTAGGAGACATCAGAAGTTTAAAGTGGTATTTAATTCCAAACTTCTACCAACTTCTTGTTCCATTTTTAAAGCTGACAACTCGAGTTTAGTTTAATAAAAACCTGCCAATGAGACTAAGCTTTTTAAGATACTGTAATTGTTTTGGCAGCATTTTCTTTTGCAAGCATAGTGCAGAAATTTTTTTATGTCTTTAAAATATATTGTAACAACACTTAGAGTTGAGGCTATGCTGGATGTACCCATTTATATTCTGTATATGAAAACCTAGAACTAACAGTCTGTACACAAACTTTGTAGAAGCAGAAATTCTTCTGGGGATAAAATTTTGTTTATTATCTAATATTATTTCGTTGTGTAAAAGATACCCAAACTATACATGTAACCATATACAAATTTCTTTGTGGATTTGATTTCATCATTAAAAGATATTTCTAAGACAAACTAAGACAAACAAATTTTAATCCCCAATGTATATTTCTGCTTTTGCAGTATGTAGGAATATATTTGTTACATTATATTTTATATACCTTGTATATACAGTTTTCAAGTCTAATGACATGTAAAGTCTACTTTCATAGGATTAAGGGAAACGAGACCTTTGACCTAAAAACAATGATTACTGTAAACAAGGTAATTATTGCATGGGCAAAATATTTATGATGTCAAACAATGACATAAGTGTCACAAGATTAATCATCACATACAGAGCTTCAAATAGAAATACCAAATTTTTCTGTCAATGAAATAATAATAATTCTTTCCTTTTGCAAAAATAACTCAATAAATATATCCATGTTTACAGCATAAGTACTACTTCAGAAACCTTTTTTTCTTCTTCGCAAAGCAATATGTATGTGTTCAGAACAGATAGGGATAGGGATTGATAATGAATGATATTGTTTTTATTACCAGGCTTGTTTGGTTTATGAATGAGGTATTTCAATATACAGTAATAGATCCAAATCTGAAATTCTGTGATCAGCTTTGACTGTTGTGCAATGACCTTATATATTTGTGCAATATTTTAAACTACACAATACCGTATAAAACCTTTTCATTTTACATGTACATGTACTACAAAGCATTGAATGCACAGTAGCTTCATACGGGCATGCACACACACACACACGCATGCACACACTAGGTACTTAGTTTGCATCTTAGCAGCACAGCAGTAGTCAACCTTTCCTGCAGGATTTTGAATCATTTTCCAGTTGTCTAGTCCAAGATAAATGTTGTGATATTTGTAATTGATGGTGCATTTCAGTTTTGAAAGTATTTTCCTGATGAATTTTAATATTGGAGTCCTTGTGAGCTGGTCTACACTAGAGCCAACATGCCAATCTGATTCACTACATTCCAAGTATTGTGCAATACATGTTTGATTCAGGTGAAGTTGAAAGTTAATAAAACAAAGTTATTTTTTTTTCCCAACAGTTTTAGCTTAAATTTGGTTTCCTTGAATTAAGAAAATTTGATTTTTATTTTTAACCCTTTGCACATTGATCTCAGTGAAATACTCTCTGAAAGAGAAAATGGCATATCAAACTTCCTCATTACCGGGTACGTGTTTGAAAATTCTAACAGATATTTATGACATGAAACATGTAGATGTAGAAATAATGATAACGGTCTAAATTAGATCATCAAAACTAACAGGTGATGGATTTCTGGTGTTTCTTGACTTACAGCCAAGAAATTTTTTTTCCAATATATAGTATAGATATTTAATGAGCAGTGATTTTGTTAGTGATTTTATTCCTGTTGTAATGTCTGGTTGGATCCAGGTATGGCAGGCTTGTAGTCTGTTACCTCAATCACATCAATGCAATATGAAAAAATTCCTGAGTAGAAATCCTTGACTTCTGATAATTTACTTTTGTTTTTTTATTTTATAATGGAGTTGTGCCTTTAATTGTTATGTTTCCATTAAAAATTGTTATTTAGTGAAATCCTAGATTTTTCACAAAATGAAAACAAAAATGTTTTCTCTGGTTCATTTTGATAAGAGTTGGGGTAAATACATGTTAAGTGTTGATTTTTTTTTCATTTTGATTACAATAGCCCTAAAAATGAGAGCTTCTGGTTTTAAAAGTTATACATTATTGTACAAAATTTAACTGTGTTTATATTTAATTTGTAATTGCATTCTTGTATACTAGTTAACACAGAATATTTAAACACATATGTAATGAATTACTCTTGCAATTGGATGAAAGGACCTTCTTTGAAAGTACTTTCTTTAGAGGCTAGTAGAGCTAGCTGGGCTGGCCACATTTCCCTATGTAATAGCCGTGTGACCCTATGTAAGGAGTGGTCATATTTCCCTATGTAATAGCTGTGTGACCCTATGTAAGGAGTGGTCATATTTTGTCAAAGTCTTCAAGACAAATGAAAACAAATATATGGTAAAAAAAAAACTTCTTCTTAAGCTCCCACTGACATTGTTTATTTAATTGTTTACCTTGTTTAACTGGAAACACATTATCTATTATAAAATAATGGTATTATTATAATGTTGTAATATGTTCAGCACTGTACAATTGTATGAAATACTCAATTATTTTTATTATTTGACCGTTTGAGTTGTTTTGTTTATAGGCTTGTACATTCTGTCCATTGTTCATGTGATGTGGACCTATTATTCTGTACATGTATATATCAGTGAAGGCTGTTGGTGGGTAAATGTCACTTGTATGTGTATGCAATGCTAAATACAGCTATCACACACATGGTGTTGTGTCTTATCTAAAGGAATCTGTAAAAGTGGATTCTGGAACTTTTCAGGCCACAGGAAAGTCTCTTCTATAGTTTCAGTCACCCCAGTTACAGTCACCATTTAGACTCCATTTACAATTCTGTTTGATGTTTTAAATTAGTGTCACTAATTGCGTTATACACACATTTTAAACAAACAAACCTTCAGGGGCAGTGACTTAGCAGGAGGTTTCTGATAAAATCTAAAGACAAATGCTGGTGTATGATATTCATCCGTTATGACGTACGTCGTAATTCACAATTTCCACTCGTGTCATGGATCATGGACTGATTTAGGGGCTGTCCTGGGCTATGATTCTATATTATATCTATAAGGGAATGAATAAAAAGTTATGTTTGATAAATGAATCATTGACCCAATAATGATTAGATATCAAGGTCAGTGTACATGTAGGGTGACCTACTGTGTTATCTGGACCACTACAATGTACATCTTTCACATTGATTAGATTTTTATATCCCATGTTTAAAGTAATAGGAAAGGAATTGATAGTATCGCAAAATTATAGAAAACGGGGTCAATTTTAGTTTCAGTTTTTCATAGGAAGACTTATCTTCCATGAAATGGTATTTACACGTAGATTCAAATATATCCTGGTGTTACATTAAAATGTTACTACAAAATTTGGATAAAGTAAAATGCATATTGAGGAGCCAGAATTTCTAACATATTTTTTTATAGTCACATATTCTGAAGACTTCAAATGGCGAAGGAAATACTATTTTTAAAATTATCAAATTCTAATATCAAAGTCCAAATAATTGCAAATTATTCATTTATTTAAAACAATTCTGACATTTTCTTACGCCATTTATCCGCCAAAAATATTGTCCCGGCTATACGCGTATTTTTAATTCAGTTACTATTTCTATGCTAAGTTGTACAATTGTAGTTAAGAACTTTTTTAAACATCTCAATATTATAGAAATTATTGCGAATATACATATAATATTACGATTTAAAAAAAACAACAATTTTTTAACTTAATTAACTACTAAATATCTCTATGGCAAGTTGTACAATTGTGAGAATAAACTTAAATATTTTCATTCATTTCAACTCAATGTAACAAACATTTATCCTAATATATTTTACATATTTCGATAAGTAAGAAGCCCACAAAACTTTTTCCATAATGTTATTTCAATTCAGCGCTTATCATATTCAGCGATCTAAGCTATTTTTAGTTCTTATTAATCGTGTATGGAGAAAAAGTAATGAACTAATGATGAATTTTTAATGAATAACAACTTTGTTGAACACACTTTAAAAATCATTGTATAAATAAAACATACAAAAGGGGGTTCCAAAACAAACGAATGATAAAAAGTAAACACGAATGCAAATTAATACACACTCAGACCCACAGAGAATCTTGGACTGCCAGTATGAAATGAGGAGGTACCCGGTATCGTTCGAACACGTTCGTCACACGCAGCTCGCTGTACAAAACGTGCCATACGTTGTCTGTGAATTCCTGGCAAGTCTTGGCGAAGAAGACTCAAGTCTGAAAGTCATTTTAGCGCCCTCCATTACATGCTCATAGTGCTTAATTGGTTGATAATAAAACTCCTGTAGCCAATCTGTTCTACACTCCATTACCTTCGTAACACGGAGGATGCTACCCCGCAGTGTGATGCTGTCTGACACCGCGTGATCCCACCGTGTTTTAGCGTGGTCACTGTCATAAAACACGGTGTCGAAGCCCCCGCTGTTGGAATCGTTTTCTTTGAGACACTTTAACCGGAGAACGTCCGGGGACAGGGCAAAACACAGGCGGGCCACACCGTCTGCCTCCTGTCCCGTCAACAGGTGATAGTGAGGGAAATCCGTCCATCTTCTGACGTCACACAGGTCCTCTATGTCCACACAGTGTGACACCGCGCGCAGGTAGAACATCAGTTTGGCCAGGGGCCGCCGTGGAACCTTGTCCCCTGAAATGTCCATCTCGCTGGCTCTCAGAAAGCGCTTTGCTACATAACGCTCCTACCTTAGTAATATGATGCAGTAATGTGCGCGTGATTGGGCTATAAATAAACTTCCTGTTTATTCTGCGTCATATTAGCGTTAAGTATATACTAGATAAACTGGATAAGTTATTTATGCGCACACATGTAAATCATTTACCCATTGTTTTCTTGTTAGAAATCATTCAAATTATCGAAATAGTTTTTTAAAAACTCTTTTTGACAACCTGTTTCTTAGATTCTATAGCTGGTCTATTTGAAATGCGCGAGTATTATGTCGGTGAACGATTCATACATGATTGTGGATTAGAATTAAAACTTATACATGTATATTAACAATTCATTTTGTTTAACGTAAGATAGAAATAAAAAATTACAACACTTACGATATAACAAAGCGTAAAACATTTATATTAACATTTCGTTTTGTTGACCATAAGATATAAAATTTATTTAGCTAAAATGATATTTTCACACATAACATAGCATTTAGAGAAATTTTTAGAGCTTACAAACATTGATGGAGGAAAGAAAAGAGAATAACAATAAATGGACCAGATTGCTGATTCCTGCATTTATTATATTTATAATAGCTAGTCATATTTTTTTTCCCAACTTACATCTCGACTGCATGACGCTGAAAGATCTGTCGCTCCGGTGTTTGAACGATGTTAGACACCGGCCATCCACTTAGTAAGAATTAGTTAAATCACACAGCTG
The DNA here is from genome assembly GCA_016163765.1 of Magallana hongkongensis. Taxonomy (NCBI): domain Eukaryota; kingdom Metazoa; phylum Mollusca; class Bivalvia; order Ostreida; family Ostreidae; genus Magallana; species Magallana hongkongensis. The sequence continues at coordinate 63,272,305 of WFKH01011581.1, read as the reverse complement.
TCCGGAAAACTTGATGTAAAGTACAGTGATTCCCCAGTGTTTGTCTGTTTTACAGAAACTGATGTACTCGTCACTCGTCGCCACATTGTTAACTCAGTGTTTCAATGTCCATGAAGGAATAACCTTACGGTGCACCGAATATGGAAACCGCAAAATTAATATTGACAGGAATTTTGCATGTTTTCAATACAAAAAACCTGTTCACCGATATATTTAATTTGGCTATTTTTACTCGTGACTCACTCATGCATGCAATAATGCAATATTAGTTTGTTGGTCACATATATTCGAATCAAAATAATTAATGTTATCTTCAACAAACACTCACAAACAAAGTTAATGCACAGTTATCCGATCAAACAATTATATTCAGTAAAACTTTCCATTTACTCAATAATGGTCAAAATTCAAAATACATGTCATCAATTGTCTTGTCGTTCCTTTTAGATTAAACCATGAAATATCACGGGGTAGGGGTGGGGCTAGAAGGAAAAGAACTGCGTTTATTCAATCTCCAATGATTCATAAAAAACGAGAAAGGAAACAACCCAGCAATATCACAAATCATATTGGACACATCCAAATTCTACGAACGTGAAGATCAAGCTGAATTCCATGTTGCATGTTGAGTGCATCAACAAATTGACAGATGTAAACGTTGTCAGAACATCATTGATGAATTGTTTTGTGTTTATTGCATAATTATAGCTCTTGTCAGAATAGGGAAGCGATCGAAGACCGATTGGAAGACATGGGTCATCGTGTACAAGGTGAATCCTGGTCCAGAACGGTCTATATAAGGTACTACCACTCCACACTGCCTTCAGATTCTCTCATTCCCTGCTCTAATAGGTAACTCAAATAGCAAAAATGGATTAGCATTTAAAGCATCACTTATTATTTATGAATTAGCGTGCACCATCTTTTTATTATTTTTGGAGGCTACTATTTGTGAGAAAAGAAATAGTAAAACTTTATTGGTTAGTGGAACTTAATTACGTGGGTTACCATTTGGGTAAGATAATTAACCTCATTGCAATGAATTGTGTAGGCGTGTTCTAGACGGGTAAGTGCGTGGTATTCACGAAAACTGAGCCACCGCGAACAATGATGGTTTAAACGTTATGTTTCAAAGTATAAAGGTAGAGAGTGTTGCAGAAAAATGAATTTGTAACCCGCGGGTTATGGGGATTATTTTTTACACTGATTTCTACCTTCATGTCCCGAACACAGTTTTAAAGGGTTAAAAATGCGTAACCGTTCATGGCTCTATGAAACGCAATCGTGTTTCTTGAGAGAGTTAGTGGAGAAAATACTCGGTGGATGAAAATATTTTACAAATGCACGATGAGATGTACTATGCATGCGGTATTTTCTTTACATTCTAAGTCTCTGATGTCTGATGGTGGGGGTTTTTTTTCAGTTAAACATGGCCTCCATTCTCTGTCTGGGATTCGCAGTGGTTGTTGCTCTCGCCTCTGGTGTAGATGCCCAATCCTCCAGACGATGTACTTCAGTAAGTACAACAGTACAAAACAACAATCCTTTGCTACTTCCTCTTCCGCTTTATTTGTTTTTGACGTCTTCTTTGGTTTTATTTAGTTTCCCAGAGATACCTGCCCAGTAGGATTCAACTGTGTAAACGGATTTTGTGAAGGTACGAGACAACACTTGAAAAGACAATTAAAAGCTATCAATATTATTTATTGAATTTTTTTTCAGAAAGTAAATGTGTTATTTTTTTTTCAGAATTGTCCTCACCGTTTCCGTGCCGAGTGAGTTAGCTTCTGACTTTTTATCACATATCATTTTCTTAAGATCGTCGTTAGTCTCCGATTTATGTTGAATTGTTGTTTTGCAGTCCGACTTCGAATGTCCCAGAAACTACGAATGTATCCGAAGACAGTGTGTGATACGTGAGTAGGAAAAAAGGAGAAAGTTTAACCAAATCATGCTAAGAAACTGTAGTAAATACTTACGTTAACCTCAAGTTATCTTGGTTGTTTCCGTTAAAAATTCGGCCATCTGTTAATACCCTTTCCTCGGAATTATCCTCCTGGAATAGAACCCATTTAAGAGCCAGACCCACTTTTCTCTTAATTTAAAAACGAGTAAAGAGTTTTTCTTGAATGACATCCCACTTTTTCCTCCTTCTCAAATTTGATCTAATAAATACATTGTCTAGACTATATCTTATCTTAAAGAATTTTATTAATGAATATGGACTCGGGACAAATATAACAACTTATTGGGTTTTTTAAGGGATTCAAATGTATTAAAATCCTATAGTCTTATTCTAATGTTCATAAGACGCAGTCCAGCTCTTACCATTATCTAAAATATATTTTGAAGAAATTAGTTATGAATATGCAGGGGTTTCCGAATACAAATATCCTACTTGTAAATAAATGTAATCGGTTTGCTTGACCAACAATGAAGATATCAAATTATGATCATTTAGTTTATTGTTAAACTACAGACAGTTCTTAATGTTATGGATATTTTTCATGTCAATGACAAAAGTAAAAATATGTCGCGGATTACGAATGTATTTCAATACACTGCAATTGGAAAGTTAGCAGTGTGGAAAGAGAGAGCATTGACATTTTTATTTACTCTTGTAGGACCACGAGACTGCAGAGTGGTAAGTAACAGTAATGTCCACTTGTCATTTATACTCAAGGGGAAACAGTATAATTTTACCATATTACGAATATTCATGTAAAACAGACTGGGAAATATAGTTCATACCATTTGATTTTTTCCTTACCTCAGTCTCATTGTCTTAGTAAGATTTGTCCCAATGGATAAAATAAAATTCTCAGTATCGAAAAAAAACTTTGGAGGAATGCGCAATTTGTTTTTGAAGAGAGGTCAACTAATATAGCTGGTCAACATCCGTGTAAAATAAGTTCATGATTAAAAAAATATATGATTTTATATGAAAATATTGTAAAAAAAAAAAAAAAGAAAAAAAAAAAAAAAAAAAAAAAAAAAAAAAGGCAGCATAAAAAAGGTTTCTCGTATCTTTCCCTCATAGAACCCATTCCTCTGTCGACCACCTGAGACCTGCAACGATTTTACTGGACGCTGTGAGATTGGTAAGAATACTTTATGAATAAAAAAACCCAAGATAGTTTACCAGGGCAACTCATGTATTTGTGATAACGAAAAAGGAGTACTATTTTTCAATTACATACCTAAAAATAATATCGCAGGTACTTTAAAAATTCTACAAGATCGAAATTCAAATTTTGCAATTCAGACTTATTTAACCATTTTCAAAAATAAGCATTTCTAATATTGTTTTCAGGAAACAATGACTGCCGATTTGTAAGTAGAGCCGTTTTGCTGGTTTTGGACGATTCCAATTATAATAGGGTTTATGTCAATTAATCGGAATCAAATTTTAACAATTGCATCAACAAATTCTAAAATTGATTTAAACTACTGTATTTTTCCCCCCAAAGAACCCATCCGTCTGTAGTCGGCGCGAGATTTGCAACGAACAAACCGGCCGTTGTGAACCAAGTAAGTTTTTTTTGTTTAAAAAAAAATATCAATGAAAAACAAGAGAAAATATCTGTACAATTTATGTCGGTAAAATTCATGCATTTTAACCTACTTAAATTTTTTTGTAGAAATAAAGCTGTTTATGTAATATTGAAATGATTATTTGTACTAGAAACAAAAATTATTTTTCTAGATAGAAATATTTCAAATATCCAATTAATTTTTTTTAATATTTATTTTTTCCTGTTTTACTATATATAAATAATATTTCAATTTTATTTCACCCAATAAACATTTTTTTTATGTTTTTCTTTTCAAAAGACTGCCGATTCGTAAGTAGTCTCGTCTTATTAGATTTTGAAAATTTCATTTCATAAATTTTTTTTATCAATATGAATTTCATTGTACTTATAAAAATTAAAAAAGATTCGTAACAGATTTTGTATTTCCCTCAAAGATCCCATCCATCTGTGGACCAAGGGAGATGTGCAATGAACAAACTGGTCGCTGTGAACCACGTATTAATAATTGTAAGTTTTTGAAATTAAAACAAGAGATACCGGTACTGTCGGTAAAATTTAAACAAAATATAATAAGTACTATAAAAATAAAATTGTTCATGCAATGTTAAAATTATCATTTGCACTCAAACTGATAGAAAACTTTATTTGATTTTTTCTTACTATATACTTACTTTTTTTCCCTTATAGTTGACTGCCGATTGGTAAGTAGTCCCAATTTACTAGACTTTGAAAATTTCAATATGAATTACAATTTCAATATAAATTACATCGTATAATTCGTATCTTTTTTCCAAAGAACCCATTCATCTGTAGACCAAGGGAGATATGCAACCAACGAACTGGTCGCTGTGAACGTCCTAATAATAGTAAGTTTTGGCACAACTTCGGACCTTTTTTTTCGACTGAAAAACAAGAGATACTGGTATTGTCGGTAAAATTTAAATAAAATATAAGAAGTACTATTAAAATAAAAAAAAAAATCATGAAATGTTGAAATAATCTTTTGTACTCGAAGTAACAATAAACATTATTTTCTATTAGTATGTACTAGTACATGTATGTACTAACTTCTTTTTTTCTTTTCCTTATAGATGACTGCCGAGTGGTAAGTAGATCCAATTTACTAGACTTTGACAATTACAATTTCAAAGAATTTCTGTCATTCATCGTATTTAAATCACAACCATTTAATACTAAATCAATATTCATACCTTTTCGTACTTTTTCTTCAAAGAACTCATCCATCTGTTGACCCTTCGAGGGATGTGTGATTCAAGTTTTTACAAAAATAACTTTGTTAGGAAATTTATACATGTATTCTTAGTTTCGCAATTGAAAATTGTTTGCCAAATTTGGCTGAAGTAAGATCGCTTTGTAAGTCATTTGAAGTATGAAAAAGACATAAATGTAAAACAAGGAAATGTAAAAAGGTGAAATAAATCCAAAAGCTTTAATTGTATTTTTTCCATGACTTTAGTTCCCATGTCCAATTGGCCAATCATGCCAGTTCAGTCTCGGATCTTATCAGTGCGTCCCAGGCAAGTATCATAAATCCAATTATTACGGATATAACAAGACTTTTAAACTTCTAAATTTCTGTATTACATGGGCTTTATGAATTGAGATCAGAAGTCCCACAGTTTTAGAATTATTAGAAGGAAAGAAATATTGTAAGTTTTACCTCTGTTTTACAGATTTTTGCCGACCTGTAAGTTAAAAACCACCCTTTTTTAAATTCATTCGATCATATCTTACACTGAAATATCAATTAAACAAATACATTGGAAAACCATTATTTAACATTTCTATATTACATGTCTATATTTATCACCTTTTCATATATCTTATGAAATAATTACAGTTCCCCGCCCTTGACTGCCCTCCAGGGTATTACTGCAGACGAGGAACGTGCGTCCCTGAATTCCCCCTCGCCGCCGGAAGTACCTCCGGTGGTGCCCCCGCTACTGGAACCGAGGCTGCCGACACCGGAAATGGAATGTAAAGTGTTGTATTGTCTCATATGATGTTTGTATCATGTAAATAAAATTGGGGTTGTGATTCGTTGTTGTGTTACTGTTATTTGACCTTTTAACAGGCCTATGATGTCTCAGGCCTATGTTAAATGTACAGTTTAGAGCAGGGAATACGTTCATGCATGTTACTCAGTGCACGAAAATACCCAGATGTTCCTTTATCATTTAGTTATACTTCTTACAGGTCCAACTTAATATAAAATAGGTTTTTCTATAAAAAGCTTTTATAAAGTAAAGTCCTTTCTGATACTGGGTACACAAATGAACATAGCAAGTTTAAATACCCCTTGGCACTGAGGACAGGCGAGTTTTTATTTATGGCGAATATTTGATAGTAAGAATCATCTCGCGAGAGAAATGTAATGATGTAAGGAACTAGCTGTCCATTACATCATATAAACAGATTCAACAGTACATAGCATAAAATACTCTTACAATTGTCAAAGTTTACAGGGGAAATTTTACAGTATATTTAAAGTACACAGATAAGCCAATTGTCATTATGGTAATAAACAAAATGAAATTTTATCGTAATTTGACATATGTGCTCAAAAAATTTCGTTTTTAGATGTTTGTCAATTGTTCTCATTTAAAAACAGTATTTTCTGCAACTTTATCTAAACTTTGTAGTGGAGGCGTTTCATTAAGTGGGTATTTTTGTCTTAACAAAACAATTTGAATTAAAAGATCCAACTTTCACAAAACATGAATCCTGTCTTAGAGCTCTTTCAATGAAACATTTCCCTGCAAATGTCGGCAACAACAAGATGATGATTTCAAAGTTCATGTCGTCCGTATGTTGTATATCATGTTAACACATGTTAAAAATGTAAGGATCACGAAGGTCGCACTTCTCGAACACGATTGACCCAGGGGTGACCGAGCCCGATCAGAATTTCAAGGGTCAAGTACCTTTGATGGGTTGCATCTTGACATCGAATGCCATATTAGCGAAAAATGCATTATCACAATTTTCCATCATTTTATAAATATTTTTTCTGGTAAAAACAATTTGAAATTCACGATTTAATAATGTAGGATTTCTTTCCTTCTGAATTTGTAACCTACTACAACAAAAGAAAAAAAAACCCTGTTAGTCATGTTTTGTGGCAAATGCTTTTTAAAATTTCTAAATTTCTGACTAAAGCAGAATTACACTATTGTCATATGTACAAAATTGATTTGCTTTATGAAAGTATTCAACAACTTTTTTTGTAGCTGAGAATACGAAAAAATGTCTTACTTCATATTCTGCAACTAGTGTGCGCAAATCGCATAAAAATAATATGCCAAATTGCTTATTTTGCGGGTGTTTTTCATTTATCTATTTATTCATTCATTTATAAACACTTAAAAATTAACAGCAATTATCACATCATGTTTTGGCGTGCGTTGCTCGGTCGACTGCGATGTAATGGTAGTCTAAAGGACTCGGTCTTAGGAGGACAATTTCCTGCTCGAATACTGGCCAAGTTCTGTTTCTGACAAACATAGTGCTTAAAGTATCCGTATATCACCAGATTCCAGATCCCTCGAGTGAAAAATACACTAGTCAGAAGATTGGAGAGGAGGAATAATTCCGTGGATTGGATATGAGGAGAGTTCTCTAAGAACGTCATCACCTGGTAAGGTGCGTGGGTAATCAAAACGTTGATTGACAGCGCCAGAAGAAGCTTGACCACGAAGAAGTACGTTAATATCCTTTCACGCAGAATCGTGAAATATTTGAAAACAAGCACCAGAAAAAGGATCAGAACAACTGTACACGGAACCAGAAACAATATAAACAAATCCATCAACAAGAAAAAACTGTGAAGCGACAGAAAGCGCTGATTAAAGACACAACGGTTGTAGGTTCTCTCCAGCGAAGATTCGTTTTGGGGGGAAATAACGGGAACAGCCGTGAAGAGAACCACGCTCCAAATGTTGAAAGAGGATGAGAAAAACCAGAGCAAACTGGTACAGAACATGCAGCGAGCCACGGTCACGATCTCACGTGTGGGGCACAGGATTCGCATGGTCTTCTCCGCCGTCATAAACACGATAGTATAGGGTACCACAGTCTTAGTCAAGTAGCTCACAAACCGGAAACACTTGCACAGATAAATCGTCTCCCTGTGGTAGAGGAACATGATGTGTGTCGGGATGGCTATCACGCCGTTCAGGAAGTCGGCCACGGCGATGGAGAAGATGAATACGTTCGTGGACCTTCCCAGAAGGCGCTTCTTCCGGATCAACGACAGAATAAAGAAGTTTCCGAAGACCAGGAAGACACACGACATGGCATCCAGGAAAACAATGGCGTTGAAAAAATTATCCTCTGAAGAAGACATTGAACTTTTGTTTAACATGAACGACCAATTCATCGATGTATTCATCCTGATTTGTTTTATTTTATGTCTTTTCTAGGTATAAGCTGTAAAAAGAAAGGACCACAATAGCTTAAAAATAAAAGGGATTTAACATCAAAATCTTTAAGCATGCTTTAAACATTTGGAAATAGTTCAGGAAAATACTCATATTTTGTTTTATATGCTATGTTACGAAAACAAATTAGATATCGACACGAGCTTATTAGACAAACTTACCTCATAATGTCTACGACGTGTGATTGTCTCAGTAGGCAATGCAGTTTGTATAGTCGTGAAGCCCGACCTCATAGTGCTGCATATCTACGAAAACAACATTTGATTTATAAGACTTTCAGTCCAACCTGTCATGTTTGTCTTAAAATTTCGGAGACTAAGCTATCATCATCCTCACTTCGTAAATCCTCTCAAACTCTTTCTCTAAATAATGATCTCTTTTCTATTCGCTGTCGCAGGCTTTACCACGTGATGTGTGAACAAGGAACAATCACACCATCACTCAAAGTCCCCTTGTTACGAGAACCTCGTGGACATAAAACGCTGTAAAAGGCTCCCCGGTCCCAGGATCCACTAAAAGCCCAACAATTCCCCCGTAATTCTTCTCTACTTTATTAGACTTTTGGATGACTATGCATTCAGAACTTTGCCTTAAGAGATTAAAAAGCATTTGTTAGCATGACGTTAAAGGAATAGACCCTTTTTTGAATTATGTCTTCAGGACTTATTCTGTGCAAAAATCCTTGAGTTCTTAACAAGTTACAAAAACCAAAATCAATACGTGGGTGATGTATCGAAGTAAACTAGACGTTGACAATACAAGTAAGGAATGACTTTCCATGATTAACGTATTGCTACACGTAGAAACGGCAAAAAACATAGCTGTAAATATACGCTTTAGTCTAGATGTGTGATCCAGACGAGGCTCACGTCTTACGTCTCTCTGTGACGTACAATTCTTTCAATCCAAACAATGACGATTCGTGATGTATTATAATATTTATTGACTTCATGCATGAGCATTAGGCTTTTCTTACAGTAATCTCTCTCTCAAAAAAGTTTTGGGATCTTCCACATAGCAAAATGTGCAACACAGACACATGCATGTGTATGTGAACAACCTGGACCAACTTTTCAAGCATTTTCTGGTCATGCTTTCATGAAGGGTTTCATATTAGGAAGATATTTGACGTATGGAATAAAATCAATGCCTATACTAATATTATAAAAAATTACATGGTTGTTTTAGGAGCGTATGTTTGCATTTTCTTTAGTAAGAGCACGTAGCCCCCTCAGGAGCGTGCATCAACATTCTGTAATTCTGTAATCGTTGTGTCATATTGTAGATTTTAAGTATACTCGGTGGGTGAAAGTACAAATATTTAATATGACATATTCTTCTTATATTTACATCCACTCAGTAAATTTAAGATCTACAATATGACTGTTGACTCGGTACATTATGTTCTGCCTTAGAGTTTGTCGACTTTGTCTTTATAAATGGTATAAATTTTGATGAAATATTCTTCCTTATTCGTTTAGTCAGGAATAGCTTCTGTTAATGTTGTGTTTTATCATTACAACTATTAGGAGGAAAAAAATCAAAGCACATACAAGAATGGCGTGACAGAATGCAATGGTAACCATCAAAAATAAAGAATTCTTCTATTATTATCAATATTTTTTGGCAAAACCAGTTCTATGAGGGATGATAAAGAAGCATTTTGAAATAATTTAGCTGTCAGATCCTGTATATCAAAATAGGAAACTTTTGTGATTGGTTTCTATTTTACAGGTTTGTTCCGTGACAAGAAGCACTTGCTTGAATGAGTCAAATGTAAGAACATTCTCTCTGATCGGGAAGCAAATACAGAATCTAGGATTGACCTTTGAAGAACTCGGGATATTGTATGTTAAAGCAGTATGAACAGCAATTTTTATATTGAACATTATTTTCTGTGAAATTGAAATTTAATACTAAATTTTTAGCACTGTTAATTTTCAATCGTTTCAATCCATGATGTTATGTTATGATAATTTGCTAATACTGAGGAGATCTTAACACACCGTAATTCACCGTACACCAAAATGATATATAATGTGTCCGAACGCTAAGATGAGTGAGGTCGTTTATTTTTAGGAATGAATTATGATATACGTGATTATCGTTTTTAAAACGTCGATGAATAAGTAGCACTTTTGTAAGCGGTAACATGAATATCACGATTATAGACAAGTGCCAAATACTATAGCAGGCACGTGACAACGTTTTTGAAAGTGGGGGGGGGGGGGGGGGACAAACCACACAAAAAAATCTAGAACCCCCCCCCCCCCCCCAAAAAAAAAAGAAAAGGGAAAAAAGTCACCTTCTCAACTCAAAATCATGAAAATCCTTTAATCCGTGGGGGGGGGGGGGGGGGGG
>WFKH01011581.1:63209517-63261848 GCA_016163765.1 Magallana hongkongensis | reverse complement strand
TTTTTTTACATGGTCCCAAAAAAGTTGGGGGGCCAACTACTTCATAATTCAATTTTTTATATGTAAATTTAAGAAAAATCTTTGCTGCGACAAAAAGTGCGGGAGCCAGGCCCCCCCCCCCCCCCCCCCCCGGCCCCCCTGATACTACGTCCCTGTATAGTAAGTACCGTACCGAAAACTCATTGTCCAAATAAATGAGTCAGCATTCAGTTATCATTAAGGATGATGTTACATAACTAAAAGTGCAAATAAAAAAGAGCAAAAGGGCAAAAACTCTTTATTTACTACCTTTAACTTTGTTAAACCTGGCATACAAATGATGCGTTTTTATTTCCAAAGTTATAAGAAACACTGCTAAATAATAATGATGTTTGTCGCTTGCTGTTTATTGCAACTTTGCAGTGTTTCATTTACAGAGCAGCTCAATAATTCTTTTGACTAAAAAAGTATTTTTGTGACAATGAAAATTAGCCAAGCAGTTTTATTGACTTATTGAAAATACTTTAAAATTAATTTCAAAATATCTTACACTTCCGTAAAAAAAAAAAATAAGAAATGCATTGTATTCGGTACGTTTTGATTTACATTTAAAATGTGTAGATAGAATCAAAATAGGGAAACAATCCGTTTTAATCTTGTATATATATGATATATATGATATATACGATAGAGTTGTAATTCTGACTTCATTCCAAGACTGCCTCATGATTCTGGAAATTTTGTAGTTATGACAAATTTCAAATTACGTTTCTAATAATTATTGATAAACCACAGCATTATTTCAAACGCGAAAAGGGATCCAGATGTTACCAAAAATCTAAAGGTACACAGCTTCATGCCCCATCTCCGACTTCATGCTGAGGTTTTAAAACGGTGTGACACATTTGCCCGACATCTACAGTATATTGACAGTTATACCAGAACATTTTGTGTGCCATTATCATTTGGTTCTAAGTATGGTGTGGCCATTTCTTTACTCGTCAAATTCATTAGTTATTTTTGTGTGTGTGCGTCCAGTTTGTTTGAAGAAAAAAAAAACACGACAAAAAAACCAACAAAAACAACAAAATTAAACCAAAAACCCACAAGATCAAGAGAGGAAATCATTTAAGATCAAATCTCAGTGTAAACCCCAGTAATTTCAACATTACACTGTATTCCTCATTTAATCTTCTTAAAGGTGTAATAAATCAAATTACCGTATATTTTCGATCAAAAATCTTTTCAAGATTATTGAATGCCTGAAAAGAATGATCCTCGTATTTAATGTAGCTATCAGGAATAAAAAATGGTCATCCCTAAATTGTGGAAAAGTATTCCTGGTGGGACATTTCTTAATGCAGTAAAACTCATTTCTCTTGAGGTATATAATTGAATCAACAAGATTGCTTTAGTTTAATTAGAAATAATGACGGTGTTTTTCTTCGTCTCGGGGAGAATAGTATTCAGACTTTTCTAAGCAATATCATTAACAATAAGACAATTCTATTTGAGTAGTTTGCACAATTAAGCAGATTCCGACGGAGTATCTATAAGCATTAAACGCGCGTTTCTTTACTTTTATTAACTGTACTTCAGTTAATAAATTTTAAGTATTTCTATTTTTGCTGTTGCCTGTTGTAACAAAAGTTATTTGTTTTATCAACAAAAAACGTTTCAAGGAAAAACATTAAAAAAAACAACATTCAATCATAATTCAACATCTAAAAATAATTTTGTTGATTTAAAAATCTGACAACTGAATGAAAACCAAACGCTTGTATTTATACATTCCGGCTTAACTCCATTAATACAACCACATCTTACTATGGATTTGAGGGGGGGGGGGGGATTCGGGTTATTATTTACTACAGTTTCATTGTATCTCGTACCCTTCCACCGTTTTGCAAAACACCTAAAATACCATTTTTTTGACATATTAAGAAAAACTTAAACATGAAATAATATTCCTCTCATTAGCGTTTCTTTACGGGATTATCCGGAACTACACTCTGACACTGATTCATTAAGATGAATATCGTCTTTTTTCAATTACAAGTGTATTGATTTTGATTTTCTAACATGGTCAATTATCCATTTTGAAACTAGAGAAAGTGCAATTTTAAGATTTTTTCCTCAAAACTATGGCTGTCACAATCTGATTGATAACATGTGCGAGTTTGAGCATACTTCTAATTATCTTTATCTGAGCATTTTATTCATCTTGAGATCCACGCATTGGGATATACCAGTTAAGGAATCAATATTGTACTTGATTCTTTATTCATTCAATGGAGTGCAAAGACACATTTTCTAACATGACAGTTAGATATACCTCGCGTGCCGCAGGAAATCCTCGGAAACATTTGTGAAATTAGCTGGTTTTGTACAGAACAATTGCTTTTCGGTATCATTTATCCACCAAATCTTTAATCTTTGCCAAATGCAACAATATATATTTATTCTTGATTATCTCCCTTTTATGAACAAGATCATATATTTTTCTGTTTTAGAAGACTTTTTCATCACACATTAGAAACAGGAAGTTTTTCGCAAATTTCTTTCAATCTCTTTTCGCCAATTCATTTTAATATCAATTTTTTTTTTATTTGATTGTTTTATATATATTTTTTTAATTACATATTTTTGAAGGTTTTTCCAAAGATTAACTTTTTATTTAAAAAAAATAAAACGTCTGGACAAGTTTTATTTGATATATACAGATGTATTTCATTTTAAAAAACAAGGGATCCAAAGGCCTTGACGGTGTCATATAATTTAAGGTCCGCCCCGTAAAATGATCCGACCGGACCTTTAATGTTAACATTTAAGGTCCGGCTTTCCCCTATAAGAAAAGGTCCTACCCGTAGTCACTTGTTAAAATTTCTCTTCAATGAAATGTCCATTGTTTACATGATAATTTCAAACAGCCAACACCCTGAAGGTGTGAACCCTTCACACCTGCAGGGTGGTGTGTGTATATTACACCTGGTTCAAGCCATAGTTTAATTAATGACATCAATCATTTTCATTTCCTGTTTATGTAAGATCGACCGGCAAAATTAAAGTTGAAATGAAAAACCAGTTTTAAACTGTAATAATTATTGTGATTTATTTGTGTTCACCAAGCTACATGTATATGTATACATGTATTTTCATTTATACTCTGTGCTAGATATTTACTAACTCACTTCGGGTAGGTACTCCTTTAAAAGAATTACAAAATAATACCACTTATTTTGTAACAAAATACTCGAAATTTAAAAAATAAAAATGAAAAATATACCCCGGACCTTTTATATTAGGCGGACCTTTTCTTATACGGGCCGGACCCTTTTAGAGCAAAGGCGGACCCTAAATGTTAACATTAATGGTCCGCCCCGGACCATTTTACGGGGCGGACCTTAAATTATACGACAACGGTCACCTGAGTACCATAGCTCTTAAATGGACCTGTCAGGGAGTCTCAAGTTTGCATTTTAAAGCTTCATTTTGGAGTCTAAACCCTAATCCGAGACTCCTCTGACTGTTACCCCCGCTTTTACAATTTGATGTGGGAGGGGGCAAAAGTGGAAGGAATATCTTTACCCTGGGCCATGGGCCAAAATTGTAAACTTTTGGTGAAAAAAAAACCCTGCAGGCCTTTAATAATGATATTCAGTTTCATTTATAATGCACATAAAATGCATACAGTTTATTGCTACTAGCACAGAAAATTAAAGTAGATTTCTTAAAATAGAACAAATATTTGATTTAATAATTCCAAGTGACAATTTATCTTGTAGTTTTCAAGATAAGGTTAAAAATTTAAAATTGTTAACGGACGACGCACTACCAACGGTAATAAATTACCCGAGTGATTCAAGTGACCTAAAAAGTACATGCTCACTATATGGCCATATTTGTCATCACCCCAAATTAAAAAATCTCAACCCCTGCCACATGGTCAGTAAATTTCACAATTTTAGAAGAGGACAATATGGACATAATAACAATGCATTTGGTTTATCTCCACTACTGTGAAAGTACAGAATAAAATATAAAATTTTATACATTTTCACTATGTGACCCTACCCATGGGCCTGAACCCCTGACCCTAGGGCCATGGATTTCACAATTTAGGCAGAGGGCTTCATGGACATCATAACCATGCAATTAGTTTATCTCAAATGTATATTGGAGTAGAGAAGAAGGATTTTTAAAGATTAATACATTTTCACTATATAGCCATATTGGCCCCGTCCGAGGGCCTGCATCCCTGACCCAGGGACCATTAATGTCACAATTTAGGTAGAGGGCTTCATGAACATCATAACCATGCATTTACCTTTTCTCAAATTTATATTGGAGTAGAGAAGAAGATTTTTAAAGATTTAATACATTTTCACCGTGTGGCCTAAATAGACTCTTCTTATCCAATCAGTCTGTTTACGGCGATTTTCAGGGAATCAGCGAAATATATCGAATTACTCTTATATAGTGAAAAATAAGTAGGTTTAATAATATGTCTTAATTCTCACACGTTTGTCTTCAATGTGAAAAATAGTACCACATACTCTTTAAATTCAATACATTGTAGGCATATCAGATAAATCCCTTTGTATTGCTTCTGCAAGGAAACTGTTGATCCTGCCATTTTGATTGACAATAACACACACAAAGACCTGGAACTTTGTGAAGAACTTGTATGATAAACTTTTATGGTTTCTATTTGTTATTATTGCCAGAGAACTTGCCACATTGGGTCCACACAATACCGCCAACACTGTGGACAGACCAGTGTTAAGTTACAGTGTAGATGCAAAAGCTTTAGCTCTCCGAACACCTAATCTATGTACTAACAGTTAGCTTTGATAAACAAAATACATGTTCTCAAATGTTTCTTTTTTAAGTAATAAAAGTAACAATATAATTTAAAAGTTACAAGGTCAATGATTTTTTTTCCCTCAAAGTTGGTTTCCTTTGGGGGCTTTTTCTGCCTTTATTGTTAACGCACTAATTTGATTCGGTCGTTATTAACTGTCTTAAATAAAGCTGCAAATTTTTCAGATGTAATGAAATAAGTATTAAAAACCCGTGTGATTATAATAGAATAAGATTACTGTATGATAACTAAAAACAATTTTAAAACACAGAGAATTCACAGTGCTTCACGTCTCTACTAAAAATTTTCAAACTGTATATTTGATGCTTTATTAAGAAAAAGACCCACTATAATAATCATTCAAAAGCGAATCATTTTACGTGAAAAAACCTATAAACACAAAAATGCTTACTTACGTGATTTCACCGTGATGAACACCGAGTGCATACAAATTCAATTACTTGAGATTTTGGAATATGTTGATAGCCAAGAGCTATCGAAGCACAAAATTAATTCGATGAAATCTTTGCTAAAAGCCGTCTTACTGCCATCACAGTCTTTAGGAAATCGATTCGCTGTACAGCACGTCTCCTTTGTAATTCGCAGATATCTACCAAAATAGGGGACAGCACTCGGAAGCTTGAGATGGTGAAAAATGTTCCATAGATGGTAGTCTAATCATTATTGTCCAAATGTACAGAAAAAGAGACATATTGTAAGATCCTAGCCTTGTTATATCATCGAGGAAGTGTCCTAACTAGAAACAAATGTGTCTTCTAATATACGCTCAGTCCTGGGTACTACATGTACGATGTACAAAATTTAATGCAGTTTATGCAAAAATCAATCGATGTTTGAAAATACATTTAGTTTAATGTGTTATTCGTTAATTTCCTTCCCCGTTTTCTCTCGATATAACTGATTTCAGGAAGAAGTGTTCCTTCTCATTAAGGCATTTCAAGAGGAAGGGAATAGTTCTTCCTAAACAATTTAATAAGTTTTGTAAACAGAACACAAAATGAAAAAAGAAAAATTGGTCAGCAATTTACATGCAAATGAAAAAAGCCATCCATAAAAATTTCAATATGCTATTTGAAAAGCCTTCATTTGTCTGAAAGTTGACTTCGCTTAATCGATGAACGGTTTTGAAACTCGCTGGCGTGAAATTATTAAGAGAATGATAAAATGATACCACTTTGGAATCTTAAAGGATAGACGAAAAAACATCAAAATATTTTTAAAACTTTGTTTATTTGCGTTTTACATTTCTCAAAATAACAACAATTTGTGTAACAACGGAATAACATAATGGTTTAGTTCTTTGCGATCTATCCCAATAACATCTTTTCTATTAATGATGTTATTTACATGTAATAATTAACATAATAAGACAAATATATCATTAACACATTATATTATCTACAAAAGTCAATTATTAAGCAGATGATTTCATTTTTGGAACCCTAAATACTCCTATCCAAGACTCATTATTATTTGAAACCATCCTTGTCTGGTAGAGCGAAGTATGCAGCATTAATTATTCTGCATATACAAAGAACGAAACATTATATGCACTTATAGGCAGGACAGATTGAACAATAATGGACCAGACCAATGAACTGTATTGTGTTATTTCATAACGATTGTCCTCATATACGTCAAATATCCTCAACATGTTATGAGATTTGTATGTGATACAAGTATGCATTCAGTAAAGTTATTTCATTTGATTGTTCTTTGAACGTCGAATATTGGTAATGACGAAAAGTATTTATTAGGGAGACAAAGTTTCTTCCACGTTGTATAGATTCTCTGGTAAGACATAACAGTCTACCGAAGGGGGGGGGGGGGTTGAGGAGAATACCAAGAGTAACTAACTCTGCTCCAAGTCCTGGGGCGAAGTGCTACTTGTGTGGGACCCAGGAGCTGTTCTGAGACTGTTGAAGGCTTTCTCCACCCGGCTCAGTTTCTGTAGTAGCTGGTTTATCTCGTTTGTTCTCTCGCGCTGGGTTTTTGGCGTGTCGTTACGCAGTGACTCGTTCGATTTTTCCATGTCAGTGGACCCGTCCCCATCTCCGACGAAATCCTCGTACAACCTGTTTATCTGATGTTTTAACGTGATTAGATCATCGTTGTTCTTTGGACGTACTGTGCTTTTTTCTTTCTCCAACAAAATTCTGTAAGAAAAAAATCATACATACTTGTAGTTAAATGGACAAAAAGGTATCGTAGATTGACCATGAACTTTAAAAAATAACAATAAAAGAAAATTAACAAATCATATATAGTAAAGATATAAGGATTTTATTGCTCATTGGTAACTTGGAGTTGCATATACCGTTTGTACTGTTGTATGCTTGTGTGGACATGCTGGAGTTTAGAGATGACGGCCTTGGTTTCGTGAGTGTCCAGCTCTCTGCTAGTTCTGTCCTCTTTAGAGGCTGTAGAACTCTTCTCCAGAGTTGTCAGAGAACCGTGCATTTTGCTCACTTCCTCCGAAATTTCAATCAAAGAGTTTCTGAGTTTACCGATTTCATCATCTTTTTCGATCAGAATCCTACAATGTACATTTGCAATACTAAAACATATATATCCAACCCTGTAGTTCCAGAACATATAACTATCCAACCCTGTAGTTCCGGATAATTTTGCATATTAAAAAATGAGAAACAATCCTTTCTCCCTTTCTGTATATTAAATGGTGGATAAACAATAAAAAATTAACAGGTGTGGATACCGAGTATTATTCCCAACTGCAAAAATGCATAAATGTCCTGAAAAAATATGTCCTTTTATTAGCAAGAAATTTCTCCTTATAAACCCTTTTTGTCATTTTCCAAGGAATCACTACTACATCTATCCAATTTGCTTTTAGCCATTTCTACTTTCATCACGGCAAAATAATGGTTTATTAACTGCGACAAGATGGAACAAACCGAATAGAAATTGAATGAGCCCTGTTATATTAGCACTTCAGTTTTTTAGGAGGCACTTGTAAAGATGCTACATTTTTACTACCAAAAACCAATATCAATTGTACCAAGTTAATCTTCCCTTTTTCTGAAGACATGTGACTGTGTGATAAATTGCTCATTTATTTATTATAAGGGTAATGAACAATAAATTTGTGTTTCCTTATAACATCCGTTTAGCTAACCAACTTGTAAACTTATTGTACTGTTATATTGTATACAAATAATGCACGCGCGTGTTGCTTACATCCCCAGTTCTCTGTTCTTCTCCTCCAACAGGTCGGCGCTCTCCTCGATCTGGATGATCTTGTTGATGAGGATGTCGATGTTCTTCCTCTCGTCGGTGGTGCCATTCAGCGTCAGAGTGGTCCTCGTGCGCTCGCTCAGATTCGCGTCTGCGCAGAGTCGACGGTGGAGGGCGGTGATGGAGGTCTTCAGTTTTGACACCCCATCCACTATCATCTGTTCCAGCTCAGCCTTTTCTCGCAACGTGCTATAACATAAAGGATATAGGCTCGATATCTATAACTTCTGTAAAAGATGTGTTCATGTATCTATATACCATCTGCTCCCACAATCAGAAAATGTATTAAAAGTTAATGGCAGTATAAATTAATCCTAGTATATAAATGATTTGATTGTCTAATGCACATTTTCATTTAACTTGTTTACTTTATTAAAACCAACTTTTATTTGCGTGCGAGAAATTTTCGCAAGGTTCGTGAGAACCTCGGAATCGCGAATATTTCCCGCCGCAAACCAGTCGTCAATTGTCTCTGGTAAATTATTTTCCATATAATCTACATCTTGTTCGCGAAAATTATCACCGCTAACCAGTTCTTCTCCGGTTAATCGCGATATAAAGTCGCGAATAAAAGTTGATTTACAGTACTTCCGGTATGACGTACGTGTTGAGGTTTTCCTCCAGTTCTGATTCCAGCTCCACAATCTTGCCCTCCATCCCTTTCTTTTGTTTGTTGTACTGTTCTTCCAGTTTTTCTACTTGTTTATCCTTGGCTGTTTTTGTAATTGGCTGGAGTCCCTTTACTCTGTTGATATGAATTATAGGAACATGGTTCAGACAATAAAAAATGCACCATGAAACAGTACCATAAGAAATTTATGTTTTTAAGGAGGCTCGGTGGTCAACAAATTAACCATCAGATCTACCTAAAATTTTAAGATATGATTCGTTTACCTTTAAACTGTTATTAACTAAAGAAAAACTCCATAAATTTTGACTTTTAAATTTAGGTATTTCCCTGTATTTTTATTTTATTTATTTTAGAGCTCTTCTTCTAAAGGAGATCAATACAGTCTAAAAATGGCCACGACCATTGAGCCCTCTTAACAATAGAATTTGTTCAGCGTCTACCTTAAGCACTAACCTTTCTTGTTCCCGTCGCAACTCTGATATCGTGTGACGTAGACCGGTGTTTTCTTCCGCCAGCCTTAAAAAAGCACAAGACGACTGACCAGTGACCTTACACTACAGTTTATAACTGTTTATTCTTTAAATAAAACCTCTGCAATAATATACAACATGAATGACTAGACAACATAAATGACTAGATATCTACTAGCTGCCGTCATATATATATACGATACTCTGTTTACCATACAACATAGTTGACATTTGACTCCTTCACAGATTAGCTATTTTCAACTCATTGGGGCATATATCGCATGACACCGGCCATCTAAAGTAATTTAGATGGTGTTGGCTTTATTCAGTAAAGCCAACATAGGTTGTCAGATAAAACACATTATTCTTTTATGTATTGAAACAATTTTAGTGATCAACAAACCGTTTTAGCTCTGATGATTGTGATGCCTTCTGACGCAACAATTCCATCTCCAATCCTCGGACTTTTTTGATGATTTCTTTAAAGTCATCGGAATCGTCGGGCTTTTTCGTCATCATGGTCGGGGAGCGGTCGTGTGTGATAGCGAGGCCCGTACTTTCCCGCGCTATTTCGGACAGTTTTTGTATTTTGAGGTTTTCAAACAGACGTCCGACAGCTTTGTTGAGGTTCTTCACCTCATCGTTGTCCTTTTCCACTGCTTGTATTCTTCTTATCAAAAAACAAACAAACCAGTAATAGCCTGTTGTTAGACAAGTAAGACAAATCTTTTTTGAAAATGTCATAATCATTTAACCGATTAGCAAACAGACAGATATATAAATGTTTAATATTAAAGCAACAAAACTGCATGCTCAGATCATTGTTTTATTTTCCTTTCATTTTATATCTTATTTTTAGATTTTATATTTAAAAGTTACATAGTTTCCTCACAACGAATCATTTAATAAGTCTAATCAAATGGACTCGTGTGTGTGCGCTCCACTTGAGCATACGATATTTTTTGTGGGAAAAAAATACTTAGTTTAGAAAAAAAAGAATGCAAACACTGAAAGGCAAGAAGGGCGAATTGGTCTGTAGTAGAGAGTCTGATAAAAGAGGAAACAAGCTCCACACCTTTATACTTCAAATGCCACACCTGTCTACGTATGTATCTACATGTATATATAGTAGAAACACAGCAAACTATATACTTACCGCTTAGAACTGAAATAATTGGAAACAAAAGTAATTTACTTAACAATTAGGAAAAAATATACAACAATTGTTAAAATTAGTTAAAAGAATTCATAGTTATTCGATTTCGTGTCATAAAAGTTGAATACAAAGTAAAATTAATACATTCGAGTGTCAAATATCTTTTTCTAAAAATTTGTCATGAAGATAAAAAAAAAGAGTAAGATAAAATTAATTCAAATTGAAATTTCTGCTCGCATAATCCTTGAAAAAGTAATTGTTCTGTTTGGTTCATTGTTAAGAAGTCAGTGAACTAGTACCGTGCCCCGATCAATCTAATCACGCCAGAATGGAAGGCCTTGGAAATTACTGCCTGGCAGTGAGACAAGCTATAAAATTACCCCAGACCAGGAAAATGGTCTCGCTTACAGAAACCTGACACAGGGTTATGATCCTTACGCTAATGAAAGAGAAAATCTCTCTTGTTCATAATGATTATCTAATTTTTAACAATGGTCATAGACACATATGGTATTTTTCTGAATGATATTTACTCCAGCAATAATAATTAATTGTAACTAAATTTATTATCGTGCTATATATAGTCGGTGGAGATTTCATTTTTTTTTTTTTTTTTGGAAAACCACTTGATTGCAACGTGTCACACAAAAAATTGTTCATAAGCCAGACATTTGCAATAATGTTTATTGACAAAGTTTTTTCCCTAGTATTCAGCTATAAAAAAGCTTGTAAATGCGATTTGTTGTATCGCAAAGTAAGAACGTAAGTGTGTGATGATACATGTGCACTGTCCGATGTTACCATTTTAATATTAACTTAATGAAATAAATACTGCAATTGTATGACAACTGTTCTTTAAATATCAACTTCGAATCATCATTCTGCGAAGTTGTTTTGTTTTTTGTGTTCGTAACATGTATGTGATTAAAACTTATGAGGATTTTGATTGGTTGTTTTGCAGGGACTACTTTTTATAAAAGTTTGCTAAGTAAACATGCAGCCTAAATGTTATAAACGGTACATTTCATGTGAATTGAACATATTTTATTGTGTAAGTTACACAAAAGGATTGGAAACAAATGTGTAATTCACACTCGTATGAAAATTTATTGCGAATATCGTTGTTTTGTACAGTTTTTAATTTCATTTTGATTTTACAGTTTAACGGCATTGCATTTATCATGCTGTACAATGTGAATTAATTATAAAAACAATAAACTCAAGTTTGGGGAAAATCAGCTACCAGCTCCAGTCGATCCCGTTGGTTATGGAACCTAAACTTCTCTAACTTCGCTCTAACAACAAAACACAAGTAATATAGAAGTAATATGCCTACCTCTCCTTCTTAGGGTCCGCTATCACGGAGGTGGTGGAGCGCCTTGGTTTGTCTGCCAGGGGGTCTGTTGGCGGTTTACTGATCGCCTTGCTGCTAGAACTCTATAGATAGAAAAAGAACCCTTAACATCTAATATGAAGCTATAGAATAACACAAAAATCTTATTATAACTTTTTTTCTGATTTTGTATTTGGTATAGCCTTTCCTATACTTACTGAGAGAAATTCTTTCTTGAGATGAATGAATCCCGATTTCACGTTTTTGAATAGTCCTTCCTTTTTGAGTGCCTTTTCCAGTCCTGTTAGAGTTTGTCGAACCTCGGCAGCTGTTGCATCACCGCTGATAACCTAAAAATCAGGTAAAACGGTTTGGTATTATTTGAAGAGGACTAAGGGAGAGAATTTTGGCAATTAATACTGTTACTTATACTAATGATTACAGTATTAACTAGTCTATACGCACTGATTACAACGTTAAGCATACTAAGTAATACATTCAATACGAGACTTACCCTACTAGAAGTGAGTTTGAACTTGTGGAATTCCTCCGCCACAACCCGAGAGTGAAGAGCTTTCTTTTGTGTCAGAAGATCCGCCAGGTGTTGCTGAAGGAAGTTCACCTTCGATTTGTAATTCGCCATCTGAAGATTAACAAAAAATAATCTTAATCTGTTTTTAAACAACAGTGATGAAGTTGTCCTGCTCTGTACATTTCCTTTCACAATATCAAGTATTGGTGTGAATTGGAGGCAATGATTAGTGTACAATGATAGTGTACAATTATTAAGGTATAAATGGTACTTACCACTAACACTCGGCTGCTCAGTGTATCTATGAGCAATGCACTGTCAGTTTAGACTAAGAACTAAGTCTTGAGTGTCACAGTAGATTTTATGTCTTTCAATACCAACTCGAAGCGCTTGGAATACAATTACAGCTATCAGATCTCTAGCAGGAGAGGGTAAGTTCAGAAAGGGAGAGTGAACAATTGTTCAATAAGCACTGTTTGCCAAACTAATGAAAATTACTATAAAAGACAAATCGCCGCGATAGACAATAGAGGTTATATCACAGGTGTAAGCAGGGCCTTGTATCACACGGCTTCCTGTTGTTTGAATTATAAAACATGACCAGCCATGGAACGGCATGATACTGGATAGTTCTTATCTCTACCCTACAGCAAGAGTGCAAGAGACTCGCAGACTTTACAGACGTCATTTCATTTTATTCAATATGGTAAAAGCTTTAGAATTTTTATCATACTTCATTAACTACATGTATCATATTTTCTAGAAATTTATTTTCTGATGAACTACGCATATACTTGTTTTTTCTTCAAATCTGGATTAATTTAAAAACCTATGTCGTTCTTAGGACATATGTAAATTAGGTTCTTGTGTCTTTCTTTTTAACTTTTGACCTATTTCGAATTCATGAACTTTCATTGAGATCATGCTTCCATCTTTACACGCTGAAAGTATATTCCCTAATAATCTAATATGGTTAAAAGTATATCAAGAGATGCTGCTGGTGCTGATGATGATGATAATGATGATGATCATGATCATGATTATAAAGCAATCATATTAATATAGTCGAGAAAAAAGTTTTAATTTCTTAGTATATTTTATTATAACCTTTCTTTGCTTTCAAATTAATGGTTATAAATTCTAAAGCTCTCAACTCCTTAATAGAGCTTATACAATTTCGTAACATTTTAGGAAATTAACCGGGATTGCAAAAACTAAAACCAATAAAACGACATTGTGTAGAAACACTATGGATCCTTACGTCAGGATATATACATGTATGTCCCTCCGAATATCATAAATAGCACTCTGCTTAATTCAATTTTAAAAACTAATTTTAAGAAAATTCACATTTCTTTTATAAAAGCCGACATCGTCAGTCAAAATTCTATACCGTGGCATGCATCATTATCTCTTATCTTATGTTGTGTTTGTAGAAATATGTTTTCAATGTTTTCAATGTACCGTTGTTAGATTTTTTCTTCTTTTTTTTATAGCCAATAAGTTTAAAGATCTTTTTCATGTAAGATATATTTTGCCAATTAAAATCCACATTATGTGAAACGTGGTGGAAAATTTATTCGTAAGAATTAAACGAACCATAAATAATTCATTACATAATTTTATATAAATAAACTGTAAATAAATATTGGTTAAATCTATTAATTTTACAAAGCAAATACAAACATTGCTTTATTATTATAGTTTAACAATCCATTCAACTGTAAGTCTTACAATTTCATCTGCATTGTTTACAATCTTCCAGCAGTCACGAGCATTAACTAGAGGCCACACAGATATTGTAATATAAATGCTCGTTAAAATTCAAACAACACTTAACCTTGATCGAAAGTCTCTTGTTAAAAAATTAAAAATTGGTCTTGTTCAAAACACGTGAATTCAAATACATTATAAACGGTCCTCGATCATCAAGTGTTCCGTCATACTTGGGGCTTTAAGTCATCTTAATCAAAGAAATTTACATTAAAAAAA
This sequence comes from Magallana hongkongensis, assembly GCA_016163765.1. Taxonomy (NCBI): domain Eukaryota; kingdom Metazoa; phylum Mollusca; class Bivalvia; order Ostreida; family Ostreidae; genus Magallana; species Magallana hongkongensis. The sequence goes on along the minus strand of WFKH01011581.1, from coordinate 63,247,615 downwards.
TCGACCTTAAAATCAAGACAATTTAATTCTTGAACATGCATCGAATCTACAGAACGTGTGATGTGCAATCAATAAACATATGAACATTCAAATACAATAACAGCCAACGAGAATGATTTCATTTTGATCGAAAACCGAACAATGACACATGAAAAAAATTAATTCTTTGAATTGAAAAAGTAGTTCATCATTTTTATCGACATACCCATAGTTTATAAACTCTCTCCTCAATGCTCGCGTCTAGGGAAGCCATGTTTAGTCAAATAAAATGTCCTTCAGAAGGATATGGAAATTCAACGGAACCCATCAAACATAGATATATCACACAACACTGGCCTTTAAAGCCATTGTTCTCAGACAACAGTATCTTAATTAATCGGAAGATAACGGTATCAACACTAATTGTGTAGATTTAAATATAGCAGTATGCACTGTATATATGTCTCTGTAACACATCGCTAATGTACCAGATAATGGGATACCAAATAACACGAATACCCGTTTACTCGTTATAACAAAGAGTGGATGCGACGAGGGCCAAGATTTCGGAGGACAATGCCGTAAACAACTCGGATATGAATGATAACTTTGTTAATAGGGGATTATTCTATTTATAAGCATGAACATGGTAGGCACCGTCTCAGTTCAGACGTACCTAAACATATATATTGTATATATGAACATTTAAATAAAAACATTAATGTAGTTTTGTGTACTTTTCAGTTAATCCACTATAATTATAATAGGTATGCAAAAATAGATCACAGTGAATTTTATACTTTTTTAAAAGGGACTTAGACACGATTTGAGCTCGAAATTTTAAAATTTATTTTTCCATTTTTAATGTTTAGAATGGTTAATATGGGTATTTTTAATGCTTTGTCAAAATTTGAAAGTCAAATATTGAGTTATAAGCAAGATACAGAGTTTGAAATTCTTTGTTTTGTAAACAAAGCTCGAGCCTAGTTATTGTTTACATATGTGTTTTATTGGTATAAGTTTCAATCAAATGTTGCTTCCTTTTGTTGATGATATTATTTATGAACACATTGAATCAGTTAATCTTGTTTGCCACGAGTCATTTTCTCAAGGATATGGTAATTCCATACTTTACATTATTTGTAAACAAATATACGACTCGAGCTTTGTTTACATAACAATGAATTCTTACCTCTGTATCTCTCTTATAACTTGACTTCTCACATTCAAATTTTGGTCAATCATTCAAAATGCGCAAGTAAACCATTTTATACATAAAAAATAGAAAATAAAATTTTGATCTAAAATCGTGTCTAAGTCCCTTTAGCACAAAACCTTCAATTTAATTTATGGTATTAGAAATAATGTACTTTTCGGATGTATATATATATTTGATACGTCGATCATCATTGCTTTCGATAGGTGAAACATCACTTCAAAGATAGACAAGAAAACTTGTAGTTAACATTAAATTTTTGTGCCAAAATTCTTTCGAGTTTGTCCACATTTAGTTACTTTGCCGTACTCTTGTTCATAATCATAAAGAGGTTTCATTGTTATGGCTTATTTCACAGTCTTACTAATTTCAGTAATGTTTAAAGTAAAAAGGAGACGGCGCTTCACAATTTTTTTTAGATATGCAAATATTTTGCAACTTGAATTAAAGATTTTATCAATCAAGTATATTTATAAGAAACACTTAAAATAGTATAACGGGTTCAAGTTCATATGTGTGTCTGTGAACGAATATACATGTATTATGATTAACACTCAAAATTGTATACATGTAAAAGCTGCTTGGTCCGATTTTCTATATTTATGGGGGTTTTTTTCTATATTTATTACTTCGCAAAAAATTCTAAAAATGCCTCTGGTGGAGTCAATGTGATTTTAACCTCTCTCACTAAGATACCAAAACCAAAATAAATTACGACGGTTTTTACGAAGGAAATCAGTTTTTTAGGCAACTATTTAGCTGTCTAATTTTACACAAACTTAAAACACACGAAAAAAAAAACCAACCCAAATAAATTGTGAAATTTAACAGTTTGTTAAAAAGATATACATCCGTAATTAGACCATTATATATACTTGCAAAAGAAAACATATAAAAAAAATTCAATAGCATCATTTTTGTATTCATTAATTCCTGAATGAATTGTTCTTGCAATTGCAAACACTCATTTCCTAAATATATACATGTATTGGCAAACACTGGTGTTATATACATTAAAACAAACCGCAAATGTTCCATTTTATCATTAACATAAGCCCTTTTCTATTTTTTTTTTATTTTCGTTAATATTTTTCAAATTTACATATGTATATAAAGTAACTAGACAAAGCAGAGAACAGACAAAATTGACCATCGCATTTTGTTTATGCTTAAAACACAGAAGCGTAGGGGATTAAAAAAAAAGGCTTGGCCATTCGCAAGAAAACATTTGTAAAGTAAAATTTTAAATGTCACCATTTAACAAAATGGTTCTGATTGACAAATATTAAGACTGGAGTAAGGAGCAGATTACCTTGGCCGTAGAAGATCTTGTCGAGGCACTCGCCATGATTTAGTCTGTATTAATAATAGGATTGATAAAGTCACAATACAATAACGTGTAGATAATAAATAATGAATGTTAAAGAAAAGTCCCTAATTGATAATTAAAGGGAAAGGCTATCCGTATTTAATGGTCCGCTGATATGATTTCTTTGTTAACGTTTGCTCCACATTGAATCTGAAGGACAATGGAAACAAGATATAGGCCATATCAAATCTATTGTTTTCTTATTAACAGCTTTTAAATATATGGATATCGATTATTTTTCACCTGGACAATGATATTCTTTACTAGTATTAATAGTTACATGTAGATGCTTTTGTTTTCAATGATGAATATGTATTGTATTTCTAATATGTTGTTTTGTTTTGATTTGAATTGTTTGCGTTTATCTAGCTTGTAATTAGTCGGACAAAGTTCCGGAACTCGTTTGACACTGCATTGTTGTAGACCTCAATTGTTTACCGGGCCGTCGGTGTTGTTGTAATCTAGTCGTGTAAAGCTGAAGATGATGTCTTCACAAAAGACAGGTTGACATATGTTTGTCAAAATATGTCGATCTGTGTCAGTGATCAAAATAACATCGTGCCCAAATTATCTTATTTTTCAAGTTTGAATTGAACAAGTTTTTCTGAAATGTCAAAGAGTGCAAGATATGAACTTATAAAAAATTTTTTTTATAAAGACAGAGGAAACAAGTGACTCCTTTATTTTTTAAAGTTACACGCTATTTACAAAAGTATGGCAACTGTACCATATGAAGTTTTGAAGCTGGTTGAAATTAAATTAATCTATTTCCACTGTTTTATGAAAGCTCAAAGTACAAATCACTTGTTAAACTAAACCATTCAGAGCTATATCTTGTTGCGTTTAAACCCCTTGTTACTAAATTAAAAGATTTGATTACTATACAGTAGAAACCTTATAATATGATATTTGTACATATATATGAACAGTCTTCAATCCGCGGGAACATTCAATCATCATGTGCACGTAAAGAGGGATCGACCGTCTCTTACCAGGCACTTCCTGTTGTCTGTCGCCGCAAAGCATGATGGGAACGATACACAGACTGAGCATGGTTCGGAGACTAGCCTAGCGGGCTTATGGATTATTCTAAACAAAATGTTGCAGTATTGTTTGCACACCAAAACCTTAAGTTAGACATATCGAGAAGAACAGAAGTAATTTAACGAGAGTGTGTTTACATTTACTCTGGAGAAAAAGAGGTGCATGTATTGTAAAAAAGAAAGAATGATAATCAATATGTTAGGAAAGTACAAGAAACATTCTTTTCATTAACGTTGCAGACAGTCTATATTTGCCAAAGTGTACACAAAGTGAAACAATATTTGACACGTATGTATCATAGTAAAGTACTTAAAAATATGATCTTGTCATTCAATAGCGAATATCTCCGGGAGAACGGCAAAGTACACACAAACTACATTTCAACAGCATTCATTTTTGCACTTTTAAATTGCAAGCTGAGTACATCAGATTTATGACTCTCGCGCACTTGTCTTTTCTGTTTTAAATCATTTCGACTTTCTAAAAAAAAAAAACATTCCAATTGAGATTTTGTCGATGCTTATTGTATTATTGAGACCGTTAATTATCATTTCTTAATTACATGTAAATATGGGTGTAGATAAAGCCGTAGCTTTCGAGTTTTGTATATCATTGAAATATTTGCATACCTTTTGATATCCTCTGCTTGTGTCAAATGTGTTAAATCACTTTCCATTTAAACAGAACTATGGAATTATTTAACGCCGTCATTAAACCGCAGATGAAAACTGATCTACTTTACATGTATCTTTATAAGCAGGTGCCTGGTGCTTTTTGACAAGTCATACCCTGTAAGCAGTTGACAGAATTACCTAGATTCATCGTACTGATCGAGAGTTATTCCGTTTATGTCATGTAACCGCCAAACAATAGAAACAGAGCGGGATCCATCAATGGTAGACAATGGAAGATGATTTAAAGATTGGAATCCTCGGAGGAGTTTGATCTACTTACACTTGAAGCTTTGAATCTCCTGAAGTAAGGATAAAGTTTACAAAAATAGAAAAAAGGGGGCTTTTAACTTTGTTTTTAATATTTTGATGCATTGTTCTAAGGATATATATATTTGAAATAATATAATCCATAGCTCATATTTTCGTGTAAACGAAAATAGACATTGAGATATATTGGATTCAAACTAAAATTTAAATTCACTCGTCTCTGTTCGTACGACTAGGGTATCTGCATGTAGTCCGGTTTCTGAGCGTTCGAATGCGTTTTGAACATATCCCATGTGGTTCTTCACCTCTACTGGACCGATCTGCTTTTCCGTTTATGTCCGTTAATATTGTCCGTTGGACTCGAGCCACGACAAGATATCCATCGGTCTTGAAAAGGATAAACAGGACTTGCTTGACCGTGGCCGGTTCACATCGTTTGTTTACCGTTCGAGATCCGTTTTGTCAGTTTCCCCCTCATTTAGGTGACGTTTGTTACTCAAACAGGGAAGTTGCTGTTTGTCCTCTTGTAAAGAACGTTTCCAGAACTCGTATGGCTGTTACATGTGTCTGTCTGATATGCGTCAATACACCGTTCGCTATAACCCGCATCATGCACTTGCGGGGCGGAGAGGATTTTCAGCAACGAGCAACCAACAAATTTTGTTTTGTCGTTTGGTTGGCGTTGATGACTATTACATCCGTCGAAGAGTGATTGGGCCATAGAAAGTCGTTAATTACTCAAATTAATTTTTACTAAACAAATCAAGTACTTAATGGAAAAGAATATAATATTATTTCATAGTTGTGTTGTGTGATAAAACACAGTAATATTCTTTAATTCACACTCAAGCAATATCCAAAGCGCGGTAACTCTGTTCTGCCTCTTCGCTGGCGATACAATTTGGTAAAAAGCTACTTGTAGATGATCGAGAAATCCGCCAATCGGGTGCTCACGTGCAATGCACATTATTATTATTTATTTTATTTATTTTGTTTAAAAGTTATAAAATTCATTACAATTTGAAGAAATCGGTGAATGCTGTTCAATTAATATACTTAAAAAACCCCAGAATAACAATTAAAGCGCATCGAAGCAGTATGCGCAAAGGGGGGAATTTTTCTGAATTGAAAACAAAACCAGATTCCCTTTCAAATCAAGATAAGAAAACAACAAGGTTTTTTTGTAATTACTCCATGATATATATCAGAACGATAGTGCATTTTAAAGCAATATTGATTCGGCCAATTGTAAAATGTATGAATAGCGTGTGCTTTTCCATTAAGCCATTAAAGAATATTACCTTTAAATTGGAAAAATAAATAGGTAAGAAAGTGCTCCTACAAAGAGATTAAAATTCATATTCAACCAAGTAAAGGAAGATGTGAATTTTACCTTTGACAAAGACGAGGAAAGCCTATAGAAAAAATCACTTTGCATTAAATGAAATTCAATACATCTAGGTAAGGATTAAAACAACATATTATTTCATTGGAAAGACCTTAAATATTTACCAAAGTAATCTTAAGGATGTCCCGTGTAATTTTAGAAACTAGTTCATAATCTAAGAAGCTCGTTCAGAAATAGTCAGTCTTCGATCTGAGTACATAGTCTATTAATACGTCATGAGGATGCCCCTTATGAAATATTTACAGTGCGATGAGATAACCACTATTGACCGCTCGTTGCTGATAATTGACCATTTATCGGGAATCCTCGGGTAAAGGAATCAGAACCTGTCCACGCTCTGGGGTTAAGGGCATCTCTAGCGGGACCACGGTCACTCAGAGCCCGCTATTCCAGACGGTCACAGAGCCCGCCGTTCCTGACGGTCACCGCCTGGTCAAGTCCGGAAAGGTAAATATTGAATGTTTGAGCTCGACTTGACGTCTCTAAGAGAGGCATAATTCTCCTAAAATATACGAACAACCGGCCAATGTGTTTGCTCTGCACCACGCAATCAGAGGAACTCAGTAGAAGTAGTAAGTTCCATTCAGAGCGCGTTGCTCTGTGTTTGCATAGGGAATTTACCGTAGATAACGCGTATGTAATCTGTAAGAAGAGCCCAAGTTTGTCAAAAGACTTACTGATACCAATGGAGCACTGCTTAGTTTTGACCGGGATCCCACAAACTCCCGCATAATTGTCAACAGGGACGGAACCTCTGAGGTCCCACCGCTCTCAGAATGAAAGGGTTCAAATTATTTCTTTACTTTTGTATTATCAATTGAAACGATCATGATTTTTTAATTGAAGTGAATTTAAATTCCAATAACCAACAACATTCAATTATTTGTGGGCTGTAATTTTTCTTTTCATAACACAATGCAGTGCGTGTTGTCTACAGACCAACAGGTAGAGGGGATTAATTCACAATTCCTACGTGTTGCAATGACTTGACATCTCAAGGCTGTTGGTGGAGACTTCGCGCACCTGCTGAATACATACATACGCATAGAATCGTACATTTGGAAGTTGTACATATTTGATCCGGACTTACGATTTTCCTGACCGTTTCATTGGCTGACTGTGTTGATGAAAGAGTACCCGTTGTTTTTGACGCAGTGTTCTCGGAAACTATTAAGTGTTTGTTTTAGTGTAGTTAATATTTACCCAAGTCGTTACGAGGTAGTTCATTACAAATAAGGCCATGATGTTTCGATTTAAAATCGATTCTTCAACCATTAAGTTTCGTTGTGACATGATCATTCTGAACTATTAGGTAGAAAAAACAAAAGGATTTACAGTAACCACATACGACTGGAGTTAGTGTTAATTACTTTTTTGGATGTACATGTAAGATATCCTTAAAGGTAAGACATTACCCGTAAAAGTGGTGATACCCTTGTAACACTTTGCCATTATATGAACGAACAAATAATTTGATAAGTATTTACATGTTGCAAGTTTTATCTCGGTGTGGTCGGATATTTAATGTTTTTAATGCTTCTGCCGAGTAAACTGTAAATGATCCCTCGGGACAGATCTCTGCCAGAATCTTGAAATTTCATCAATATCTAATTTCATCGCTTGTCACAGAGACTAATTGGATTGGAGCGGATAAAGACTTTAATGTGTCAAACAATATTTATCTCAATTTATCCGAACCTTCCACTTTCTGGCGGATGACGTTTATTTTACTGAGGTACAGAGAGAATCAAACACCTTATGCCGCGGACTTTGTGAGTAGAGTTGTGCCCCTCTTTGTTTAATATGGTCTTTCATTCTAGATTCATCGCAGATGACGGTTAACTCCCAGAGACTTACAGACGTCCAGGTCCGACTAGAGAAACTTCTGACGGATAAAAAATGTCTGAACTCCAAAGTTACGTCGGACGCCTTCGAGGGATTTCGGACAGCGATTGGCAAAGTAAGACTAACAACACATACAGACCCATGCACGCTGTGTAAATCAGGTACTACGGGTATATGAGTCATTTATTACAGAACTGTCAATTTTCACATCTATAGGTAAAAGCTGGACAATCTGCGGATTTGATATCCTCTCTGAAGAAACTGGAGAATAGTCTCAAAAGTGAGGGATCCTATAAAAATGTCAAAGTAGGGTTCGAAGCCGCAAAGACCGACATCAGTGAGGTAAAAAAAATCCTTTCATTTATTAATAAGATCTTAATTGTCGACTTGATATGAAACAATATTAAAAGTATATGATTTTCAATTCTGATGACGTAAATGAGCTGTTAATGTTTAAAACCAAAGTGAGAGGGTTCATCTTAAGCCATAAAGGTTAAATATGGAATACAGCAGATATAAAACAAATCGATCCTTGACGAAAAGTATTAACATTGCAGTGTGTGTATTGGGGTTGTAGAAAGCGTAGGTCTCATACATAGGTGATTTTAAAGGCTTTTAAACTATAAAACTTCCATAATGTTTTCTCATACAGTTCGATTTAAACCTTACATAAAAAGGTCTATTCATATAAAACTCGGCTGGCAAAAATTGGCCTTTTATGAAATATAGTTGGATGAGTTCAATAGAGGAAAAAGGTTTCGGCATATATTAGAGTGTTCTTGGAGTTTAGCGACAACCAGAAAAGGATTTAGGACCCGATTTTTATTTCAATTATTTTGTTTATCGTTTTTTTTTTCGTAAACTCCCTCCAAAGCAGCTACCACTTGTCAATTAATAACATACACGCACTCCCCAGTGATTAGAAATACTATTATCATTTGACAACGATTTAGTACGAATGAATACTTTAGCCCAAATAAAATAAAAACACGTTCATTCACTCCCTTAAAATTTCATATCTTAATATTCTAAAGGTGTTAAGGCGAAATCTTCTGCAATAATCTTTTCATGGGGTAGTATACTTCTCATATTTTTACCGAAAGAAATCACAAATACTAGTATACGCCTTCAAAATATTTTTTATGAAGATTTCATACTTTTAATTCAAAGACCAGATAAACAGCAGTTATATACCGTAGAGCCGACGCCTGTGTGTTAATACACTACAAACAAGCGAGAAAAAAGACCAAGTTCTGGACGATACCGAACCTTCGTGTTATTTGGTTACTTTTCAATCTGTAAAACTGATTTCTTCTGGAAACAGAACTATGGGGTACTTCATTTGATAAGTTTGCTATCAGTAGTTGTTACCCAATAACCTGTTGTTCTCAAAGCCTAGAGAGATATGTTGTTAAGAATTGTCAAGTTTGGATGGAATCAGAACAGGCGGTTGACACCTTCTGGAGTTCCCCGGGTCTCTTACCCGCCTAATGTCATCACTTATCAGATATTTTCTCCTACTTAAAACTCGTCTTATCAGACGATAACACAGAGAGTTTTAGGAGAACGATATATTGATGACATAACTGCAGGAACAATGTAACATTATTAAGCCAAACAAATCAGACTCAAATCAATACATGGAACATTTAATACAGTGTTATATCATAGCTAGGGCGTATCAGAGATAACGACCCACTTTGTATTATAATCAAATGAAATTCTGATTATTGAATTCTAGTTAATTTTTCATGTACAGTCATATTTCACGTTCAATTAAAGTCACAAAAGGAAAACCAGTGCAAAACATGTACAACATACTGTTAGCTTAACGGATTAAATAATGCAATGCAAGCATTAATGAGACACCTTACAGGTTCATCGTTCTCCTGAGAGACATAAAGAAAATTCTCCCTGGGTACTAATTTGGCAATGTCCTATCGGCTACTGCTTTTTATATACTGCTGATAGGGATATCACGTGGTCTTTTCTCGCGATAGAACCACTTCGTGCTTTTGATGTTTTTCACAGAAGATATCCACATTGCTTCTGTCTCAATTTGATGGAATATTTATGATGATTGCGATGAATATTTGATGGGGTGTGTCAATATTTAAGCGCGTCTTTCCTCTCCCTCCCAGCTCTTATCGATTATCGAAATTCTAGATAGCATCTTAGTACTAGAGCCAAAAGCTCGCAGTATTAATTTAAGAATCAGGTACATTTCTAGACACCTAGACACATCTTAGAAAAGGTATTCTAACATATTAAAATAAGGCCGCGAGAATATATACATGTATCTCTTTTAGTTCTTTGAGAGATGCATTCAAATAGTAAAATAATATTGTCTGCCGTATCAGATATTTACCTCGGCGTGCACACACGTGTAGTGTTCCATCTTCCTCTTGTCTACACGTTTTGCACACGTGTCTAGCTTGACCTGAAGCATTTTCTTCTCTGTCTTGAATCCGAAATGTACACGTTTGACTTTGTGAAACGTCATGACTGTATTCCATCACACAACCTGTCTCCGTGATCATCTAGGTTTCTTCCACTATTGTGGTCCCTTTCCCTACCTCTACCAAAAACCGTTTTGTGTTTTGGTGACAATGTGTAAGACAAAGTGTTGGGTTTTGGCGATTTAATTAAGGTATATCTTGTCTCATACAGGGGTTTAATCTCTGGGATTTGTTTCTGTCGCGAGTTAATCCATACTTAAACAAAAGTAAGATCTCTTGAAAAAAATATCTAATCTTTTATTGATAGTCATCTTGTAATTTAATAATGTGTAAAGAAATATCTATAAATCTATAAAGCGTTCAATACAATATAATCTGGGACATTTTCTTGGATTTAAGATACGGGTATCTGTCAGAAAAGGGATGAATCTAGTGGCCATCGGAATCAATATAAAGACTAACGGCTTTTACTAATACAATATTGTTGAAACTTTTTACATCTAAGATTCACATATAGATATGAGAGATAAGCACCCAGAGACTTTTGGAATCAATAGATATGGCCGATGATCACGTTCTTTCGGATGTTATTTTAGGAGACATTCAAATCTCACAACTGCTGTTGGGATTTAAGGATTATTTTTCTGTTTTGTTCATTATGCGTGGTCTGGACTTTTGATGAAGAGTTACATTCTGTAGAAATTATAGTTTCTTATTTGAAAGATTAATTTTAATTCACATGATAATATTTTGCATAATTTCATAATAGGATATATTTTTTATTTTTACACAAAAAATTTTCACTCTTTACATGTATGTAACATTTTGTTTTTGAAAAAAGGATACAAAATGTCACAGTTCAGTGCAATTCACGTTATTTATGATTTAATTTAACATGCATTCTACCTCGTTACAAATATCAGATTCTTGGAGCAGCAGAATCACCAACCAGGGTCAAGCCGCAACCAAAAGCCTCCTTGATGCCAGGGAAATTAGACTCCAAGCACCCTAACCCCCGGGCAGTCACTGTAACGCTTTCTAACAGTTATGCTCGCCAGAAAATGAGAGCCAATGGGTACCAAAGACCGACCATAGAGCCCGACGCACCGCCAGCGATTCGGACTCGAAAACCACCTGTAGAAATGTGAGGGTTTTTTGAATGAAGATGAAAATTGTAATAAAAGCAAAAATCATTCTGTTTCATATATGACATAAATATTTTGGAAAAAATTTAATTAAGAATACTTTTCAGACATACCACTTCTTATTTTTCTGATCTGTTTTTAAGAAAGAGCCCTCAAGCCAAAAACCCTGGACCAGAGGAAATGACGACATTGAATAAAACAATCTCAAGGCTTTTTAACCATTTAGAGATTAATAAAATGGCCAGTGATTCCAAAGTTACCTCAACTAAACCTCGTCACCTTCGGAGGTCACCAAGCCCCCATCGACGTCACAGGCGAGAGGACCATGACGTCAGAGAACTTCTTGAAAAATTGCAGACGTTCGAGGATGAATTGCAAAGAAGGAAAGAAAAACAGAATGAAGAAATACTCAGGTGAGATCTGGTAGTCGAAAATTCAAAAAAAAATTTGATGCATGTATATTTGATATTTTTAAATTATATATAAATTCACGTAGAGTGTATATAGATAGAAATGGATCGAGAAAAGGAAATGGATGATTTCCTCTTTGTTTCAAAATTGCGAGCCCTCTCTTTGCGAGCAGCAATGTCCGTCTATTCACCTTTTAAAAATATCTAATGATCCTTAAATTTGAATCTATTTGCAATTTTGAGTAAAAAAAAACCCTTGGCAGTTTGCTATGACTAACTACAAGTAAGGCGCAATCATTTGCGAACTGTGATGAATCGTGAGTAAGCAATACTTAAATGGATAAAATACAATTCAATTCAATTCATTAATTTATTCTCTCAAAACCATATAAATGGTACAAGAGGTACAAGATATATAAACATATTAACATATATATAAACAGTCTGGATGAGCAGAGCTGGATCATTTTGCTTGTGGAGAACAGACAATCTCATAAATTTTAGTTATGAAAATACATAGTTTTTTTTAAAATACAGAGTTGGTATTCGACAATAGATTACAGAACTTTATAGTATGAAATTCGTCCCAAATTTGATTATCATTACACAGATTGCAATACAGAACACACTCAAATTCCTCAGATTCCACCATTTCGCGGACGATTTGTAAAGAATGAATATGATAGTACTTTGTTGGACGATTAGAACGTAAACAATCTATAAATATATGAAATTGATATCCTTCTCAACTGAAAGCCTTAATGGTGTTAACACCAATAGAATTTATAGAGATGCTATACAACAGTTAACTTCAACTTAATATTTCAAAATCACAGCTGCAACGCGATACATTTTTAACTATAACACAAATGGCGTCGATTGTTTTTTCGATTAAATATGAGTTATATTTAACAATCCACTTTGCTGTCATTACATAGTGAGGTATGAATAATTTGTATTCTTTTATGATAAAACCAATGCATGATACCGATTCACCTTCGATTTTATAAATGATTCATCTTTTCAGTTTGCAAACACAGATTCAGAAATATAAAACGCAGGCGTCTGACCAATCAAAGGAGATTGAAAGGTATGTTGCTGGGAAATCCTGAAAAGGCATGCAGACAAAAAGATGAAGATAAAAGATAAACCTTTTAATGTTAAATACAGAACTAGCCAAAGTATATAAATGAACTTGTATTTATTAGCGTTTGATTTTTGGACGAAAAATTTTCTGTTTCTATTTGTATTGGAATTGATAATCGGTAATTTAATAGTATTTCGATCTGCCTGTTGGAAAGTTTTGCCGTGAATATATTAAGTATTATCAAATCAATACACAATAGAGAAATCTTATAAACTAAGTGACAGATGTTACTGTGTATCAATATCCGGTATTATTTCTATTGCCTACCTCTTCTTTTGAAAAAAAAGTGTAGTGACCATCTTTTAAAGAAAAAAAATTAAACATTGAAATATGTTCGTAAAACATTAGCATAACTCTGAATTAGGTTCACGAGGAAACTAAATACAAATCTTGAAACATAAAGTAATTTGTCCTATATGATGATAATTTATGATTTTTGATACCTGGTGTGTATACATGTATCTGTGGTCACTTTCACAGGTTGAGGGGTGTTCATTCCATCACCAATAAAGCCAAAGGCAGACACGTCGGGATGATCGAGGAAAGGTAAATCATATCAACACTTTATCTGGCAGGAAAATATGCCTATCAAAACTGGATAAAAATAAATCGGAACTGAATAGTTTACATACCATACTCTTGTGTTATTTATCAGTGTAAATCAGTTTCAACCAGTAAGGAAAGGATTGAACGTATTGATTTGAGGTTTTGTAAATATATATGTAGAGAAGTTACATTATAATGAGGTATTCATAGCAAAACAAATTTTGAATTCATAAAGGTAATAATGTTATGTAACTATTCAGAATTTTTTTTTTTTTGAGTAAAGAACTCATTAGAAGTAATTTATTTGGAATCATTGAGCAATCACTAAATTCTCTATATAGAGTGTCACTTAATTCTCTAATGGTATGCTGTTTGATTAATTTGTGTTTGGACAATGATGTAGCATTAAACTTCAGAGTGGAATTAACACCGAGACTTTGTCCTTATTTACCTGTGTCATCACAGGACATCAAAGAATGTTCTCAGACGAATGACTTAGCATACCACATAACTCGTTTAGATCAATTTTGAACGATAAATATATAAATATTTCAAGATAATTAAATTAAATGTCGTTTGAAAATTGAGTCATTAAATGTTAATTGCTTTAATGGTCTTTAAACTCCAAACAAACCATAGAGGAATAATAAAGAAGTGAGAGCGCAAAAAAAAACCCCACAAGAAATGCGCAGTTTGAAACATTTGAAAATGTTAATTTGTTGCGACGATAAAATGGAATTTTCACGAATTCATCTCTATGATGTAGAACCGTTGTTTTCAATTAGCTTTATAACTCAAACCTTGAAATAGAACTCATATAATTGGATGCTAGAAGTACTTACGCTGCAAAAAGACTTTCATTTTGTTTACAATCATCAAAGTTTTATGTAATTTACATGCACATCATTATAATTCAAATGTTCTTCAATGTTTTTAAAATTAATTTCTAGGTATCAAGAGGAGAAAAAAGATTTTGAAACAAGGTTTAAAGAGCTTGAAAATAATCTGAAAAGAAAATATGAAAGGTACATGTAATTTAAATATCATTTAATAGCTAAAACAATTAATATTTTACTTTTAAAATCAATTAAAAAATACAATACAAAATTGTAATTTAACAGTGCAATGCAAGAAAAGGAAAACTCCGAAAATACGCTACGGACCGACCTAAATAAGTTGAAGAAAGAGATCCAAAAGATAAGCGGAATGACCTCCGGCAGTAAAGCGTCCAAGAAACCGCGTTACCGGACAGAATCGGAAATGTACGACATTGCGGAACTGATGACGTCATTGGACATGGTGGCCAAGGACTTACAGGGTCAGCACGATCGGACCAGGTCAGTTGGAGAATGTGTGTAAGACGGGTGAAAGGATGGACGAAGGGATAAGGCAAGGCAGGACTAATAGTACACGTGTACATAAAAAAGATCAATATTGACTAAATGGCTAAGATACAGAAAAAGGTCTAGATAATAAAGAAAGCCAAATATGTATTTAGATCTAATAACGAATTAAAACATACTGGTATACTCACAAGACAATGTTCTATATCTTTAAGGTAACTATTTACTTATTTGTCATTGCAACATTTGCAAAGGTGAATACGCATGTTCCCTTTGAAAGACAAAGCAAACATTAACTTGTTCATGAATTAGACTATCATCGTCATCCTGATCTTGTTTCCTTTACTCAATGTAAGAAATTTTTTGAGAAGATAGCAAAATTGTTTGAAGAACTTCAGTACTGTATATTGTTATATTCATATTCCATTCATAACAAATGTTTTTTGTTCCCAGAGGAATAGAAGAAGATAAATCTGTCTGGAAGAGTAATTATTTGGAACTGGAAAAAGAAATAAATAGATTTTGTCACGACATTTCGACGTCTTCAAAAAGCAACCAGAAGAAAACTAGTACTCCTCGCTCTAGTTCTAACTCTGTGTCAGCTCTCCAGGCCCTGCTAGTGGACACAAAATCACAGGTCCTCGCTCGCCTCAGGCAAATAGAGGAAAAAGACAGGTCGGTATAAAACAAGTCATCTAGCACTAATTAACTGGTGGAAGAACAGAAATTCATTGTCTTGCTTTTGCTTACTCTTCCATAATACGTATTTCTATTATATCTTCTTTAAAGAAAGTTATCAACTTTATGATTTCAATAATTACTCTGCACACTTTGAAGTGATGGGTTCTTATCATTTCATTCTTATGCAGACTTATATTATATATTTTACTACTTCTAGATTGTAGAATTTTAAATGTTAGAATCGATTATTTATCGAAGATTGATTTATTCTTGCTTTTAACGCTCACGCTTTGCTAGCAGGCCTGTGATTGGTTATGGGTGTTTCCTTTTTGTTTGAATTTCCTACATTTTGACGGTTTCTAGGGTATTGCACGAACAAGACCAACAGATCAGCCGACTCCGAGAATCCGGAAGTTTATTGGCTCAGTTGGTCAGTGAAATCGAGGCTTCCTTCAGAGAACTTTCGTCTTATACCGACCTAAGTCAAAACTCACTCTCTGCACGGGACATTTCCAGTCTTAGATCTATAGACATGTTAAAGCACATAAGACTTTTCATTCATGAATCTTTTAGGTAAACACATTTTTTTCTTCTTTTTTATGTATGCATTTTTCTACTTTTTTTAAATTTTTTAATGCTTCTTTTTCTAAAAATCATAGATTTAGTGTGAAATTTTGGTTTTCAAAGAACAAATTTTAGTTTGTTTGGTAGAAAGGTTTACTTGCAATTGTAGTGTGTCAACAGGGAAAGACAAATCTCTTAAGGAGTTAGAAAACGATATAGCTGCGTTGGAGACTCGTATCAGGAACCTTGACACGGGAGTGACCACCACTTACACTGACGACAATATACACGGAGACACGCCCACTCCCACTCGACAGCTTTCAATCGTCAGTCAAACTCACGAGGGCGTGTCCGAGTCCTGTAGCCAGTTGCTAAAGAAATTGGATATTGTACAAATAGGATTTGTACAAATCCAGTCTCAGAACAAACAAATGGTCAAGTTAGTCCACGTGGTTAATTCCCATGTCTTAAATCTCTTCTATCCCTTTGGTGACAGTATTGTGCATTTTGTAGAAAACTTATCAATATCTATCTTAGAAACGCTAGAATTTTTCTTTTATCTATTGTAATTCTCTATGAAGTTGCTGCAGTGTTATCTTAAAAGAACGTTTACTATTTCGATGGGTTTGAACTCTCTTTATATGTTTATTATTTCTAATTTTAAACTTTTTCCAGTGAAATCAACTCTCTGAAGAAAGTGTCTGAATCTCTGAACAAAACCAAGCAAGAGCTGGAGGGGATCTGTAAAATTCTGGGCGTGTCCTTGAAGGAGGTAGATGTCTCAAATATTTCTCACGTGGTCCGCACGTGTAAATCGGGGGCGGAGGGCAAAGTAAAGGAAGTGGACATCAAAGAGGGGTAAACTTCCTTTGAAACTAAAATAATGCATACAACACTAATTGTGTAATAAGATTTATATACAAAAGGAGATCAATGATTTTTACACTATAAAATCTAGTTTTAATAAAAGTTTCTTCTTCTTTCTCTTTTTGTTATCCCAACGTACGAATGTAACGCTTTTTGTCCTTTTGATGAAATGGTATACTCTAAGTATCGTGTCTGTTCACTGAGCGCCAGATCATAGTGTGAAGCCCCTCTCGGGTATCAGTGATGCTTAAAGTTGGAACAAATCTCGACCAGACTTTGTTAAAACGAAAAGTTATAAATGCAGACGTTTTATTAACTTAATTGTTTTCTTAATTATTGAGAATATTAAGCGACTAAATATTAGTAGATCTATCGTTAGACTGTTCTACATAGTACACAGAAGTTGTTTTTAATTAACGTTATCAATGTACTGCAGTTTATCCAACATAAATTACATTTACATATATGATAACGTTTATTACTTGAAAATACCAACAAAGCAACTATAGATGTAGCTTTACAACAAATGTCTTTCGCGAAGATAGCATCGCTGAAAACTAATTTCATCGTTGTCGGCGTATGCCTGTCTATTCCAATCACAAATTCACAATAAATCAATTAACGCTGCACTGTATGACTGTCATGACATCATGCACCGGTCATAACCCCCTGACTAACGTAATTTCTTGTCAGTGCCGTCCTCATTAAATCTTGATTACTTAGCCGAGTTATGTCTCTTGTGTTAGCCACTTTGTAATAAGCTGAGGGGTATTGTAGGATTATTCTAAAGACGAGGTCGGAACTGGATAAACTCCGAGATGATATTCACAATTTATGGGAATACGTCACGACCAGCGAGGAAAGCGCCACCTCAAAATCACCAGAGGGCGACAAATCCAGTAGAACTACACCGCATTCTAAATCTCCGGACTCCAAACAAACTACCTCAGTCAAAGCCAAAGCGACGAAGCCCCTGACAACAAAAGATGAGATGGACCAAATTCTGCGACAATTCAACAAACTCAAGGGAGAAAACTCCACATTGTACACGTATGTCCAGATGTCAGAAAACAAAGTCTTGTTCCGTCTAATAAATAAGTATTGAAAACAAACTTTTAAAACTTCTTTTATTCTGTCACAGAACACTGAAGGAAAAAGATGTGACGGTGATAGATGCTGAGAGCAAACTGAAAGTAGAGAGGACACACCTTGCTCAACAGGTCAAGGAGAGAGACGAGAAGCTGACACAGGCTCTTCTTGAGTGCGAAAGGTTGGTCTTAGGGTCTGGCATCCCAATCTAATAACTTGAGCATTTACAAAAGACACCTTACGTGACGTTTTTGTTTTCTTTGCAAATGATTATTGACAGCTTGAAAGCGGACTTGGCTAAAATTGCTTCTGAAAAGAAATCTGCTGAAGAAAGCGCAGACAAGGAAAAGTCAAGTTTAAGTCAGCTCAAAGCTCAGCTATTGGAACTGGAGGACGAGTTCACGAAGATCAAGGACACGTATGAAGCACGAGTAAATGACCTACAGAATAAACTAAAAGAGTCGTTAGAGGAGACGGATAAGATATCCAAAGACAGGCAAAACCTTCTGACAAGGTAATGCAGAAACAAAGTTATTTTAAAAACTTTTACAAAACTTTTATTATGAAACTAATAACACAGTACAGATTAGAACCATTTTAACAAGAGCTTGGACTTTGGGTAGTTGTGTCAAACAGTATTGTGACGTTGGCCTGTCTATTTCATTGTTTGCCACTCAGCCATGGCTCTTTGAAACCAACACGATTTGTGTGTCTTTTGAGCTAAGACTACGCAATCGGTGCGTATTTCGCATGAATCCAGCGTCATTTCTAACTTAATAGATAGCTACGTCCTACCGAAAGTCCAAGGTCTTGTTAAAATGGTTCTACTTACAGGCACGTAGCATCAGGAGGGGGTATTTTTTTCTTCGAAGCAGACATTAATATTGAACGAATTCGCCCCCCCCCCCCCCCCCCCACTGTTTTGGGGCTAAAAATAAAAGGGAGCCCTAAATTGATAATTCAAACAGTACAGTAGCTGTATAATATATAGAACGGCAGTTTCTGATGAAGTGATCTTAAACACTGCACATGGAATAAAATATTTGAACCTGCATGAAAATCAATTAAATTATGTCACCTACATGCATTTACTAAGGATGACCTCTGTTTGGATGTTTATTGTCTGGTGAGCATTCATTTTTACGTCCACATTCATTTGTAACATAGCAGGTGATTGTTTGTGTAGTGTTATCTCCAGTTGCAGAAATTGACGTCTGGAATGGTACATTGACAGGTCCATAACAAGCTACACATGTTTCGTTATTTACTATTACAACTAATGATAATTGACCACTTATCTATTATTGTCCAGACTGAGTGCGGTAGCTAGCACCCAGCTGACGGATGGGAACCCCGCCATTACCGACCTGAGCGATACCAACCGACCTACGAGGATCGCAGAGAAGTTCTCGGAGCTGTACGACAATGAATGGACGGACGCTTTTGAGGCACTGACGTCACAGTACCACATGTCTGAGAGAGAGGCTGTCGAGACACTATTGAGGATTCTTAAGGTGGGTGTCCAGTCTCTCTTGGTTTGGTATATTGCAAAAAAATTGAGTCCTTTGTTTAACAAATTATAGGACCAATTCACAGGCACATGATTTATTTTTATCGAAATACTTAATGATTAATGTAGCAGTTACGTTTATTACGAGACCTTGGGACACATTTGGCCTTTATTACATAGAGAATATCACATTGTTGTTTTGATCTCGACCCTGGTATCAGCCCAAGCGGTTGTTATCGGCCCAAGCCAACAGTACGTCTAACGTCAATTCACACAAAAGCAGTGTCTACATGCACGACGTCATGGGAATATTCTATTCAGTGTGTTCATAAATACATATTTTGTCCCGTTTTATTAAACATATGGGTTTTAATCTTTAGTAATCAAAATTCTCATAGTAAACACCATCTGTTTAACAAGATAAAAACTTGCATATTATTGTTTGCAAGATTTTTTATTGTGCTTTTAATGTGTTAAAATGATCGTAACACCTGGCTGGCTGTACTTTATGAGTTACTGTACATTATTTCCCTGTGATGTATTTTTCTATAGTGTCTGTATTTGATGCGTAAATTGTTTACCCTGTGATGAATTCCTTTTCAATAGGACTGCTTTAACTTCGGTAAAGTGGCAGCCACTGGCCAGCTATCGGAGCTTCACAAAGTCCTTCTAATGCTTCATACGACCGGTAGAACCAGGGAAACCGTGAGTAGATTTCAACCCTACGGCCGTGTACGTCCATTCATCACTAGATTGGGGTCGTTATTTCCAACGATTCGTCTGTTCTCTGGTTTAATATTGTATATTTATAAAAAAAAATTAATTACTTGCAGGTGGTGTTGTCGAGTGTTAAGAAGTTATCAAAGGAGGAACTAAAAGCCATTAAAGACATCAGAAAGGCATGCGCCGTGCATGCGGTCAAGGCCGTTCAAAAGGTATCCCCCCTCAACATATTATATCTAAATTTGAGACTTATCACACTCAGATGAGAATCTGTTCACAAATCCCACCAAATAGCATATAAAGTAGACGTCATAAGATTATCAAATTTACGAAAGATTAAACTGAATTAGTTCATTCTATTAAGAACTATTTATGCAATATATCTATTTTGAAACTTATTCTAAAATAGTACTACGTTTACCTAGTACTGATAAGATCAATTTATTTATTAGTTCTTTAGTGACACCCCTGACGGTCGGACCGCACTAAGTGACGCCCAGCAATCTTCCTGCGCGGGATTTATCACGAGGGCCGTGGAGCTATGCTGGCTCATGAATGTCCAAGACCCGCCTCTAGTGGTTACGTGGTCTGTGAAACCCGGCGAGATCTGTGATAACACCCGGTACAAACAGTTCACTCACACTGGACAGTTCGTGGAGTTCCTTGTTTGGCCCCCTCTGTACTTGTTCAAGGAAGGGCACCTGCTGAGTAAGGGAGTGGTTCAGTGCATATGAAGGCATGTGGTCATAACCAATACACATCACTATTTCATTTGCCAAAAACTAATGTTAATCCTTCTGCAATACTATTACTACTACTTACTGTTTGTTTGTTGGCGTTTTCCACTGTTTACATGATTAAATTTTGAATTTAAAATGATTTCTAAGTATTTTTTCTTTTAACCTTTTTCACGATTCGTCGCTATTTTTGAACAGACAAATCTTACCTCACAAACCTTGAGAACACTGACAACTTCCCTTGAAAGAGCCAAATATTCCTAATATTTGTGGGAGGGGTTTTATGTTTGTTTTAAAGATGATACCGCTATGTTGCCAAAAAATATTAAGGTAGTCTAGCGTTTTTGGTAATCGATATGCAACGTAACACAATTTGTACAAAATTAAAAAGTCTACAATCATTTCAACTACTTTAGTTCATTTTTACTCCTTCTACATTTTTTCTGTATTTCTGTTCGTCATACAATTGATAAAAAAGCCAACTCAAACGCCTATGAAGTTTGATGATCTAACATCGGCAAGGGTCCTTGACTGCCATACACCTGTTGTATTATCACCTGAGTAATCATTACAGCATCACTTAACATCAACTTGACCAATCTCTGCCAAGAAATCATCAATGGTTTTTATCATTATTAATAACCGATAGTCAACCACACAATGATGCTTCACCAATTTCTATGAAATGATTTTATCTTCTTTGGTAAAAGTCGAGCCCATCATTTCACTTAGAGAATTGAACATTCAGCAGATTTCAACAATTATGGTCGTTTTTATCGCACAAAGAGGAGGATGAACAGAAGGCAAAGACAGCATGTAACTATGCGATTTATCAATTCAGCTAATGTCTAAAATACAAAAAAAAACGGAAAAATGAAAAAGCTATTTGATTATACGCAGTTGAATTTTATTCCTTTATCTTTCAGCTAACACATTATGTGTATTATATGAATTCTAACTTTTTCTTTTAATAAATGGCTTCATGAGGTTTTGATTTATGATAAGAGACCAACCTTTCTAATCGATAAGCTTCAGGACATCTGACGATTTGATGTTTTTTTAAGCTAAAACGCCCATCACTTGATAAAATTCAAAATAAAGATAGGGGATGATATGATCAACGTACTTCTTTACGATATTTGTATTGTTCACAGAAAACGGATGCTTTAGTCTGTTTGCGCATGTCTGTAGAATACCCTACTTGGCTGTAACCTACATAAAATTAATCTTGTTGAGATTGATGCTACGATCTAAACCTTTTTTGTATTCACTATGGTAGTTACACCCTTTTGATACCTGCAGTACTAAAAGGTAAACGATCTTCAATTTCAAAAGAGCACCAGTGCTGCAAATCTTTTCTAGTTACTGCTTCAACGTTCATCGATTTAGTCGTTGGGAGGGAAAAAAAAACTTCCTTTTTTGGAACAGCTATGATAACGTTAGGTTAATCTAAGGTGTATTTCACTAGATTATGGTACAGCTTACAGTCCATGCAAACAAGAAAATGATTGAGCGGCTTTTTGATGTTGCAGACGAGATCCCTTGATACTAGATTGTTCTTTCCTTGTGGCAACATGTCCTCAAATAACGACGTGTTACTATTTTATGGCGCAGTCGGTGAACAAACAAACGATTTTATCTGAATATTGTAACAAACTGTTTCAAAAAGGGTTGTTTTCAAAAGTTTACACCAACGATTTGTTTTCGAGTTAGCAAATGACTAACTTAATACTCTAAATGATGTTTTGTCTGAAGTTACAACACAAATTACCGTCAAAGAAAAAAAGGAGAGGTTTACTTATTTTCTTCGATTTTTATGTGATTGGTTGTTAACAAAATGATTCGTACAAAATGATTTACTGGTAGTATATAGTTATAATACTACCGAGCGCTCTCGTTTTTTTCTACTTGTATAATGAGTTTAATGCGTGCTGAAATCGTTTATTTTTATCTGACGCAAAAAATGATGTGCCAGTAGTTTTGTTTCTCTCATGGATATCAAAGGGTTACCAAAGAAACAGCAATGACGATGACAAAGATGAACGACCTGTCAAACCCTGGCACCAGTTTCTTCCTTATCTATCCTACATATTGTTATCTTCATGTCGCTTTGGTGGACCTTAGGGATGTGTGATTGCGGAGATTAGTATTCATTTGGAACATGCCGTCACTTGCAGGGAGAAAGACTGATATATTTAGTCACTTCAAGATACAGTACAGTGTATTTATATATACATGTATGTATACATGTACATGTATATATAGAGAATTACTTGTAGAGATAAGAATAAGTACAGGTATAGTCCTATTCAGGGACCATGAGTATTGGTAAATTGGTATGCCATTATGTAATGGAGAATGTCTCCTTTTGCATACATGATTATCAGTACACCCAGCCGGTATAATTATAGATTTTTGCTGAGAATTTGTATATGTTGTCATTTGCAGCGATGAGCTTTATTATATAAAGGATGGCAAACGTAGTTACAATGTTGTTGTTTCTTTTAAAGTCCCTATAAAACTTAGCTGCAGTTCATATGTCATATATTCTTTAAAATTAATGACTAAATCTCACTCGGGAGACAGATCTGTGTGTAATAAAATATAATCATGGTATTTAAAATTTGAGTCTTGAAATATGAACCATTCAACAAGGAATTCCAAACAGGCAAAATCTTGACAAAAAACTATAAACCATTGAGAAATGGGAGTACATGTAATTGTCATCAATGTTAAGTGTGTCATTAAGAGTATCATAAGAAACAAAAAAAGCACGTAAGACATTAAAATTCTAAGGATATATATTTATTAACATGAAAAAAAGTCGCACCAGTGTTCGTCATAACGGTGTTTCCATTTGTAGGATGCTTTGGCAAGAGGGAGAGTTACTGACACATTTAGGGGTATGTGGAATCAGGAGACCTAGTTGGCACGCCTCCTCCACGCTCAGCTGTTTGATGTTCTGTGGGCGGATCACAGGGGGGTGCTGGCAACACGCGTACCCAGCGTCCTCCGTCACGCTCCGACGGGGAGGAGAACGAGAACGAGTCCACTTATCACTGGATACACGATAAATCAAGGGGTCATCCGAAGACGTGCTACTCGCAGAATCTCGTCTTCCATCTTTCGATTTTTGGCAACTTCTTTTGTCCGTGTTTTGAATTTTGATAATGGGAGGGATATGCATGGGGAAATTGTGTGGGTTAATCTTTGAAACAGGAGTTTTGGGTTCGGAAGACACACTTTGATGTTGTGCTGATAGAAAAGGGTGAACCCTTCGGACCGGAGTTTTTGGTTCCGACGAAAGGCTCTGGTGCTTAGTATTAATTAAAAATGGACGTTTTCGACGAGTTTTGTCTCTACTCTGTCTCTCGTAGGGAACACGTAACTCATGAGAATCAAACATAGGAATACTCTTATTGAGGTTCAAGGCATTTTGAGAATGCGCACAGGCTGTAATTTGCCTGTTAAACATACAGTTCGGGTTCGGACAGCACACTTTTCGACCTTTACCTTCCTCCAAGAAATCACTAGAAGAAGGACATATCGTATCAGATTTGACCTTGACAATTATTCCTCCTGGATGCAGGAGTTCGTGCTGTTTATGAACCCATTCAGCGGTGCAATCGTCTGTATCCATGAACACAATGGGCAGGGGGTCGTGTGAGTCGTCTGTGATTGTAACCTGAGGTACCATGAGCGCATCGTCTGCGGAATGCTGGGTAATATCACCCAGTCTGTACTGTCTGTAGTTGTATGATCCTACTGAATCCGGATTTTCACTTTCACTTTTGAAACTCCTAAATCCCACATTATGAAGCTTGTCTTCTGGGTCACACATAAGTGCCTCCTCAATCTCTTCGATGTCGTTTGCAACGATTGGTTCATTCCTAAACGACTTCAATTTTTCTTTGACAAATTTGATCAAAGGTTTGCGAATTTTTGTCCTATAAAATACGTACATAAGTATAAACAGTAGTAAACCCCCGAGGATTGCCGCAGTGTTATATCCAAGATTCGGATCGTAGGTATTATAAAACAGAGCCTCTTCCGTTCGGTACCTCTCTTCTGGGCTGAGCGTGATTTGAGAAGATGGGTCGTGTGAGGGATTTGCTCTGTTTCCGTTGTCAACTATCTCATACATCAATGTTGAATTAGACTGCCTATCTTGTGCTTCTGTAGTAATATCATCATCTAGCATGTCGTCATGAATCTGAAGGAAGAAACACAGAAATGTTACTCAATCTCCTCATGTTTACAGCCAATGCATCCATTTGTGATATTGTTGTGCATTGCAAAAAATCATTTTGCGGTGGTATGACAAATCAATACAAGGATATACCATATTAAAAGATGTTCAAACAGAGAACTTTTTTCAAAATTACCCTAAGCTCAAACGTACATTTTTATTCAGTTTACATGCATGTACATTAACGACAGAAGAAATATAATATAGTAATCGTGTTTTTTTTTTTTACATGTTCATAGCTTTTTTCAAAATTTACCTAAAAATGGGTTTCATACTACATGAATATCGTGATTGGTGTAATATTATCAGCATACACCTACAAGAAAATCGATTTTCGGTGGTACAGATTTGTCACACGTGCGGTTTAACAGAGTGTCAATTATCGCCAGGCTTTTATCTTGACTATCATTCTACAAGGACACAGTTCTTGTTCGGTGGTATAAAAGCATCACGAGAGAAATCTACATACACTAAATGGAATAGAATCAAATGTTTTGAAGATGCAATTAATTTAAAGATATCCCTTTCATTTGCTAATAATCTTAATGCTCTGGATTTAAAAAACGATGGTGCATTGCATCTGTCTATCATGTCAGCATTAAATGATAAAGAACACTAGACACCATGCATGCAGAGTCATGAAAGTTAAGAAATAAACAGCATTCAGTATTTCTTTGAAGAAAAGACCTAAAACAAAATGGATTTTTTTTAATACAAGGCCTAGTAAAAGGAAAAAAACCATTAAGACATACCGGTATATATAGTAATTGACTTTAACACCTCTAGGAAAAGACTGGGGTAATTTAAAGTTAATTGTTGGGATTTTTAATTATGCAAAACAAAGATGTATTTTGAAGTTAATGCGATTAGGAGGAGGTATGATTGTGTTAATTTCATTGCTTTGCGGCCAACCCAGCGTGAAATGCAATTATAGAGCAAAATTGCAGTATTGATTATGTTGTAGATCTAGACTTCTTCACTTTCAAATTTCAATTGAAGTTGCACACGTACAAATTAAACACACCAATTTGCCTTGTTTTATCAAAGGTCCGAACATGTCTAAACAAAAAAAAAAACATAGAATGTTTTGTAGGGGAAAATTGTTCCCTCCATCATATATCTTAAAAATCATGTTGTTTTCCTTTTTAAACCAGTTTGTGGCATACAAACTGACGCCTTGGTATGATACAATATGGTCGATTTGACAAATTCACTTGCATTATATTACTTTTAACTGCAGTGCACTAAACTACATTGCCATTAGCAAATTTTGCTTCTGAATTTTTGTTCTGAGTGATGGAATATGTCAGAATTTACACAGTGTCTACTCTTTAAACAAATCAAAAATGTCCAAATTGCACTCTGATTAATTCTCCCGCCCCCTCCCAGAGAAATGACTCCTGTCGCTACCATTACTGATTGCAATAACCCACACACCGTTATTACATAACTTTATACAAGACTCGTTGGTCTTCTGGGACATGATTGCACATTGTTAATTCCAATTGCATGGTAAAAAGTAAAATCTATTCATTAACATACTCCAACGCTTCAAAAACAATAAACTATTGTGGCTCATTGTTTTGACTCGATACATAATATGTCGATATGAAATGATCATATATGTGTATTAGTGGGAAGGTGCACCTAAGTTCTCACAATCCTCAATAAGCTGAGTTGTACTAAATTTCAAGCATGCTTTTTTGTAATTATTACCGAGACTTTCATTTTTTGAGGGGAATATGATGCATGAAGTCATAGACAAAAATTCAATCCTGTAGAAGTTGTAGACGCTGAAATAAGCAATTCACTAAAACGTTTTGCACCTGCTGAAACATGCTATGATCAAAGACGTAATACCCAGGGGCAAATAAGCTGTACGGTATACTGAGTATGTATTTCCAACCCTTGAACTATATATCATATCAATATTAATTAACAGAGTCTGTGGCTCCAGATGACGGTAAGCCTGGTCACGGATTAGCGGTATCTTGTGATTAGGATCACAGTCTATCGAGTTCCTATCTGTTCAGATTTCTCTATCAGTCACTTCTGTACAGATCGGTGCTATCTGTGATACACCGCTGACAGCAGGATCAGCCATTCGGCTTTTGGATTAGACCGTCGTATAACCCGTGATTCGATTCACTCCGTGATGAATACATCTTCACAAGACTTCTGACATACAAAATCATAACCATTAGATTATTTCATAAATCCTTTAGGGGTAAATTGTACGTAGCTGCGTTCAGACGGACATTAATTCGATGTTTCAGCCGTTTTTTAGATTAATATATCGAACTTACTGTACTGTTTGTAATGTCTGAATGGTAATAGACCCCCACAAGAATTGACAGAAACCAAAATATTTATAAATTCGTGGAACCGATCCCGTCAGCCGTACTGTTTTTGTCGTTAATCGCCTCATTAAAATAGAGGTTTAAGTTCCAAGTGGAAAAACTATTAGAGCATTCACCTCAATGATACGTCACATGGGATGAGTCGGATCTCGGTTTGATCGATTGTACTGTAGTAGTAAGAGGTTGGTAGGTTTGAAGATTGGACTTGTGTTCACAGAACAATGCATTTCGTGACACGCGAGATCAGAGTGTTTGACTTTGACTGTATATCCGAAGAGACAATGCGATGCTCACAAAAAAGTTTCACAAATAATATATTGATAGTATATATAGTTCTCGAACGATGGTTCTATATAAAGAAGGCATATTTGAGACTATATTAATATCATACCACATTATTGAGATACATTTAGTTCCCATTACGCCAGGTGTAGACAGACATAGGTAGCGGGAAACCAGAATAGCGTCATAAGACGCCGTCTGATGGAGTGTTGGAACATGTATCAATACAAACATCGGGGGCTTGTATATAAACACCCGTTAACCCCGCGCACCATCTCATGCCCGTTAAAGACCAGCCATTGCATCACCCTGCCTACTACACAAACACAGCCATCTGTTACGCTTGATAATCAAATTTATCCATACTTCAGCCAAATCCCCCATCATTTCATTTATTAATCACCGTTCTATTAATTAAATCTTCAATATCAACCCGTATAAATGAATCCCTACAGATATTCAGGAACTAATATGGTTTTCAAGGATTTTTGGTCGTTTAGATCTTTGTACAAGAGTCAAGTATCAAAGGCAGACCTTTCCTATCGTTTAAGAGAGGATTATAAAACAAAGAGGGCTATTCTTTACTGCGTCTGTATCAATAATCAATGGCGATGATGGTTATATTTTGGGGTCCGTATTATTTACTTCTGTGCTGCCACAAGTGGTCTACTTCCCAAAGCATTTCTGTCACGACGACTCCAGCAACAGAAATAAACACAGAAACCTCTTTGACAAATATTCAGTTTCCGATTTTTCTATTCGCGTTCCTTCAATATGTTTCATTACCTGAAATGATCTTCAACAATCGACTAAAATAGTGAAAATTAATAATTGAACAGATCCTAATCCAATTAGCATTAAGGGACGTCGACAATGAACCACATCAGCAAAACTCAAATTAACAGAATGAGCGTAATACGTGGATCCACAGTTAATGAGGATATCTACGGCAATGATAGGTGTATTATATTTAGGACTTAGAAATATCGATACCTGGCGAACAATATTTCGTCAATTTAAAACAAACAATGGAAACCTTCAATGAAACCCTTTCCTTTAACTTAAAAAAGATAAGATCTTGTTATGCTTGCATAAAGTATGATTTTTACAGATTTTTAGTCTCACAAAAGTGTTCAAACGAGTGATTTATTTACACATATCGTTAAGATAAGAGCATTTCACTCTCTCTAGTAATAGAAAAGTGTCGAAAAGATCCCTCCCTCAATGATTAAAGAAACAAAACAATTGAAAAAACTACTCACCCAGAATAACTCCCCTAAACGTTTACGATAACCATGTAAGAATGAGGTTACTATCGTATATTACCTCGTCTTAAATCACGGCTTGTAATGAGCGCGCGTGTTTTTAGCGCTAAGGGTAAAACCCGCAATGGTGATTGGGTAACGTGACAGCTTGTTGCCCCAGCCAATCCCATCTTCCTGCGTTGTAACCAATCTTTTATATTGCACTTCTATAATGTTCATCTATTATATTTTTGTACATTCCAATGTGCCAAATTTTATTGAATTTCTTTAACAAAAAGTATCGTATATTGTCTTATTATTTATCATAAACTGTATTGTAAAATATCAGTTTTAATTACAATCCAACTATTTTATATAATATTAATACTTTTCTTTGTAATAATTGTATAATAATCATTTTATGACTTAGTTTTTACTGATTTATCTATACTATATCCCAATTTTTATCTATACTGCATCCATTACTGTATCCAATACTTGCTTTTTAGTGTATTCCAATATTGCTTATACTATTTTACAAATATTTTTGATTGTATCACACTATCTTTTGTTTTGTATAAATTAATAGCAAGTTTTATATAATATCAAAGCCATAAACTCATTCAACATAATTGTATGCCATATTATGTCTAAGTCAGTATTGTTTTAAATCAAAATCTATATTGTTTTACATTTCTTTTTGCAGCAAATTATCCATATTGGTATTTTAACAAAGTATTGTCTATATTGTAACACCAAAGCCTATATCGTATTGTATCACAGTATACAGTAGTATGAATTAAATATCATCCTCATGTGTAATTATCAAAAAATAAGATAGAGTTTTTTTTACAATATAGTATACAGTGTATCATCCTCATATGTAATGTAACAAAATGTAGTACGAATTGTACCAAAATATAGTATACAGTTTATCATCCTCATATGTAATATATCAGAATGTAGTAAGAATTGTATCAAAATATAGTATGCATTGCATCATCCTCATGTGTAATGTATCAGAGTGTAGTAAGAATTGTATAAAAATTTAGTATACAGTGTATCATCCTCATATGTAATGTATCAGAATGTAGTACGAATTGTACCAAAATATAGTATACAGTTTATCATCCTCATATGTAATGTATCAGAATGTAGCAAGAATTATATCAAAATATAGTATGCAGTGCAACATCCTCATGTGTAATGTATCAGAGTGTAGTAAGAATTGTATCGTAGAATAGTATACAGTATATCATCCTCATGTGTAATGTATCAGAATGTAGTAAGAATTGTATCAAAATATAGTATGCAGTGCATTCCTCATGTGTAATGTATCAGAATGTAGAAAGACTTGTATCGTAGTTTAGTATACAGATATCATCCTCATGTGTAATGTATCAGAATGTAGCAAGCATTGTATCAAAATATATTATACAGTGTATCATCCTCATGTGTAATGTATCAGAATGTAGTACGAATTGTACCAAAATATAGTATACAGTGTATCATCCTCATGTGTAATTTATCAGAATGTAGTAAGAATTGTACCAAAATATAGTATACAGTGTATCATCCCCATGTGTAATGTATCAGAATGTAGAAAGAATTGTATCAAAATATAGTATACACAGTGTATCATCCTCATGTGTAATGTCTCAGAATGTAGAAAGAATTGTATAAAAATATAGTATACAGTGTATCATCATCATGTGTAATTTATCAGACTGTTGTAAGTATCGTATCGTAGTATAGTATACAGTGTATCATCCTCATGTGTAATGTATCAGAATGTAGGAAGAATTGTATCAAAATATAGTATACAGTGTATCATCCTCATGTGTAATGTATCAGAATGTAGTAAGAATTGTATAAAAATTTAGTATACAGTGTATCATCTTCATGTGTAATGTATCCGAATATAGAAAGAATTGTATCAAAATATGGTATACACAGTGTATCATCCTCATGTGTAATGTATCAGAATGTAGTAAGAATTGTATCAAAATTTAGTATACAGTGTATTAGTGTATTATTCTCATGTATAATGTATTAAAAAGTAGTTAGAATTTTATCATAGTATAGTATACTGTGTATTATCCTCATAAGCATTGTATCAGAATGTAGTAAAATTGTATACAATGTGGGTTTTTTTCATTATAATTGTATTACACTATGAATAGTATATATATCACTGCTATAGTCTATATTATATCACAATGTTATCTATTTAGTCATTATTATATCATGTCTGTTTGTTTTACACATATTCTTACATTACATTGTAATTTATTTTGCATATCACATGAAATTACAATATATATCAAATTGTATGCTATAGCCATACTCTTTTACACTGTAAAACACATTGTAATTTTAAGATTATTTACTTCATTAAATTAAAAGTTGTATCTCTTTGTGATGCATTCGAGGAAACACTTGAATAGAAACTCGTCTAGTCTCGATAGATATTGTACATTGTGAAGTATTGGATAATACGGATATTGGTAAATGAACTTTTGTATAAATAGATTCTTTTCAGCAGTCAGTCGTCCTAAATAAAAAATACGATGACGCAAATGACTTCCTCCAGAAAAAAAATGTTTAACTGTTGTTTTATAAAATAATGCTAATCCTTTAAAATAAAGTTAATCACTCAAAAAGAGTTTCACCTTTTTATGCTAAAGCGATTTAACTGAATTCTTTTATTGCTATTGCTAGGGTATAAATATATGCCTTTGGACAATTGGTAAACTATTAGCAAAGTAAGGTATTTGACAATTTAACCCAGTTTTATTTTCAGGTTGATCTATATGTGATATTTTCGTGTAAACAACATTTCATTGGAAAAGTGCGCATTGTTTTGTATACGCGGAAGATGTCGTTATTGAAAAGATGTGTAACCGTTTCCACAAACACACCTTAGAACACAATATGTTACTTAATGAAGCGTGGTTGTTTTAAGTAGCGAGGAAAAGAAACAAATAGCAAATCGA
Organism: Magallana hongkongensis; assembly: GCA_016163765.1. Classification (NCBI taxonomy): domain Eukaryota; kingdom Metazoa; phylum Mollusca; class Bivalvia; order Ostreida; family Ostreidae; genus Magallana; species Magallana hongkongensis. Next base: position 63,215,461 of record WFKH01011581.1, on the reverse strand, counting down.
CACTTGTGAGGAGTTCATCAGGCGATGATACAAAACAAATGCTCTCGCAGCGCCCTCTCCGGGGGAGAATCCCCGCCATTGACGCACAAGAAGTTAATTGTCTATAGGTGAGGGTACACACAGAAGCCGGCCCTATCATGTCTCGGAAAACAACATGTAAACTTCCCAGCGGATATTGAAAAAAATTCTACCGGTTTCATTTTTATAAACTTATGAATCATTGCTTCTTTATCCGTACACAGCGGGTTCCGACAAAATTTCTTCATTTTTACTTCCTTTCGAGAAAAAAATAAAACTCATCTAAATTTTCTTCTAATATGATTTTTATTCAACCTGACTGCTTTTATGGCTTAAGTTTCTACTAATGGCATCGATTCACAAGCGCTCAGATTAAGATTTATGCACGAGTTATTATTTTTCACGTTCCCTTTTGTCCGTATTCATTTAAATTGTAAAGTAACCGATACATTTTCTGCCCAGCAGGGTCTGTCTGCCTGAAATAAGCTCTTATTGCCATTCTTTCCATGCAGACATTCAGAGAACTACTATCTTATTATTAAAATCCGAATGTCATATAACAACCCCTGTACATTACAGAGGACAATCGATGACTTGAGTTGCTTACCTCGCTGTTATATCAAACTTCCTTATTTTAGCAAAATTCTTTATGCTGATATAACAGTCTGTGCATGTACATGTAACATCTCCGATAACAAATTTTTCATTTTCTTTTCTTAATTTTACTGCATTAATCATAAGGAACTGTTTTGCAAAATAAAAAAATACCATTTGCTTATAAACGTGTATTTGTAGTCTTCGATAAAAACATGTTTATTTAAAACTCATTTGCTGTTCGCAGGTTAAGTTCATTAATTGTCTCTAATAGGATTGGTAGCAATAAGAATAATTATTTTTTATGTTTTAGATTGCACGTTCCCTTTGTCACCTAATTGTAACCTCCAAGTTGAGGACGGGGATCTCACGATTGACCTTTATTCCAAAGACTACGCTTAAATTACACTTATGCTCATCTCGTAAACATCTATCAAAATATTTTTTTTCGAATGTAGAAAGATAAAATTTTAGAAAACGAACTACATACCTGCAGCAGTAAATAGTCCAGGGAATAGAGAGATCAAACGCAATCGGCATTTCTTGTACACGGTACAACGCGAGCACAAGTCACAGGCACGGTTCTGCTTTTAGTGTTTGTACTTTTTTTAACAATAGAGAGGTGAGATAAAATTAATAATGGTTACCAAGCAACCCATATTATGAATGATGTAGTCACCGTCTCCCTTGATCAAAATCCATGGCAACGCTATTGGAATTTTGGTCCAAAACCTGTATTTACCTGGTTTCTTCTACATCACAGGCAAGTTACGTTAAAATGCCCTGGGAACACAGCGTATACTCAATATGTCAAGTTGTAAAATTTTCTAGGATGAAACAATCAATATCTCTCATTATAACGATGTAACTGCAAGGTCCCCTGAATAGAAATCAAATCCCTTGTAAAGAAGTATCTGAATCTATCCCAAACCTTCCTTTTGTTGTAAAATAGTATCCCTCTGCGTGCTCCTTCAACGCAATCACTAGGTAATGGTCGTCCTAGCAGGTATATTGATATCTGGTGTTCCCGATCCTCTCATCAACACAGATCTGCCTTAATAAATAAGTTCGCTAATAAGCACTGATTAGCTGACAATGTAAACACGCAAAAAGGTTTCTGTCACAGGATGCGCGACAGTTCATTGGTGGGTGTATCCCCACGTGACGTCATCAAGTACAAAAGTAATAACATACATACAGGTATTATCCAGGAACGGTAAAGGCTAATCTGTTTGGACTTCCGTGCTACAAAATTTACGGGGTGAAAATCCTAAAAAAAAAAACAAGTTCCTGAAAGGAATTGTCATTTCAGGATAGATCACATTTGACAATTTATTTTGCCAGTAAATCCTTGCACAAATGTGTGGTTCAGTTCTCTGTCGTACAGTGGAGGCAAGCAAGTGTGTGGTTCAGTTCTCTGTCGTACAGTGGAGGCAAGGAATGGATTGATTTGTATGATCGTTCATTTTATCAGATTATCATGATACAAGAGACTGAATGGAACTTAACATCAAATGTATCAATCTGTTAATGTCAACCAAATTGAAAACGGGGGCAATAATAGTAATTAATCTATAACAATTAGTGTGGAGTAACAGTATGTCTACGTTTCCTGTAAATTATGGAGTTTTAATGTTGTGTTCTAGAATCAGGAGTTTAAATTTGCCAAAAAATAACATGTACATTGTCTATTGAATCACACCTTTAAGAATACTTAGAAAAAAAAATTTCAACGAAAAGAAAATCCTATATATTAGTACTCTTAACCTTAAAGGATATCAAAGAATATAATAATGAATATACAAATGAATTGGATGCACATTTATTGTGTCTACACTAAATCTTATTATTTTGTTCAGTCATGCCAATGATGCTAAAGGAAAGTGCCGTCAGTCATTTCATTGTATATCTATGGTAATTCGTTTCCCAATTATTCATCATACATGTAATATTTGTGTAAACAGCTGCTCAGCATACAGACGTCTATATGCGGCAGGACCAGCAGTGGGTGTTCAAACGCTGATAAAACCCCTTTTATTTTCTTCATTTATACTTCATCTCGAGCATTAACACACAGATTCATTACGATTTCTCTGGCGCAATAAAAGATGCCTCAATCGATGTGTCCATTTAGTTTTCAAATTAGAATCGACAAAAAAAATTCTGTGTTTCCAGTACTGTTCCAGTTCATTTCTATGTTTAATTGTAGAGACTGAAACAAATTATGAGGACACGATTGTGAATTTAATAAAGTGGTGGGTTTTTTCTTCATTCGAGAATCTTGCAAACCTCTAAAATTTGTATAACAATTCCAGAGTCAATGATTAACTATGAATCAGCAAGAAGGGAACGCTTTTTTAACGTTGCGTGAGAATCAAATGAAAGTTGAAATTTTTTCTTCAACCGGTCGGTAGCGGGCACACAAACAAATTTTTAAGGGTGGCCTTATATGTATGTACATATATAATGAACGTTTATCTGTAGCAGTTCTCTCTTTTTCCTTCTCAGACGGACCTCTCTATTAAGGATTCGAAACATTAAATTGAACTACTCTAGATTAAATAGGCTTCAACCATATGCAGTGACGTTACATGTAATTTCAAAGTGCAAGTTAATTATGATTATACTCGAATTATAATTGATATTCAAAACAAAACCCAGATAATGATTGTTGTTTAAAATAACGATATCCATGTTATTTTGGTGACTTTAAAGATAACAGCTAGAGAGATATTTTATTTAAAGTCACTCTTTTGTAGTGCGTGTGGGCTGATTAAGAAGCAAACAATACTTCTAAACATCGTTAACAAAAATGACGAATTCCCAAAATAGCATCAATGCTCTGATTAGAGGATAAACATCTCGGTGACTTACAGTGTTTGTTCTATTTTGAATCTCAACTGTCTCCAAACGTCAGCATGGCCTAAGATCTTTAAAAATAAATGATAGATCAAGATCTAGTAAATCATCAATAGCTATAAAAATAATTTCCCTCACTACCAAAAAAACCTATATAGAATCAAGCGTAGAGTATAGAAATTAACGCATTTTATAAAAATGACGTCGAACAGTTTAATGTCATTCTTTCTTAGTTCATACGATGTATTAAGAATTATCTAATGAATCCATTCTATCAAGGATTGCCTGTCATCAGACAGCGCCAAAGCTCTTTCATGTGGTGTGTGCGCGGCACTCGAGCTACTCTTTATAATTGTGGCCTCTTTTATCCAAAGCAGCAAAGCTTGAAGTGACTCAAATTGCTGCACAAAATAGAGACCAGTGTGTTCGTTATCGCTATCAATCCAGCTGTTACTTCACTTGGATTTTTATTTCATTAAAAAAACTGAGTCTGAAACGATAGTGGGTTTTAGAGATAGCGTGTTGAGAACCGGAAGTGACGAATGATTGGATCAAGGATATTTAGCGAGCATCTCAAAACGACTGAAAGTGGTTTTGAGATGCGTGCTGGAACACGTTAGCTAAAAGCGTCTGAGATTTCCAAATCTCATTGAACATATCACTTTCACAAATTTCATGACAAAGTATTATACAATAACAAAAATATATTGCTAAAAGTGATTATTATAAATAATTTTCTTAGCTTAATGCAGGTGACATCTTTTACACGTATATGCTTTGAAGTCAAAATGTCTCCCAACTTCAATTTCTATTTTATTGCTCAATGCTTGGCAAATGTAAAATTTTCCATTTTCCAATTGGATCGATAGATTTATCTCTTATTAATCATTTAATTCGGATTTTTTAATTTGTGTCATATGCAAATTTTCTTCTAACAACAATCTTCTTAAATGCATGCATGTGTGAATTTATTTTTTTCAGAATTACTGTTCTATTTAGTGTGAGACTTGTTCTAGCAAAAATCACCGCTATTTGCAGATAAAGCCACCCAATGTGTAAGTGTAATGTTTAGTTATTATTCATATTCATGGTAATGAATTTCTATTCGAATAAAATCATAATTAGATTAACTGATTGGTAAATGAATGGAAATAAAATACGATATATGTGAAAGTTATTGAATATTTTCTCGGATACTGTTCTTTTAAAAACATAATAACCATTTTTGTTTCTAATTTTAGATGATTTATTCGTGCATTACTTTATAAAAATATCAATTGAAATATAATTCTTTGTGTAAAACCATTCCCAACTTTCATTAACTTATATAAATTATCTTACAGTGATAGGTTACATGATTGCGATCGATACGTGTAACACATTTTATTTGATTTGTCTGGCAAACTCATTTGAATGAGATCCTTTTAATCTTCAATAACAATTAATATTTGAATATATTCTTATATGGAAGCCAATATAACCTATTAAAGTGCATGGGACTTTCTGTGAGGAAATAAAGTAGCCACGGGAGCGTTCGAACAGAATGCGTTGATCGCGTTTCATTGTATAGAAACAATGGATCTCACTGGCCAAATCAATGAATGTCTTTTTGTTGTACGGAGTACTTGAGCACCCGACAGCATTAAATATATAGATCCGAAATAATGTAAAAATTTACCGCTGAATCCCAAAGTGAATACAGCTTATTGGTGAGGAATGGCATTGTGATCGAATGCGATTTCGTGCTGGAATTCAACAATCTGAATGCAAAGCAGTCTTACGGTCGTTTAAGAGAAGTTACAATCGATGCTTTGAATTAATGCAATAACGAACTTATTCGTTTATAGGCGGCTTATATGGACTACACAAAATCAGATTTGACGACTGTGTATTAGCATTTACATTATAAATGCTTCAATATCTTAGAGAGAAATATTCTGGTAGTATCAACCCACTCCATCCGACATTGTGGTCTCTCTGTGGTCTATAGGCAAACATGTACACAAAAACCTCACATCGTTAATTCAAGGTTGTTGGATCAAACCAGGGTTAAGCGGGTGGATACTGTATTGTGAAGCTGGCATAAGACGGAGTTCACAGAAGGCGGCTAGTCATTATGGAGACATGCAGTTTTATGGATTCGGAAATCTGCTTGTTAGCGACTATCGTGCGAAGCCTTGTTAGTAGTTGTAAGGCTTCAGAAATCACGACATTTTATGATCTGTCCTTCCAGATCCTGCTTTATGGGTTGTAACATAGCTGACGATATTACGGTGTTTTGTTTGTCTAGTATTCTAAAATTTTTGTTACTTTTTCTATCTGATTATAGCTTGTGTTTAGCCGTTGTTTGTTGTTTGTATTAGGGTTTTAGTTCACCTGATGACCTGGTGACGCAAAAACACAAATTTACAAAAAATAGAAATTTAGTAGCTGCAGGTCTGTAGCTCCCGGTCTGAAAAAATTCGGATGGACG
>WFKH01011581.1:63188610-63199710 GCA_016163765.1 Magallana hongkongensis | reverse complement strand
GGGCAGCCCCCCTCCCCCCTCCCGATGCTACGTGCCTGAATCAATTTACACGAAGCTGCATAGTTAACAAAGTAGTGCAAGGCGTAATGTGTATGCAAAAAGTGAATTCGCTGAATGCCTGATACTATACATACAATCTTCATTATTTTAGTTCATAATTATGTTTAATTCTGAGGTAAAAGATCAGTACTATACGTGATACAATGTACAAATTTAGTGGTTTAAGACACTAAATCCAGGCTTGCTACTATAATATGCATAATATGCATCATAACACTTTTGCAATTAGAGGTCCCCTCTGTAGATGTCTTCATATAAAGGCAGGGGGCTAGAGTCGGTGAAATCTGTGATAATTTTAAGGCTTTCACGTTTCCGTTAGAAACACATGCATATGGTCCACGTATTGGAGTCCTTTTTTAAAGGACAGCAACTTGTATATTACTATATTACAAGTGAATAATTGCAACAGGCGACTTGTCAATGCTCAGATTGAAATGGTAAAAAATCAACCGCGTGTCCTACCTTTAGGTAGCTATATAAAAAATATGAAAGCAACATTTCTAATTTTAATTGTCAACAAACAATAAGATGATAACAAATGTAAATGCAGTGCAACAAAACTTAACAATAGCAAAACATAGTATTGATTTAAAGTTAAAACAATAATTCACGATTCACAGATCCCAACGTCTCAAGCCGCGGTCCAGAGTCTGCATAGCACTCTCCTGCAGAGAGAATCATATTAGCGACGAGTCATAGATCTCTACAGGGCCAGGACCAGTCCGCGCCGAGTGTTCTGTAAGTGGTGCAGGTACGGCGCCCCTCCCCTGACCCGGCGCAGCAGTCCTGCTAACAGCCCCCACGAGGTGGCGCTGGAGGTCCTCCGGCAGGGGACATATGTCTCCTCCTGAGGCGAGCTCGCGTGTAAACGCTGAGCATGCATGAACATGGCGGAGAGCATTATTAAAGTGTCGAACTCACCTTTCCGCTGCCACAGCCTATTGAAGTCTCTATCAAGGCGATCCCCGAGTGACCAGTTATCTGTGATCCGCGCCCAGTTCGTCTCCGAGCTCCTCTTGACATAGTCCCACACTTTGGCGGGTGGTGGCAGTCGGGTTTTGTTTAGAGTTGCTACTATTTTCCCCGCGTGTTTATTTTCCTCACGGTTCATGTAGGCGCAAATAAATCTTAGAAAGAGAGAGGTGCTTTCCTCACCTCCACATTCCTCACACTCGCCTTCTGTTTTTTCCGGCGTACGCCACTCTTCAAACTCTAAGAAATTAACTTCCATAATGACACAATTGGTTCCCAATAAGTAATACACAGATCATGTGAATATAACATACAAGATGATGAAATATCGGTTTTTACGCTATTATTTTTTACCACCTATATATAGCGATGACAGTTAAAATCAACCACGATTAGAGTTGTCCCGCTTTGATTTTTAAAGTGCTCTCAATTTTGAACTAGACTCCGGTTATGGTTCGTTGACATTTTGGAATCTTTGGAAAACACACAAATACACACATGATCATGTGTTTATCGGTTGTAAACAGTGGGTTCTATTTCGTCATTATTTCGTAAAGACACGTATCTTAACTGCGTATCTTAACTGCATGGGATGTTTCTGTATACATGTATATATAAACACACTACTTAATCCAGTGTTTAGTGACAAGAAAAGATCATCACGATGTGGAGATTGAAAGCATTTTGCAACAGTAAGAAGGACAATTCCTTGGCTGACAAAAAGAAGGCGAGTTGTTGTAGAGACGGTCTTCCATTTACCGAGGAATGGGACAGACTGATCAATAAAGGCGTGTCCCCCAAGGAAATCTGGGAAACTCGCTACGAAGAGGTTAATAGGATCAACTCCGACTTCCAACAGAAAATGGAATTCAATTGTGAAAATGGACCAAAGAAGTCAATGACTCCTTGCCTCGCGTCGGCTGTTGAGCACTTGCTGCTCATCTTTGGCAAGGGCTACGTGCAAGAGATGCAGGGGCGATGGGAAAAGGCACAGGAGTTTGGAATGTCGTCTGCTGAATTCTGGGCCCAAGAGACTTCCAAGTTTGAGAAGAAACACTGGTGGTGGCGGTGGATGGGGAAGCCGAAAAACGACGGGCGAGGGAAGAAGGAGATGACGAGAAGCGAGTTTGATGAAGAAACGCTCAAAGATTAGGTTGATCCGTTAATTTATGCAATATTCTGGGTCTGAAATAGCCATGTTTTATTGTCCAATTATGATATATATTTAATGTACAACGTAAATATGTACAAGCATGTATACGCAGATATCTATTAATAGACGCGTGGTAATAAAATAGTGGTTCGATCATTCCTGTCCTGATTGTGAATTGCCGTTTTACAATAAAGAATTATAAAGCCTTGCATTTTTAGGGCATTAATTGAGAAAATCAAATATTTATGTAACCTCGGTAGATACTGAAATGGGTTACAATCGCAATGTTTGTTTGGCCTTCTGCTAGATTTAAAAGGTCTTGCGTTGATAACTGATAGTTTCGCTGTCCTCAGGGATTTGATTTTGCATTTCGTTGCTGCTGATATAGTTTTCAGAATTTTTAGTTCATTTGTTTTAATACTTTCTATTATGTTTGTTTATCTATAGATCGATTTTTTTTTACATATATATTGACTTATAAATACTGTGTATATGAGTTTGTGATGTAAAAGAAATGAATTTTCGATTTTGTACATGAAAAGCCATGACCCGTACTGTCGTTATATTATGTCGTTATACTATAGATCAAACTGAAATAAATTGCTGTAATCTACATTGATTTTCTTCGATGTATATATAGAAAAAAACCCAGATAAATAATTGAATATAAACAATACACGGGTATTCTATAAAACATTTAACACTATCTTCTATCTACTGCCACCATTCCGCAAAATTCATCTTTTGATCTTTTTCTTTTTTTTTTTTAATTTTTACATTTTTTTAAATTTTAGAAACAACAATCTCAATTCTCTCTCTCTCTCTCTCTCTCTCTCTCTCTCTCTCTCTCTCTCTCTCTCTCTCTCTCTCTCTATATATATATATATATATATATAAAAGATAATTAACTGCAGCTATACAGAAACAAGGTGGCCTGAACACAGAGAGTACCAAGGGACGGTGCCTGCACAGTCAATCAGACTGGCATACTTGTACTCAAAGTATTTAAGCCAGTGTGTTTATACATAACAACCCCTTCCCTCTCTAAAAATAAATACAACATTATATATATCTAAATATAAAAATTATACTCCACTTTTAAGAGTCATTTCACTGAGTTGTATAAGTACTTGTATATCTTCATTCGTCATAAGCCAGGTTAATTTTTGGTCATTGTCTATGTGTTGAAAATTTTTACAGGAGTCATTAACCAGACTGTACAGAGTATCTCTTTGTGCTTTATTATGATGACATGAGAATAAAAAATGTTTTTCATCATCAACTGATTTGACATATTCGCCTCGTGTTTAGTCGAGCAATTCGTAGTTCAGTGTGTAAGTAAGTTGGAGATGTTGGTTTTCTATAAGAACTCTGTCATTTTTTAATACTTCATGTATATGTGTATCGGCTTTTTCCGTAAAATAATCACCTTAATTTCATTGGAATGTTTTCAGAGTGCTGTTAATACAACAACAATAACCCCCCCCCCTTCTTGTTATTTGTTGACATACATTAAATTTCATATTATGTATAAAGAGAAAACACTTCGGTCATTGTAAATATATCTCATGTACGAAAAAAACTTTTGTAAGAATTTAATAAAATTCGACACTGTATTATTGAAAATGAAGTCAATTTCATGTTGAAAGCAAATCTCTTAAAGAGTTATCTTTCCTAAATTTTAACGAAAGGGTTTTAAGCATATACTTATTGATTATTTGAAAATTAGGTTATGTTACATGTTTTTATTTGAATTTTGATGTAATGTGCTATCAAAAGCACGTTCAGCAAATATCGCGTTGGGTTACATCAGACGGCTGACGAAATCGGTGACCCGTATGTCGGGAGACGTTTGTGCTATATAAGGGGACATCGTCGTCTATTGAATCAGTGAAATAAGGAGAACACAAAGATATACAGTAAGAATTACAGGATTTACTTGACAAACTTATAAAGAGGTATACTCAAAATTCTAGTAAAATAGTGTCCGATAAAAGGATAAAAATGTGGGGATTTTCATCATATGTTCCCAAAACGAGTAATTCGTTCTTCGGACATAGACACCATTGGAAAAACAAAACAACTTTTACAGATGACTGGGAGAAGATGATAGAACAGGGATCGTCACCGAAAGAAATCTGGCAGTCGCGGTATGAGGAAGTGAACAAGATAAATCAAGACTTTTCCCGGAAAATCGACATGAAATCAGAACGCGGGAAAGAGCCAATGTCTCCCGACATGAACGCTGCCGTAGAGCAGACGACACTCGTTTTCGGGAAAGGCTACGTGCAGGAAATGCAGGACCGCTGGGAAAAGTTTCAGGTGACAGGAAAACCCGCCTCGGAATTCTGGACCCAGGAGAAAGCTTCTTTTGAGAGTAACCGACACTGGTGGCGCCGGGGCCACCACACCCACCACAGGGACAGGTGCTGCTCCGGCAGGAAGGACAAGGACGAGTCAGCCATGTTTAAGGAGTTCGATTTCTAGGGACTGTTGGTGATATATTTAATAATTTTATAACATTGACAAAGTACCCATTTCTATACTGTATGTATTATAGTTGTATTATCAACACGGTGCTTCATGTAACACCTTGATTGTCTTTCATGTATCTATGCAGATTTATTATTTAATTTTTATCATGTTACCTTTTTAAAACATTATTTTACCACAATTCATTATTTTGTTGAATAAAATTGATGTAAAAAACAAAATGCCGTGTGTTAATTTATCTATTAAAAGAAATCATTGAAATGTTTACTGAAGCCGCAGACTAACTATATAGAAGCATAGTGATTATATGGATTGGTATAGATAAACATTTCGTATTCTAACAATAAGCAATAACACAAAACCGTAAAGATATTTAATATAAACGGGTGCCACATTAATTATTAGCTCATATTATATATGAATTACATAGGTAAATGTGTTGTTTCATAAATAAGCAGAAAATAACAAATAAAACAAAACTGATAACTGGCACTTGTGTCAAAACGGTTTAAACGTGCTTACTTTGAATAGAAAGTTGAATTTAATGCTCATTATGCGAAAAGAAAGTACGCGTGTTTGCTTATAGAACGTCGGTCACGTGACCTCGTGCTCCTTCTTCGTCACCTGTGAGTCGCCGTCACTGTCGTTAACCTCCATCCAGACTACACACTTGTCTATTGAGTTCAGTTTTGCCATCTCATCAATCGCAATCTCATCCGTATCATCCTCCTTAGCGGGTGCCTCAGAATCCACAATTTCTACCGTTTCCATGGTGACCTCGATGTGGTCTCCAGTGAGCGATCTCTTCGTGACATCCTCCTCAGAGCGCGATGGTTCCGTAATATCCCCCTCTAGACGGAAGGATAAATTCTTCGTAAATGTTTCTGCAAATCTTTTCGTTTTTCCACTCTTTGGTGCCTTTTGAATGGATTTCCGATGCTTTGGCGCCTGATGTTTGGCCTCGGCCTCCTGCCTCGGTCGGCCTTTATGCTTCTGAGATTGACTCTCCTCTTTAAGCTGATGGATGACCAGCTTGGCTTCAGAGGACATCGCTGTAGAGATATCCTTCAACTGACGCCTCTCCAGAACTACTTTTAATTCGTACAGAGCATCGTGTGAGAGATGAAACCCCTCCAGCCATTCCATCACTAACTCGCTGGGCTCCTCCGGCTCATCGTCCAACATTCCTTCCATTTTTTGTCCACTTCTTTTAACACATCCAAAACTGGAGCGGACACTACTCACAGAATCCTCTTTCGCCTACTGTTTGCGTAGAGCTAATTCCCATCCGCTGTGCTGGGGGCCTGTTGGAGATCTTTAGTCTGAATCTGATCTCTGAATGGTGCTGTAAGTAGATGATACTGTCAAAGCATTGTTCGTACTGAATTATACATGGGTTCTTGTCAGCAGTAATAGATTTCTTCCTTTTTTCATTTCAATTGCAATCAATTTCGAAGATTTACAGCCATTAAAACACAGTTAACAGGTTATTACCCTGAAGTTCTCCTGACAACCCCCTCATAGGATGTTAGCAACTGTGGCGAAACGTGTGACTAGATCAACAATTCTTTTATATTGAGTCTGTTGTCTTTAAAGCGACAATATTTTTATGCATCTCGCCTTTGTATGGTATGCCGAATTTCATAAGAAGGGCATGTGCTAAAGAATTTATATATACTTGTAATCCCATCTAATAGGGCCCTATAAAAGTCTGCATTTCAAAAGACGGAATCCAATGCAAACAAACTCAATAAGACCTTTGTCATTTCGGGTGTTTACAAACTGATCGAGCTGCTCTCGATTGTTCAACATTTTAAAATATAATCCCCTCAATTGTGTTTTTGCATCGTTAAAAGTACGACCACTTTCCCTCAAACAATTGTTTAAAATCATAATTTTTTGTTGTTTGTTGAACATCTATAAATTGGGTATTTGCTGTAAAATACACTTTTATAATTGTGCAGTCTCACGCAACGTTTCTCATTTTCTTGCAAAAATAAAAATCTTAGACATTCGAATTTGAAGAAAAAAGATTGATTTATCTAGCATACAATAAATCATTACTTTCATGCATTTTAAATCTCAACCCCTCGCAAAAAAGAAAAAGAACAGAAAAACATCATTAAAAAGATCTCAGTTGATAGCAGTAAACTTAAACTTACCTTCAAGGTGCATTCAAAACTGAACTGATATTTTGTATTACATATATATACAAATTTGAATATCGTTATTTCAAGTCTTTTGTGTTGAGTTAATGACTCAATTTTTTTTAAATGAATAACGTAACACAATATAAGAAAGCAACTAAATCCACAAGCCTTTACGATTAAGTGTAAATAAGGGGATCTCCTCTCATTATATTTCGAAATTGTCATTTGCATTAACTGCAGGTCTTCAGTTCCCGGTCTGCACTACGACAAATGATAACTTTTAATATTTAGGATAATTTCATTGACTTTAAAAGATAAGACGACATATTCACCTTAGTATAGACAACATATTGAGTACATTGAGAACTCTATCAAAACCATGTACATGTGTTATTAAACAGGGGGAAATGATCGGGGGCTTTATTTAAATATGAAATTAAATTCAAAAGCTAGAAATGAACAAACCTAGAACACTTTAAGTACATGTACTGACTGTATTGACGATTTTTTCAGGTTTATGAACTCATAAACTATAAAGTATTCTTAAGTTTCCTCCAAACAAGATGAAAAGATTGAACTCGAGAAAACCAGACTTACCGTACGAAGGAGCAATTCCAACTGGTGTTAATTCTTTGTAAATTTAATAAATTATAACCCAGGATTATAGATCCAGCGTCTTTTGAACATTTTTAGATTCTAAAAGTCGGAGTTGACTCCAGTAATAAAAATAAAGTGATTAATGCGACAGACGAGGATTAAGAAGCCTGGCCTCCTAACGAGCAATGGACACAGAGGCCCAGTGTCGAGTGATAAACAAGACTGACAGCTTATATCCAGGGGATTTCATTTCATGTATCAATTGATTAGGTAACTGCATGCATTATATACCTGTATCATTAATGATTTTTCGTCGTTTATTAACCAAATTGATCAAATGTACTTACACAAGTTACGTAATAACTATCCTTAGAAAATTTTCAAGTAAACTTTTCAATGCAGGGTTAAGTATGATATAGTTTAAACGTTTATTAATTTCTGTGCTTTTGTGCGATACAGGTAATTAACATGGGTGTGAACAATCGGGTAGCGTTTCACTATAGTGCTCTTTTCCTGTCTTCATTGTCCCGCATCGCTAAACGTTTTATTGGCCAACCAATCGTGAAACAGCGACAAAACTCTATCTCTCAAATAACTACAACAGAAAAGCCTCTAACTAAAGAAAACTGAGTATTAAATTACTCCAAAATGAATTATCTCTCTTCTGACATTCTTAGACCTTAGATAGATGTACATGCATGTAGACGGAAATTTTAAACGATTAGGTATTTCGATACTTTGTTTTTTCTGTATTGTGCTAGCTATAGATAAGTGTCTACTCTTTACACAAATGGTCTCTTCACCAAGAAAACAATCAAATTTATGAACGGAATATTTTCAAAATTTTGATTTTGCTCTACGTTTTATTTTATTTTTACCTCAATCGTATACTATGTGAAATAAAAATACAATGAAAATTTTTGCTTTCTCTAAAGATCAGTGTTTGATATTAATATAATACACGTAATCAAAGCTCAAAAATTTCACAGGGATATAAAGTTTGTTGGTCACGTGATCACATCACGTGAGAACAAAGCAAGAGAGTTTTACTGGCCAAAATTTGTCCAGCGTCATCACTTTTCACCCTTTCCTCTGATACCATCGAACTAATTTTAATCAAACCAGGATCAAAGTAACCTTGATATGTATGGCACGCTAAATTCACAAAAATGAGCTAAACATAGTTTCACAGTTGATAAATTAGGTTTATCGACTGTTAACTATAGCTTACGAATCGCAAACTACAGTTAACAATTCGTTGACTATAGTTTTGATCTGTAAAACTATATTTAACGGTTGTAAACTATAGTTTACGAATGATAATGTAAGTTTATCTCTCTGCAAATATCGTTAATAGATTTTGCTGATAAATATAGATTTACATCTGTAAACTATAATTTACATTCGTTAACTATATTAAGAGTTGTTAATCATAGTTTCGTGAAATTATATTTATCAGATAAACTATGTTTTGTAATCGCAAATGGTTGTTTTCAGTTTTAATTATAGTGTTACACTTCTGAAACATAGATCATCGCGTTAACTATGGTTTACAGATGTGAAATATAGATTAACGTCGTTAACTATAGTTTTCTGTCCGTAAACTATAGTTTACAACCGTTAAACCTAGTTTATCGACTGTGAAACTATGATTAGCTCATTTTTGTGAATTTGGCGTGCCATAGATATAAGGCCTTTCAAATTTGTTAAAGTATCAGGCCTTTTTTTGACAGGTGGTAACTAAGAAACAAAAACTACATATGATAGGTGTCTTTAAAACCTTTCTTTAAAAACAACTGCTCCAGAAATACTAATAATTACTTAAAAACTGTTTATATTGTGTGAATACAATGTAAACCATGACTCCCGGTCAATAATGGGACTTTAGGAGATGTGCAAAGTTCAACAAATGAATACATGGGAGAATCTTCTAAAAAAAATTCTTTTCGCAACGCCACATTTTTGTGATACTTTTTTAAGTATCCCTAAAATTTGTTAAACCGTGCTCCCACCCCCACCTGGACCCCATGGGGTCCCAAAAGGGAATGAAAATTCAACAAATGAATGTATATGGAGATAAGTCAAGAAATATCCTCCAAAGAAACTTTAATGATAAAACTTGTATTTTAGCAATGCTAACATCAAGATATATAAATTGTTCAAAATGTGATTAAGGAATCAATAAAGAGACCACTATGAAAAGATATTCATAGGAAAATTACTCCCTCAAAAGGCAGGTTTGGTAGAAATCATTTATGCATAGAAATAATTTTTCATACAGTAAAAGATTCTAAATGGTTAAAATTATAACTACCCCCTCCCCACCAAAGAAAAGTGTTTCTTAATAACAGCCGTCTGAAAGCCAAGGAGACACATCAAACCAAACCAAACCATTGCTTTATAAAACCATACAGGATCAAAGGCGGACTAAGGTCAAAGTGGGGCACATGTCTGTTTATCTTTCTTACTATTCGCAGCACGACTCCAAGACGTCAACAGAAATCAAATGACCCCTTAACGAAAAAGATAAAGTACAAAAAAACAAGCTTTATGTTGTCAATAAGAGATGCAACATGGTTATAAAGTGAAAAGTACGCTAAAAAAACCGACATGTATTGGTATGCTGTGTTTCTCCTTGATAGACCTGGAAACATAGGCTTTCCAAACTTATGCATACCAGTCAGGTGAACTATATAGAAATCCTTGATGACATGTAAGATATTGCATATACTTATCAGATATCAAGAATTTGATGCAACGTAATCTGCATTCGGTTCTTTTCGGATACCAGTAAGGTTCTGAATTTAGTATAGGCTACTTTCTTGGAATTCGACTTGAAGCTGTCAGTCAATTGATATCAGCAAGTGCTGGAAGAAATAATAATTGGTCCTTATCTTGTAGTGTTGAACATGGTGACAGTTGAAATTGTCAGCTCTGCAGTGTTTGTTGTTGTATTCACTTACAGTTATCGCAGACAAGAATACCATTATCTGAAATTTGTAAGTGCCAAAACTCTGCCATCAATTGTCGGTCGTCTGTTTATATCGTCTTTTTATAGAGTGCAGGGACATCACCCCTTCAGGTTACACAGCTGACCCCGAGGCTAATCCGGGTAACGGGACACGACAACACAGGAACGGGTACTGAACCATCTTACCAACCACACAGTGTTTAACCAGACTAACTAGATCATCCATCATAGGAACGATGTGCTTTAAGATATATCTTAAAATACTAGTACGTTTCTAACAGTGAACTACTGAAATTCGTCCCTTAAAAGATGCGCTTTTTTTCACGCGAACTGTAATAATTAGTTATCCTAATCAACAAGGGTTTTCCTCTTCGTTTTAAAATTTTTTTCTATTCTATTCACAAAGTTTAAATCGATAGTTTGAAATCAAAAAATTCAATACTTTAAATGATCCGATATGAGAAAATATTTGGTTTTAATGTCTATAGTTCGAATTAACTAAAACCTTTGAAGAAAATATTATGTATCAAAAAAGTACATTTGCATTCAATTTTATATGCATCAATTAAAATTTTTATTTTTATCTTTATTAAAGATTAAACTCTTAACTTTTTTTGGTTTTAGTGTATTCAAATGTATGAGGGCAATATATATATATATATATATATATATATATATATATATATATATATATATATATATAT
>WFKH01011581.1:63165701-63188600 GCA_016163765.1 Magallana hongkongensis | reverse complement strand
TATATATATATATATATATATATATATATATATATATATATATATATTATTGTACATGTATATCATAAATATATATACAATGTACATCATAAATTTACTTATTATCTGAATTTTAGACCCTTCACAATTAAGCAAAGCATTACTGAAAATTTGTTTTTTTGCACTAATAGTATTGTAAAGTACATGTAAATCAGGGAAAGAAAAATGTGATCCTACAGAATCAAAACTTGCAAAATACAGACCTTTAAGGGTTGGAGACATTTTTTGTGCCGATTTAGGTTAAGCTTTAATTTCTCAATTTATTTATTTGGTTTTTTTAATTTTTTAAATATTTCAGTTTTTGATTTAGTGTCCGTACATTAAATTATTTTGAATATTAGTTAGAATAGATCAAATATTGTCTTCAAACAAATTCACAAAGAAAGAGAAGAAAATGCTCAATGCGTATAATATACGTGATTTTTTTTCAGAGTAAACTAGGAAAAGGGAAATCATAATGATACCTTGTCGATCATAATACATAAAGTGTCCAACTCTCATGCTAAGGAAAGAGGTATAGTATTTCGCCTGTTTGAACGGAAAGTACCTGTTACTAAGAATAGATACTGGTTCCTGTCGCAATATGATTTCAAACCTGGGTACTGATTTTTTAATGGTGTCTGTATCCACTGATTTGTCATAAATTCAGGAAACCTGCATCAAAATTGAATATTTAGAACTCCGTGTATATATACAGTTGCTATTCTGAACCGTGATAACTTCCAGGAAATTGCAATGAATATAAGTATAAATAGATTCTAGTGTTATTGAAAAGATCTGTTTATATTGGGTGTGCTCATACTCAGAATTATACAAGAGAATTTGAAAAAAAAATCCAGCAGATTAGATACATGTAATTTAAACTATCTATTCTTATCTTGCTTATGTGAAAAGAAATACTTGGTGGAATCGATCCAGCGACAGCAAAATCAAAAAGCCCTACGCGTTACCACTGGGCCACGCATAGATGTCTATTCAATATATGTGGCTATATACATGATGAAAATTCACTAACTGAAATATTTGTCTATTTTTCAGTCTAATTTTCAGTACGAAGACTACGTTAAACCAAAATTAATTCAATGTAAACGTGTATTTCAGTACTTGTAGAATATGATTTTAATCGGATTTCTTTGGTTTATAGTGGTTCAAACAGTCAAATATCCAACTTTTTATTGCATTCTAACTATTTTCCTGTATATCCCTAACAAAACTTGAAAACTTGAACGATGTCATTTAAGATAATTAATAATAATGGCAATTGTGTAGTTTGTATTTCTTTGAATATATTTTAACTAAATACTGTATAATATTGAAAATGACTGATGTTTGCAAAAGCACTATATTGTAGGCGAAATCGTATACTTAGTGCGCTATACCTCTTTCATAAATATTGCTCATCGTATTTTTCATACAAGTTCAGTGCTTAACAGTATGTAATATGCAATATAATAAAACCTACATTTACGCCACTATATACCCAGTGTCAGTGGAGAAATTACAGTCGTCACGTGACCTCGAAGCTGGGTCATGTCGGCACCCGGGCCGATTTCTTCAGTGACTGGCCGTCTTCTGATAACGACTTGCACCTCAGACAAAAAAGACAAAATCATAAAACTTTAAAAGCATGTCTAAGGTAAGACTATTAATTTATTTGTGTCGAACAAGTTCGATTATCAAAAATTGTAAGAGCGTCTGGAGTTTTGTAAAACGAACAGGATTAAGTATCTTTCAGTGCATTCTGAAATATTTTGGTTACGCGTATACATTCATTGATAGTTCTGTTGAATATCTGGTATCTATTTTATTGCATAAAATTGGCAGAATCGATAAAGCATTTATAATGTCTTTCAATTTCCTTCCAAAACCTACCTGCTTATATAGGAGTAAATGAAATTCTTTTCATAGAGGAATCGCTTTTAATATATATAGTCGGAAACAATTTTTTAAGAGTAAGATTTTATTTTATAAAATTTTTGAATAAAAAGTGTTTAATTAATTTTACTTTACTGTTTTAACGGGAATCAGATATTTTAATGTTCACATTATCATGTTTTTTTTTCTATATAATATATATTGGAATATTCTTAAGCAATTGTTTTCTTGGACACCGATGAATTTGTACTAGCGCGCGCCGACCCGGCGTTCATTATCTTGCCCCTTGTGTAAAATCAGTGTCATTGAGTGTTTGTCAAACAGACGTCACGCAACAGGCCCTCGATCATCATGTGCGAGAAGGGAAGGGGGGGGGGGGGGGTACCATGTCTGTGTCTCAGGGTCATTCAAGTTTAGAGGAATGTCCAAAGAAATGTAAACATCAACATTTCTATTCTACATCATTACCCCGCCCTAAAACATATAGGATGTATTAATTATCTGTTTGAAGAATTCAGTGTATCTTGGTTTGTGATAAAAATCGACTTTTAGAAATTTATTTCCTTAATTTTATATTTTATGTTATAGTCATGAGTTAAACTATATTAAACGAATTGGTTTGTTAGAATTGTATGACAATTTGTTTTTGATTAACTGTATTAAATTTCCTTTGCATTTCGACAAACTGTTTTTTTAATAGATTCTAGTTAACGAATTTGTAATATTTTGAACAAGATGCTTTGAAAAAATCATTACGTGCTCTTAAGCTAGATTTAAAAAGAAAAAAGGGTTTATTCAATATAAAAAAGAAGACACTGAGCGTCATTGATATTCAACCAATTATTAACTAAAAATATTTCGGCTTTACCGTATTTGATTAATGAAATCTATACATAATGTGTTTATCTAGGTATCGTCAAACCAAAGATGAGATACCGAATATAAGTGTCCAAAGAAATTTTTAGCTATCTGATTTTTTAAAAACCATATCTGTTTTTTCGAATAACTTCAAATAATATTGCATTCATTGCAACATCTAAGGAGAATGTTACAAAGGGAACTTCAAGAGTTATCGTCGTTTGTAAGAAATAAACGTGAATATCCAAATTCCTTTTATAAAAGTTGTTGTTCTCCTGTTATTCTAAATTGTTCTTCAAACTGATGGATTGACAGGGTAGTAAGCGAGTGGCCCCTCTACGGCGAGTGTCTTCCCTCCGCTGGAATTCGTTTGCCATCAACCTGATCAACAGAATTAACCTTATCAGAACTGGGTTACCCATTCACTATGTATGGAAATTTACTCAAAGATTTCCACATAACTTCTCACGGATTCTCCTAGGATTCATTAATTTAAAAAATATTACACGTAGTAAATATTTTATGAATTGTCGATATTGTTTGCATTGCAAAGGTAAAAGTATCATAATCTGCATGACACTTACTTAAAACATGAAATTTATATGTACAACTTAAGTAACGTTTTTAAATTGATTTTATTTCGACTACGTAATCTGGCCGATAAACGGGATTTTTTTTTTACATCAAAATGAGTTGAAAAAAGATATGTATAACAAACCTTTATTTTATCCGCGAACAGCTTACTTGTTTATTTGCATAGGAACTTGCACTCGATCAGCCCTAAATTGTAGGGGGTTGGGGTTATTTAATATCTAACAGACGTACATGGCATGTAACAATAAATTAGGTTCACGTTTACCAAAAGACATGACCGACATGCAGGGGAATGTTTCTAAAGTGAGGCTCTTGTTCTACTGAGATTTGTGACGTCATAGTCTCCTTTGCAGGAGGAAGTGGCCCGTGGCGGCTGGTCAAACCAAGTGGAGTTCTTCCTGTCCTGTGTGGGCTACGCTGTGGGGCTGGGAAATGTCTGGAGGTTCCCCTACCTCTGTTACAGAAATGGCGGCGGTACGTAACTGTAACTAACTACATTAGATAATAGTTCGATATGTGTGGAATGAAGATTCTAAAAGGTCTAATATTAAGTAATCAATCAGTCTTTCTATTCTATACAATACTTAACAGTATGCTATTGTTTCTATATTTTCCTTTCAGGGGCTTTTCTTATTCCTTACGTCCTTTCCCTCGCTTTAGTCGGTCTTCCAGCTTTTTTCATGGAATTGGCGTTTGGACAGTTTGCGTCACTTGGACCCATAACTATATGGAGAGTATGTCCTTTGTTCAAAGGTGGGTTCACACTTGACATACGTTCGAAATATGCCTGTAATTGTATGTTTAAATCATGTATATACATGCATATTAATGTATTATATTAATGTTTAATATTTTTCTTGGCATTCTGCAGGGATCGGTTTTGCCTCCGTGATTATTTCGGCGTTGGTGTCCGTTAGCTACAATGTGGTGATTGCGTACGCCATGTATTACCTGATTGTATCTATAGTCAATATGGACACTAACGTCCCCTGGGCCACCTGTGGGAACGCCTGGAACACCATATACTGCCGCTCCGAGACACAAAGGGTAACCCCGGGAATGAACGAGTCAGAAAAAATTAACATCACTCTAGGTCTCTACAAAATTTTGTTACATTGAATACGCACTCAACATTAGCTGAAAGCTCTCTTGTTTTATTCTATATTTAAGGATCAACACTACTAATGAAATAGTTACTTTATCACTTTGAAAAAAAAATATTTTGCATAAAGGTGATCAAATTAAGTTTATCTAGTTCGTTTTCAATATTTAGTAGGTATGTGCCATTTTACAAAGAAATAAAATTCAAAGACAATGGGGTACAGTAAAACACGCATATTTCGAAGTACCTGGGGCATGCGGTTCTCTGATTTGTTAAAATGTAATTCGTTATATCCGACGCATTTATAATACATCTTAAGATAAGCCTAGGTTTGGCTGTAGTGTGAGTTCGTTATAAATGTGTTCGCGGTATCCGTTTTTACTGTACGTTCATTTAAAAGATGAAATTGTCTTTGTTCATCTAGACAGGAAATCATGCAGATAAAGATTTCAATCATTTCATCATGGTCTTACCTAACGTTCAGAATTCTTGACTTGATTACAAATTATGTCATGCAATTCAGATGGCGGATCACTCTAACTATCCAAAAGAACCACTTAAATAGTGTGTAGTGTAAACATGGTCCTTAAGATAAAAAAAAAGAACCTAGGATCACCTATATTTCGCATTCAATCAAATCATATAAATTCGATCATGATTGTTGTGTCCAACGTAAATCGATATTTGTATTGTGTATGTTAACCAATAGCTTAAGATTAATATAATATTTCGTATATTACGTACTAATTAAACATGTTATACACTGATATGTCTATTGAGATCTTGTCTCTAGGTACCATGGATACTTCTTGTGTCGATGCAAAACTCCATAGCTTGGGCTGGACATTTGGGAACCTGACTTACAACTTCACCTCCAACAATCTGAGCGACTGCAGCTACAAAAAGATGATCAGGACACCCAGCGACGAGTACTTCAGGTACGAACAAAGAAATAAAGCATCTGGCTTTCTCAATTTGAAAGTTAGAGCAACAGCTTACCTTTTCTGCATGGTTTTCTTTTTCTTTGAGTTTACTACAGGGATGGATCAAAAGCCAGCCTGGTCATTGCACGATTGAAGATGGAAGATCTAGATCACTGATACGTACAGAGGACCTTGAAATAACCGTTTTGTTTGTGTTTGTAGTAACTTTGTGCTGGGGTTGGATAAGGCAGATGGTATTGGTGGGATCGGGGATTTAAGTCCCAAACTTGTAGCTGTCCTACTGTTAGCATGGCTCATTGTTTTCTTCGCATTGAAGAAAGGTGTAAAATCTTCCGGCAAGGTTCGTCTGGTTTTCTCTAACTCCTGTGCACGACCTAAAAATGCGCACCTATAGTTTGATTTTTGTTATCATTTTTGAACAGTAGAATTTATCATATCAGTTTTTTTAATTTTCAAAGGATCATAACAAAAGTAACACTGCATGATATACATATATGACATGTTTGCCTTTTTATATAACAGCAAAGTCCATTTAGTTTATGGATTTTAAAGAACACTAATAAATATTTTTTTAGATCGACGTACATGTTTCTTTTCATTACAGACCCAGGCGGTTTTAGTTCCTCGATCTAAATTACAAACAGTTCTTTTAACAGGGTTTGATTCTTGCGTCGTCCATCCTAGACAAAATATGAAATATCTTGTAACGTGTTCTTAATGTTCTGCTCTGTTGTTGTGAAGACGTGACCTTTATGACGTCACCTCTACTTACCTTTTCAGGTAATCTATTTCACAGCGACGTTTCCCTACGTGGTCCTGATCATTCTACTGGTGCGAGGAGTGACCCTGGACGGGTACAAGAAGGGTTTAGAATTTTACCTTGTTCCAAAGTTTGACAAACTTGCAGATCCTAGGGTAAAACTACGAATATTTACATTGAAAAATATATAATGCACCAGTGCGACAATGTTTCGATTCATATTCATATTGTAAACCAACTTGTATTCGCGACGACTTAATTTTGCGACTGACCAGTGATTAACATTGACTAGGTGTGGACGGATGCGGCCTCTCAGATATTCTACTCCCTGGGGCCAGCCTTCGGCAGCTTGATCACGATGTCCAGTTACAATCCCTTCAACAACAACTGTTACAGGCAAGTCCTGTCAGAATACACACGAATAATCATGCCATAAATCTTATAATGATGTATAGAAGAATGGGTTAAGAAAATAAATTTTTAAATGTTTATAACATCAATTAATTTTGCAATCAGTTTAGAACCTTTACATAAATGATTAAAATGAATACAAACTAAATACATTGTAATATTTTTGGAAGTGGGATTAAAAGTACTATAAAAATTATTTCTGTGTTGTTTCTTATAATTTTTTTAAAATTTAATTATAGAGATTCTATTTTGGTTGCGGTCATTAACTGCGGGACCAGCGTGTTTGCCGGACTTGCCATCTTCTCCGTACTTGGGTTCATGTCAGAGGTCACAAACAGACCAGTACAGGAAGTGGCGGCTGATGGTCAGACATTCAATCGATATCATAAATACCCAAAAATCAAGAATTTGTTATAAAAAAAAATCATAGCAATACTCAGTACGTATAAGAAATATTTTGCTTGTACTAGCAAATGATGCCAATTTTTGTTTTTCACGTGCATTACTTTTACTTTTTAGGCCCAGGACTGGTGTTTGTAGCTTACCCAGAAGCAATTGCCAGAATGCCCTACCCACCAATCTGGGCCTTCCTCTTCTTCTTTATGCTAATTCTGCTAGGATTATCCAGCATGGTAATTAAACAATAACCAGAAACCAGACTTATCAGTAGTGTGACTGTAAAATATTGATTGAATCAATCAGGTCTTTCAAATTGCGTAATAACGTTAACTTAAGGTCTATTTAAAAAAAAAACCTGAAAATGTAAGTGTTTTATGGTATACGGGTATATTAATGTACATATCCATTACAGTTCGCGATGGTTGAAGCCATCATCTCGGCGCTGGCGGACGAGTATCCCGGCGTTCTCCGCAGACACAAGAGCATCCTGACATTTGTCGTCTGCCTCCTTTTGTTCTTGGCAGGACTGGCTTTAGTGACCAATGTAGGCAGTCATATAAAAGGCTAAAGTCGCAAATCCTTTTTTTTGGCACTAATCATTTGCTTGATAATTATGTCAATAAGCAAAAATTTATTACTGTGACTATCTCCACTTGCAACATTATTATGTCAAAAATACTATTAAATTTCTTCGGATTAAAAAGAACATTCTCTAAATGATCAAATATTGCCCACCTGTGATAAATATACCAACATAAGATGCTCTTTTTCTGTTTAATATGCAAGTTTTGTTTGTGTTGACATAAGTTACATTTTGTTATAAATAGTTTGCACGTCAATGTTTCTATTTTCCATACTAACACGAATACCTTGCAATTAATGCTTTCTTCGGTAGTTCAAACTGGAATGAAGTTAACGACAAAGATTTACGTATATATCTTTTGAAGGGTGGGATCTACGTTCTGACACTGATGGACGCCTATTCCGGGAGCTACTCCTTGCTGTTTGTCTGTTTCTGTGAGGTGACAGGCATAGCCTGGTTTTACGGTCAGTGGTTGCATACAATATGGAACTTATGAGCAATGACTTTTTTTTAGGAGTACAGCTGTAATACAAATACAGATAGACTTACAGGCAGATATTCTTTATTTCCAATAGAAGAGTACAATAACATTCATTTTCTACACTAAATTAATATTCAATAACTTATATAATAGTATATTTTTTAAAAAGTTGTGGAATGGCTACCTTAATCCGAACACCATACAATTTACGCTAGTGATTCAATTTTTATTGGTTTCTTTTAAAGGCTGGCGAAGATTTTCAGAAGACATTGAGATCATGTTAGGCTTTAAGCCTAACATCTATTGGATCGCTACATGGACCGTCATAGCTCCCATATTCATTGTCGTAAGTGTGAAGAGTACATTTATTCACAGATTCACTGTCCAAGTAGTTTACCATTCATCAAAGATTAATTTAATTATACTGATTAAATGAACTCCATATAAACGTTTACTAGACTGTGTATCTTTTCTATTGTTTGAAGGGTATTCTGATAGCCAGTGCTATACGTTTCTCCCCATCACATTACGAGGACTATCAGTTTGAACAGTGGGCACAGAACTGTGGCTGGGGCCTGGTGGCTCTGCCCCTCGTCTTCCTGTTTGGGACCGCATTCATTCAAATAATTCGATATGGGGTATAAACTATGCATTGCTTTTTACTTTTGTAAATAATATTCGATTGAATTATTGTTGATTGATTGATTGATTGATTGATTGATTGTCTCCCACAGGGTTTCAAGAATGCAATAACACCTCAAGATAACTGGGGACCGGCACTTGATGAGAACAAAAAGGGGAGATATGCGATAGGACAAGATAATAAGGGATTTGAAGCAGACGAGAAGGAAGCGAATCTTGAAAATGGGATAGAAATGGAGAAGAAAAACGGTGTTACTAATGGTGACTCCATCACTGTGCAATTTTAGACTACATACATTTCAGTGTTAAATAATGATGCTATCGTATTGAAACACTTACAAATAAAAATTCAGAGAATAGCTTTTATATGAACAGACAGCATTACTAAACTTGTAACTGTGATATTTTAAATTAATGTAATTCTTGTTTGAAGTTGCGTTCATGTGTTTTTTTTGTAACAGATTTGAAAGAATGTTCTTGGTCATTTTGTTTTGTTTCACATTTCTTTAAGTTTTATTTTCTTTAAGTTTTATTTTATGAAATAAACCAACTTCGAAGTTTTTCCTTTGCACTTTTTTTTACACAAAAGAAAATAGACATTTTGCGATGCGTTATCATGTTTTAAAGTCACTACATGGCATATTCTACTTTGTCATGGAATAACATTATCTATAAATTTCGATATCAGCAGATCGATCCACTTAGGTCTTTTTAATTTGTAACATATGTGAACAACACATACTTTGTAATCAGTGGATCAAGATAAAGTATCATATTTTTTTCGTCACGTGTGGCTGATTACGTGTGGCAAAAATTATCGCAGAAACTTCAAAGTATAACTAAAGAAAAAATATATGTCCAGTCCCCCACATGCAATTTATTTTGCTATAGATTACATGACAATACGCGTTAAATTTATATATGCATTCAATATATTTTGAACAAATGTAAAATTTTGCGAATAATTGATTGTCGTCAGAAATTCCTAATCCAAACTGCAGCTTATTTTGATTGAAAACACTCGAGTTAATTTTAGGGGTGACATCATATCAGTTCTAAACATGTTGGTATAAAATGTTGCATGATAACG
Source organism: Magallana hongkongensis (assembly GCA_016163765.1). Classification (NCBI taxonomy): domain Eukaryota; kingdom Metazoa; phylum Mollusca; class Bivalvia; order Ostreida; family Ostreidae; genus Magallana; species Magallana hongkongensis. The sequence continues at coordinate 63,178,822 of WFKH01011581.1, read as the reverse complement.
ATCGAGGGGTTATATAAATGTAAACAAATTGAAAAAATTCTATGTATACACTTGTCTCCGTACAGGTAAGGAAATCCAGTGCATAATATCAAGCTTTGTTGTTCTGATAGCATTGTTATTTTCATTTCAGTAGTGTTCTTTCGCCAAACCACAAAAGCTTAAATCGGTTGGAGAGAGAGAGAGAGAGAGAGAGAGAGAGAGAGAGAGTGAGTCTTGACGTAGATCTATCATAGTAACATTCAGGAATTAGTGTTGGGCCAGTTTAATAGATATATGTATATGAAAAAAAATAATATTACCAAAAATGAAGGGACCAACCCCATGTTCCCCCTGATGAGCTACGTGCCTGTGATTTTACTACAAGTATTTCGGATTCACCCGAGTTGTTAGTTTCCGACTTCAGCATTATACAAATTTAGCGCATGTGCGGAAAGAGAAGCTAAGGCCGTAAGGGGGATAGGGGTTCTGTCTGCCACAAAGGTACAATTTACGTCTTTAGTACTTATCAAAAGGTGTGATACATTAAATAAGATAGATTTTATTAATCTTGTATTCAAATAAACATATATATTTAGGAATAAAGAGTCGGAAAGCCCCAAAATTCATTCGTTCTTGCCGGTGTAGGATCAGTGCACTGTGTAGTTTACAAATTAGCACTAATCATGTTGGGCCTAGTTTTTGGATAAACAGAATAAGCTTCAGAACTATTGGCAATAAAAGTTTATTTGATTAGAGGTTCGTGTTTTTCTTCACGCTAATTTCAGTATTGTAACCAACTTTTCTCTAGATTCATGATGTTGACTATAAAAGAAATTAGGATTGAGTAAATATCTACCTAAATCAGTAAAATGAGGGAAAACTAAATACCTGAAATCACAGAACATACAGCCAGCAGTGATGTAATCTCAGGAGGGATTTGGCTCGGCTTTATATTTGGAGTGGTGCCTTCACCAAATCCTTTATAATTCTTGTCTGGAAATTCAATCGGAGTCCCAAATTTGGTTGCTTTTTGCGGTTAAAATTGTATTATTCGTGTGTCTTGGCCACTTCAATTTTGCAGCTCAATTATCCTTCTAAGGAATAATTTACATTAAATGAGTAATGACTAATAAGGAGGTTAATTGATCTGCAAAATTATGTGGGTGAGACACGTGAATATTAAGGGCGAAACGATTACAGGTGTATATGGCGAAGTTTCGATTAAATGCTCTAAATGTTTACAAATTTAGTAAACGTTTACACGAAGGTCATTATTAATGTCTACCAGAAACAAAGCTGAATACAAACAAGTTGTTTTATTTTAAAGAAAACACAGTCTTTCAATTGCATTCTGTTTTAATTGAATACCGAAAACATGATATTAAACAAAAAAATCTAAAACCCAATACAGTCAAACATATTTAATTCCGATTTCCAAGTAGCCAATACTAGCGATGTTTTATGATTTGATTTTATTTCTCCAAGTATCTGTTCTAAAATAAATAAATATATTACGTTTTCCCCAGTCTTTGAAAAGTGTTTCAATACTGTCAGCGGATCGTGGTATACTTAATTTGGAATTAAAACATCCTTCTTTGCAAATTTAATATTACAATGCTTTTTCTACGTCAGGTATGTAGCCAAAAAAACCATTAATGCAATATTGGGTGACGGTGTAGAGAATGAATGAGTTAAATGCGCTTCATATTCTTTCGTCATAAATACCAACAAATAAATAGTAATAATAATTCATACTTACATTATAGTGATTAGTGAAAGAACGGTTTATTAAATTATTGTTTTTATGAGTAAGTAGCCATAAAAATTCAACACAAAATATTCCCCCGTTTTAACGGTACCGTTTCGTTTACTGCTGTTCGTTTAAACGTTTACAAAATTCAGTAAACGTTTCACCCTTAGTGAATATTGTGATTTTAACCGCAACAAGCAACCAAATTTTGGCCTGAAATTTCAGACATGAATTATGAAGCAGTGTCTTGATATTCAATGAAGGTCACCTTTTATTGAATCTCAAGACACTGCTTCACTTGGTGTTATTCAAAATATCAAGCTGAGCCAAATCTCTACCGTGATGTGTGATGGTGTGACGCTTTTGGGTTAAGATATCAAAAGTAAAGCATCTGAAAGGAAAAATAGTTTCCATAATGATTTGAACTTCTGTTGGGCATAATAGCTGAAAGGTATTGGGACGCTTCACCCTCAAAGGCGTTTTGCAATTTTGCACCAAAAAATTGTAAAAATGTACCGGTACACTTTTAGTAAATGAGAAATTTCCCACATACTTATAAAATATATCTGCAGATATTTCATTCCCATTACAGGGCTCAACACTAAGGCACGTCCGACCAACTCGGTCTAGTAAAAGTTTGGTCTGGGCTAGTAAACATTGCACCATGGTAGCCCGACTGGTCGTGTTAAAATTTCGCTCAAGTCATTCAAGCTAACTCAGTGTAATATTATTGAACAACAGAACCAATAATCAAAAGCTATGAGTTCAAAAATACATGAAATTTCAACATGTTATGGTTATCTGTATCGTTGCTCGAATTCTATTTATCTTTCTATTTCTAAATTCTATTTATAATGCCTAGAAAACTACCGAGGTCCGCCGATCGTTTTGTCAAAGAGATACGTAATACAAGGAGGTGTACCGAGTGACTTTCCGGCTGGAAAGTCTTTTCGACAACTGATCAGTTGATTATTGATTTCTTTATTGTTTTGTTTTATGAATAATAAATCCAATAAAGTTATGGTTAGTAATATGAAAGAAAGTCTTTTTGTAATAGTTTAATTGATAGAGAAACATATTGATTTAATGGAACCGAAACAAACTTGAACTACCTATTTTCGATACTTACACTGTCTTATTATTTACGTTGACGATGTTGTTATTCGACTTTGGTTTTTTCCGAGGAAAAAAAAGGAAAATAAATAATGTATCTAAAGCTAAAGGCAGAGCAAACACAAAGGAAAAATATGAAAATGAAAAGAGAAAAAAAGAGAGTTTTATTCTAAATGGAAAGAAGATTACAAGTGGGTTGAGTATGACCAGGATGAGAATTTGATGTTTTGTATTCCGTGCAGGATTTTTAATCTTATAAAGTCAGGGATAGTGAAAGTAAAGTCAAGGCTAGTGAAATTTTTTCAGTACTAGTCCGACTGGTCTAGTCCATTGAAAAATTAGTGTGAACCATGCATTAGGCCACATAAAATTAATATTTAGATTCTCATCCTGATTTGCAAATAATATGGGGCGGGTGGGCGGATTTTATTTATTATTTTTTATTTTTTAAAAACACCTTTTTCACCGTTCATGTTCTAAAAAAAACAACTGCTCTATTCTTTTAAATTGTTAATGCTAATATGAGTACACAAACCCACTTTTAATCTTTTAATTCCATTTTATTTCAACTTAACTGTTAATGCATGAAGACATCTGTATCCTTATGATAACAAACAAGACTGGAATCAAACGGTAATCCACAAGTTTAAGCAGCCATTAAAATGTTTTGAATTTTTTGTATACAGAGCCCGATTTTTTTTCCAGATTTTTTTTTTTCAAAATAAATTGCATAGGGGCGGGCCATTTTCAGAGGGGAGGGTGGGGATGAGAATCTAAAAATTTATTTTATGTGGTCTTACAATGTATTTTCAAGACAATACTTCAGCCAGTTATTCAGGTGAACAAAAAGAATTGTGATTTAATTCGTTAATTTTGATTTTTGAATTCCAGAATCATGAGCAGCTCAGAAGAAGTGTCGTGGATTTCTTGGTTTTGTGGACTGAGAGGAAATGAATTCTTTTGTGAGGTAATTAGATACCATTATCTTACTTCATAAAGTTTGTGTAAAATCTTTACATGCCATATCTGTACAATTATATATATATAGTTATCCAGTTATGTATACATGTCACTATACTTGTAATTCCTTTTTTTTCTGTACCACGTTTTTCTCTGACTTTATTTGTTACATTGTATAATATGTTTTGAACCTTGTATACCATCATTAGTATGGTCTGAGTGAATAAACTGAACTTGATCTTGTAAACAAAATAATTAAAAATATATTACATGGGTTTAATCTATGATTTTTGAATCTTTCTAAAATTAAAAAAAGGAATATGCTAAAGGGTGTACAAAATATACTATATTTTGTATTTTACTCATGTGCTTTCAATAATTATAATATTTTGTTTCATAAATTATGTGTAATTTTACAGCATGTTCAGCTTGCAACTTTGTATTTGTGTGGTATAGGTCGATGAGGATTATATCCAGGATAAGTTCAATTTAACTGGCCTCAATGAGCAAGTTCCACACTACAGACAAGCTTTGGACATGATTCTGGACTTAGAACCAGGTAATAGCTTATCTCATCATTACTAAACTAGTATGTGCCTAAATATAGATTGGAATGTGCTCATTGGCATACATGTATTTTATGCAACGTGTATTTTAAACCATGTCAAAAACACTGTCATGTCAAAATCATTCCATTAAAACTAAACATAAAAACTATTTTGAATGATGCCTTAAGTGCAAAGGTTTGATTCTCTCTCTCTAGCAAATTGACTATGATTTACAGTGATATATAACACAAAGTGTGATTGTTTCTGATAAGATGCTATCATGGTGTGTTTGATGATTTTCAGATGATGAGCTGGAAGATAACCCCAATCAAAGTGATCTGATTGAACAAGCAGCTGAAATGTTGTATGGCTTGATCCATGCTCGGTACATCATGACAAACAGAGGAATAGCCCAAATGGTAAGGAATAGATGGCTGTGAAGGTGTTTACTAAATTTGCTAAACATACCAGGTAGTCATTTTAAACAGCAAATGCTATATTTATGTGCATATGACTTTTGTAGATTGAGAAATGGCAACAGGGAGATTTTGGAGCCTGTCCACGAGTGTACTGTGAAAATCAATGCATGCTTCCAATAGGTAAAGACATTTGCTCCTATTTCTTATTGACATAATGAAGTTTTGCTTGTAAACGTGTAAATTTCTTGTAAAACGATTGATTAATAATGAATTGCTAATGATAAGATGGTCTGTCTGTTGTGTAGGTTTGTCTGATGTCCCAGGAGAAGCTATGGTTAAACTGTATTGTCCTAAATGTCAGGACGTCTACACCCCTAAATCCTCCCGCCATCACCACACTGACGGAGCTTACTTTGGGACGGGTTTCCCTCACATGTTGTTTATGGTTCATCCTGAGTATAGACCTAAACGGCCAGCCAATCAATTCGTAGCCAGGTGAGCTCATCAGTTGATAAGTGTAGCTTTTCATGAAAAAATTGGGTTGACAGAGAGGAGATTAACAAGCATGATATTTCTTACCAAAATAATGTGTACTAGTATGGTACTTACATCTATCATATCTTTACCCATTTTGATGCTTCTACAGAAGTTGTCACTTTGCTTGCCTAACAAATACACATGTACATGTATTTATCCTGCCTTCGTCATCCTTAAAATGAGAATGGTGATGAATTCAGTTCACCACAAATTCACTATCAGTCACTTATGAAGGTTCGTAGGGGAACTGAAAGAATTTCGGAGGCGAAAAAAAATGACAACTTCAGTGTCTCTGTTTTTCCTGCAACCTTCAATGTAATGATCTTGCTTCTGGAAGCCTTATTTATAACCCTTGGGAAACATCCATAAAACATTGCAGTAATTAAGATCTCTAATTTTTACAACTTCCAAAATTATTGCCACAAATAAGGTGATTAAGCATGCCAGTACAGAACTTTCTACAAAACCGTTGTTCTGTTTCAGGTTGTATGGCTTTAAGATTCATCCTTTGGCTTACAATCTTCAATATCAGGCGGCATCAAACTTCAAAATGCCAATGAGAATGTCTCACAGCAGTGGAAAACGATGAAGCAGAGATCCCAGTTAGGAGCAAAGACATTGTATGAATCACTCTCACTAAATATACAGGGCTGTCCTTTCAGCCAAGATCAAATGTCCTATAATTCTGTAGTTGGTCATGTGCTGTTTGTTTGTTTACAAAATCCAGGGTTATATATAACATTTTAATTTAATTTTAAGTACTAAAATTAACAAAATCATAACTAAATAATTCCATGCATCGTTAAGTTCTGCTGTTTTACTGTAGGTGTAAAACAGTTAAACATATACTGTAGTTATGATGTTGCATCTCATGCTGTCTGATCAGCACAAACAGGAAATGACAGCTCCACCCAGAGCTTCAAGATTTTTGTGCTTAAAAAAATTGTTTTTGATAGTTTTGCCCATTATTACTCTCATTTTAATACATGTATTTTTTATGTTGAAATAAAAGTGCTACAATGTATTGATTGTTCTTTTGTAATTTGTATTTTATTTTATTAGCATAAATATAAAAATTACGGGAGATAAAAATCATAATGTTAATTACATTTAAATTCATTTAATCAGGTCTGTGCTAGTTGTTGACAGGTCCAAATATTTGGTTTTTCTATTTCATTAAGTTGATTAACTTTGAATAAAAGTTTGAATTTATATAGGTCTAAATATGAACTACTATAAACCAACTTTTATTCACGTGCATGTCATTGCAAATATTTCTTGCTGCACATAAGTCCATGCCGTATGGTTGTAAAAAACAACACGGGTATAGATAAGGCTTGGTCGCAAAAAATTAATCGCTGCGAACCAGTTTATCTTGGGTAAATCGCGAAATAAAGTTGTTGCGAATGAAAGTTGGTTTACAATAGTCATGATTATGATGGAAGAGCACTAGTACAAACAACTTTGTGTTAATTAAAATCAAAGGAGCACGTATTTTGGCTATCTATTTATTGGACTACCAGATAAACTGCAGAGGCACTGTGAATAAAAACTTGCTCACAGAAACTGATAATTATGTGTAGGTATTTAACTTGCTATGCACAAAAAAAATGCTTATTATATAGTAAACATTGGTGGTAATATTCTGTATATCAAGATACTGCTCAACAGCGTAATTATGAAATTGCTTTATGTACCCCAACAATATATGTTCAAATAACAAAACAAAAGTTTTGCCCCAAAATATCAATTTTTAGCTTAACAAAAAGAAGACAGATGCTATACCCTTGGCATTGCATCTGTGTCCATTTAAAGTTTTTAGAGTAGGTTCCATACCTAAGTTATTGCTGGTCCAATCTTCCCAAAACTTGCTTGGATGGTGCATCTAGGGACTTGGATGCTGAATCTGAGCCATAAATTTCAGATGCTAGAGGAGGTTTAAGTTATTGGAGCAGGTTAAAATTTTTGGAACAGGTGCCCATTGATGGCCATATATACTGGTAAGCTGTTCACAGGGTCTGTTCCTGTTTTCACAAACTTAGAGATGGATGATGTATCTTGTGCTACTAATCCTTTTTAAAGGCTCGGGTGCTAAATCTTACCCATAGGATTTGTTAGTGGAGTTAAAATTTTTGGAGCATGTGCCCTGTGATGGTCTTACCTACATGTCGGCTATCACTGATCCAACTTTACCAGTCTAGAATGGATGATGCATCTTCTATGTGTTAATTATGTACATGACGGGCTTAGACACTGAATGTGAGCCATTAGGGAGGTTATAGATTCAGGAGCAGATTTAAAATTTTTGGAGACTCGTGCAATACTAATATTGTCCTTTAATTAAATATTTAATATTTGAAAGTTTTCTTTATCAGGGAAGTAAATGTTTTTATGTATTAATGTTTGAATTCATATCATATCTATTCTATGACAAATCCTATATGTTCTATTAATTGTACATGCTGACCAAAAAAAAAAAAAAAACCCACCTCCGACGGGACTCGAACCCGCAATCCCCGGCTTAGGAGGCCGGTGCCTTATCCATTAGGCCACGGAGGCATCGGAAGAGGGCGAGATTATAATATATATATGGATGTCATCTTATTTGTTATTGATTTTACCTTGTAACACGATTTATATTGATCCCCAGCTTACTTACCTTTGCATGGCATTTTGCAATTTTGCTTGTGTTACGATGAAACATGTCTCATAATAGCAAAAAATCATATATGAAGATCAGAGCTCTTTTACGTGCGAAGGTAACAATAGTCATGTGATCTTTGGAAGTATCCGTGAAAATGAAAACTTGGGCTGTAGGTTTAGGCTTACTGCTTTTCCTTATACCGTCGTGTGAGTACATTACTTTTACATTGAACATGGCCGATGGCTATGATCTATTGTATTTACTGTCTGAACATGTCTGTTGTTTTGTTTATAGTTCTTGTATACATGATCATGATTCTTCCTTGTACTCACAGGTGAGGCATTTGTCCGCTGTTTTAGTTGTTCGACAACCCATGATTCACGATGTGGCGATGCATTCGCTTTTACAACAACAGACGCTCTCGATTGTCAGGGTACATGCGTCAAGAGAAGAGGAATTCGAGGTACGCAGGCAGTGTGTTGTTTCAATACCATTGGGTTATTCTTTTCAAAATTCCCATGGATATATTTTATTTTGCTTTATACGAGAGAGAGAGAGAGAAAGAAAGAGAGAGAGAGGGAGAGAGATTCTTTAAATAACCTGTATAGTTTCAAGTAGCTGCAGGTCTGTAGCCCCCGGTCAGAAAAAATATGGATGGACGACCTGGGAGCCAGAGTTCCTTGCGTGTTAAAAAGTTTATGGTGCACAAAACAGTCAGGGGTGTGACTGAAATCCATCATATTGAAAAATAACTGATTACTGTCATTTCTACTAACTATACAATGTACATATCTTTATTAATTTTATAAAAGTGACTTGTTTTCATCATAATTCCATTCCCAAGTCAATTCTTCCAACCCATTTACTTCATTAATGAGACATAGTACACTATCCTGCTTTGGTCCCATGTGTAGAGAAACATCTTGACGAACCAAAATAAATTAGTGCGCCCCGTAAAACAAACGAGATAATTAAGTGCGCCCAGACTTACAAAATTGATAAAAAATGATGGAATACAGTCATATTTATTTTCAGAGGCCACTCCATACTTTAACTGTTTAAAATAAACTCCAAATAGTTATGACTGTTTTTCATCATTTTTAAAAAAAATGATGAATTTCAGTCATTACTTAAAATCAGTTTTATGATTAGAAATCATCATTTTTCAATATGATGGATTTCAGTCACACCCCTGACTGCAAAAACTTGCATTAGTTTTTGGCTGATTAACCTTATTTACACACAGATTCTGTGGAAATAATTAGTACCTTTAAATTCTTCAGACAAATTACTTCTTATATCGTAGCTGTATTTGCCTTAGACTTTCTCTTAAACAAGCTAACCGACCTCGTTAAATTCACATATTTACATTCAGTGTATAGTTCTCCTTATGTTTGCATTGGAAATCTGTGACGTTCAATTTTCAATAACATGCCAAACCTGATTACGGTGTATGTGCACAAGTAAACGTCATCATGCATTTTGGATAGATTAATATTTTTGTGAGATTAGATAAAATGTTCAAACATATGGTAATTTATTTGATATGTTCAATGACATATGAAAATAGTCGTTAAATCATAGCTATTCTATCATAAAAAAGAGTTTTCTCGAAAAAAGTTTCTGGCACTATATTTTTAACCGCGGAAGCGAACTAAACATCATGTTTTATGGCTGTTCCATCTATTAGTCATACCCCTGACAAAGAGCGAATATAATTGCTTTAAAGTGACGATACACAAATATTTCATATAAATATAAGCATTGAATGATTATTTTTGGATATCATCGGTCCTCTATAACACACCAGGGAGTGCAGACAAATTATCATACCGTGCTAACGCAGGGTATCATTATTCGTCTGCACAGCTTGGTGTGTTAAAGGACTGAATCACAGACGATATCCAAAAATAAGCATTCAATGCTTAATTGCAGATCTTGAGTGGCCATTTTTATATGTAAAAAAACTACGCTGCTTCACTTTATGGGGCTGGTGATGGTGATTAAAAGAATATCAGAGGCAAGTAAAGTGACGATATCTGTAGTAAATGTCCGACGATTCTTTTGGCATCAAATTCTTGTACAGAAAGTGTTCAGCAATTAGACTAGTTAGTCCAAAACTAGTGCATGTTTTTGTGCACCGTAAATGGCAACTTTTTAACATGTAAGGAACTGTAGCTCCCAGGTTGTCCATCCAAGTATTTTTTTTTTAGAGCAGAGCTTCAGACCTGCATCTAAGTTTCAAGTTCACTAATATGTATACAGATACAGGGTACCGGGTAAAAGGTTGTTATCTTTAATTAAATAAACTTTTATAAAAATTGGACATATTTGAAAGGCAACAAGAAAAAAACAATCCACATGCACTTCTATAGACTTAAAAATTCTTTAATTTGTGATTCTTGTACCGGTTTACTAAGTGTAAGTTTTGACATGTTTTTAGATGTCTCAGGAGTAAGGACAGTTGAGATTACCAGGGGGTGTGATCCCCAGACCAAAGATGGTTGTTGGGATGGGAGTTACAATGGTATATCTGTGTACATTTGTGCCTGTAACTCATACTACTGCAACAGCTCCCACAGATCTTTTGTGTCAATGAAGCTGCTCATACTACTGACCTCACTATCATTGTTGTATATTACAAAATCATGACTTTTTGCTAGCTTTCTGATAGGCAGAGCTACACTTTGAACATCGTAACTATGACAAGCTCTATAATTATCTACATGTATATATTGTAATAAGAGGTTTGCTACCAAAGTTGGGGGTTTTTTTAAAAAAAACCACAATTTGTGTTTCATGTTTTTAATTTACCAGGTATGAAAATCCTGAACAGCATAATGATTCAATCATAGATGATAGTTTTTATTGATATTGAGTAAGCAATTTTGTTTTGTTGAACAAAACTGTGGTGCAAAATTATTTTGAGGTTGTATGTGTGTTTTTTTATGCATGTGGTTTGCTCAAGTTACATTTACATATTAAGAATGTCATATCTGCAGAAACTTAGCTGTTTGTCTGTTGAATTTGACAATGAATGTCTAAGAGCTGACTCAGCTAAGAGCCAAACCAAAAATGGAAGGAAAATATATGTACACTGTACCTGTAATGTTGAGTTTATGTTTTGTAGATTGTGAAAAAATATTACAAAACAGTTGCCGTAGCAATCAATCTATTTATACAAATCCACAGATTTTTTATGAATCTGCAAAAATTACATATATCTACAAACATATCTTGTGACTTGTGTCATTTATGTAAGGTTGTGAGATTGCTTGGATATTATCTGTGATTTTCCTTTTATAAATTTATATTGTTATTTTTAAGCAAAGAATTTTTATTGCAAGCAATCTATACTTTGCTTAATGGTTAACTTAAATATATTCCCATGTTCATTATTTTGATCCATGTAAAAAAGTAAACTGTAAATATGAATTTATAGTTATATGTTTTTACTTTTATTTTATAAATTGTGAAGACAATAAAACCAGTTGCAATTTATAATATTTTGTAGTTGAACCATTTCTCTGTTTTGTGTTTTTGAAACATTTTTATAATTCATCCTTTGTAATTCTACTGGGGGAGGGGGTTAAATTTGATTATGTGTTATCAAATATATTTTATTGTTATTCTCTTTTTTCTCATATGTATATTTAAAAATACAGGTAAACAAATAAATATATTTTTTACAATGGTTGTTGGTCTTTCTTTGTAGTAGTTTGGCCACTGTCTTTGTCTTTTGATGGGCTGATGATGGAATTCTATTAGAATATCTTAATTAGTGTCAAAATATTGTTGAGAAATATATAGATTGACAAACATGAACTAAAAAACCCCCTGAAAAACGAGTAAAGGAACACTGAATCCAGATACAAATTCAAAGAAGATAAAACATACTGTAGTTAAATGATAAAACATTTGGTAATGAGATAATTAGATAGTTTAAAACTGCTTATCATTCCATCAAAGAAGAGAAATAATCAACATCAAATGCAAATAGCAGCCATGTGTTACAAAATAAGCAGGGTTTTTAAATATGAAATGGGAATGAATGTCAATATTACAGGCTGCAGTAATAAGCAAGGATTGATAATAATAAGCAGGGATTGATAATGAATTTGTTATAGCTTGCATCTTAACTAGTTTATAGGTGTTTGTTCAACAAGAGGAATGTATCATTGAATCTGTTGAACCATGATTGATTTGTTCTTACTTATCTGGTTCACTGTAACTGGACTGGTTTGTAGTACCATAACTTGTCTGTTGGAACATGACTTGTTTGTTGTTAAATGATATGTTTGTTGGACCATGATTAGTTCATTGAAGCATGATTTATTTATTGTAGCATAATTGGATACTGGTTTGTTAAAACATGATTTGTTTGTTGTAACATGACTGGTTTGTTGTAACTTGACTGGTTTGATGTAACACGACTGGTTTGTTGTAATATGACTGGTTTGTGGTAACATGCCTGGTGTATTATAGCATGACTGGTTTGTAGTAACAAGACTGGTTTGTTGTAACATGATTTGTTTGTTGTAGCATGACTGGTTTGATGTAACATGACTGGATTGTGGTAAAATGACTGGTGTAATTGTAAGATGACTTGTTTGTTGTAGGATGACTGGTTTGTGGTAACATGACTGGTTTAATGTATCATGACTGGTTGTTGTAACATGACTGGTTTGTTTGAAAAATATGACTGGTTTGTTGTAACATAACTGGTGTAATACCATGACTGCATGGTTTGTTGTAACATGACTGGTGGTGTTGTAATATGACTTGTGTATTGTAACATGACTGATGTATTGTAACATGACTGGTTTTTTAAAGCATGCCTGGTTTGTTGTAGCATAAATTGTTTGTTGTAGCATCACCAGCTTGATGTTACATGACTGCTTTGTTGTGACTTGACTGGGTTGTTGTAACATGACTAGTTTGTTGTAACATGACTTGTGTATTGTGCCATGCATGTTTTGTTGAAAATGACAGGTCTGTTGAAATATGACTTTGTTGTTGTTACATGACTAGTGTAATGTAACATGACTGGTTTGTTCTAACATCACTGCTATGGTGTAACATGACTGGTTTGTTGTAACATGACTGGTTTCATGTAACAAGACTGGTTTCATGTAACATGACTGGGTTTGTGTTACATGACTGGTTTCATG
>WFKH01011581.1:63124409-63159242 GCA_016163765.1 Magallana hongkongensis | reverse complement strand
ACCTTAACCTCCTCCAGCATCCGAAACCTATGGCTCAGATTCAGCATCAATGCCTGTCAGGTACATCAGTATCATAAGACGCACCATCCATGCAAGTTTGGTGAAGTTAGGACCAGTAATAACTAAGATATAATCATCAAAGGGCACCTGCTCCAAAAACTTTAACCAGCTCTAAAAACCATAACCTCCTTCAGCATCCGAAACCTATGGCTCAGATTCAGCATTCATGCCTGTCATGTGCATCAGTATCATAAGATGCACCATCCATGCAGGTTTGGTGAAGTTAGGACCAGTAATAACTAAGATATAATCATCAGAGGGCACCTGCTCCAAAAACCTTAACCTCCTCCAGCATCCGAAACCTATGGCTCAGATTCAGCATTCAAGCCTGTCTGGTACATCAGTATCATAAGATGCACCATCCATGCAAGTTTGGTGAACTTAAGACCAGTAATAACTTAGAAATTGCTATCAAAGGGCACCTGCACCAAAAACTTTAACCTGCTCCAAAAACCTTAACCTCCTCCAGCATCTGAAACTCATGACCCAGATTCAGCATCCAAGTCTTTCAAGTCCATAAGTAGGTCCAGATGCATCATCCATGCAAGTTTGGTGAAGATAGGACTAGTAATTACTTAGATACAGGACCTGCAACAAAAACTTTAACCAGGTCCGGACGCCGACGCCGACGCCGGGGGTATAGCATAAGCTCCCCCCGACTTCGTCTCGGTGAGCTAAAAAGTCATTACAGTGCTGTTATGGTGTATGTTATACATGTAACATGCTTCATAAAATTCTTTTCTCTTGATCAAAAAAGCAACTACATTAATACATTTTTGAAAGGTTTGTTTTACATTTCATTCAAAAGCAAAAGCTGACTTTTACTTCATAGAATGTAATCTAGTACATTTGTACCTGTAGATTTGTTTGGTGTGTTGGCAGCAGAGGCTGCTTTCTGCTGCAGTGCCTGCTGCTGCTGCTGGAGGTGAAGGCGGATTGTGGCAGCAGACTGAGAGTGGAGGACATTACCCTGGGAACCTGGCACAGTGCCAGTACTGACCGCATTCTTCAGGGCCGCTATAGTAGCCTGGTTAGCTGTGGACCTGGGAGTGCTGTTAGACAGGACTCGGGGGCTAGTCTGGTTCACAGAGGGACTGCCACCTAAACACACAAATGTACCACTCTAATGTATTTCAAGTGAAATCTATTGAATTCTTTTATTGAAAGTTTTTCTGAAGTTTCACGTTACATGTATAAATAAAGGTTACTCACTAGATCTGGGACTTTGGGTCACAGAAGGACTGGCTGGATTCAAAGACGAACTATCCTCCACATTCAGCGTGTCTCTGCTCAAAGCAGACTTCAGACTTGGGCTGGATACTGAGGTAGACAGGCTTAAAGGTGTGTCCTTCACCTTGCTCTAAAATAGACAAAAGAGGATTCATGAGAGGTGGCTTACAAGGTTTTTCATTTACCATGGTAAACAAAACATAATTTAGATTTGGTACTAAGTACACACCGATTTTTGGGTCTTTGGTTTCTGAAGTGACTTTTTGGCTTTCTGCGCTGCACCATGGGCTTGGTGAATTTTCTCTGGAATCAAAATTTTTGGATAGAAAATAAATACTAACTGTAATACAAGAATCTCAATTTCAATGAAAATTATCAATAACTCATTGTACCAGAGTACATTGTAGGGAAATACACATGTAGTGTATATTCGAACACGTTACAAATATATTTTACTTTACTTCCCAAAAAGTAAAACTCTGACATTCAAATCTTTTTCAAACTTTTTAAAATAAAAAAAATTACACTTTTGCTTACAGACACATGTAGCAAGAGTTTTCAAAATCAATTTATAGTAACACTTCATGGTGCAATACAAATAATGGAATACTAACACAATGGAAAAAATAATTCTCTTAATGTTATATTATAAGTCCATGTACAATATGCTTAGCCTTACCAAACTCCTCCTCTGAGCGGCTCCTGTGTAGGTAGATCCATAGTTTGCGGTTGACATCATATTTCACACAAGGATCTTTTTCCGAGTGTAATCTGTCTAAAGCACCACTAACCACCACATTGATCTGGATATAGGAAAAAATCATAGTTCACAACCTTCAGTAGAAAATAAAGATACCATAATCCATTATAAAGAGCTGACTTCTAATGAAAAACCCTTTAGGCCAAAAAAATTAATCATTAGTTTCTCGGGCCAAAATTTTGAAATGTCGATGAGACAGGCAGGTTTTTTGTTTTTTGTTTAAAGACAAAAATTTACAATTGAACTATCTTTTAGTTATTTATTTGTGTACTCATCAGCAGATATTCATCAAACTAATACATTGGCAAAGTTTAAATATTATTTTTTGTTCTTTTTAGTTTAAACTGTGTCCGTTTCCTTTTCAAAGGAAGAGGTTTTTCAGATGAACAAACATGACAAATGGTTTATGCCCCTGTTTCATTTTGCAGCTCATCTTCCCCTCCACAGTAATAACACAAGTCTGAACTGAAATATGGGACTTCTAATGGCATTTCACAAGTTGAATTTGCCTGATAAAACATTTGTCAAATAAAGCATTCGTTTGGGGTGTTTTGTGTTCGATCTGTAATGCCTGGGGAACATGACAGAAATTAAGGGAAAGTACCAAATGCAAAGTCCAACTTTCCAAATAAGTCATCATAAAATTCTCAAACAATTTAATTGTCCTTTATTCCTGCTACTAGACAATATCATAGAAGCTTCAATTTCTGAAGATAACAGACACATTTCAGTGGTAGATGTACAGTCGCACCTGCTGTTACGGCCACCTTTAATCAGCGGCCACTCGTCATGAGCGGCCAGTTTCAATCCCGCCCGTTTAGTTTTTCACTATATTTTAACTGATTTAAGCGGCCACCTGTCTAACGCGGCCAGCGGCCAGTGTTTTAAGGTCCAGTGGTTTCAATATGCCTGTTTTCAACGGCCATTTTGTCTGTTTTGTCACATGACTTCTGACTCTGACATGTGACCCCGTATCGAAAGAAGCCAAACTTCGACAGCTGCTAATGAGTTAATGACAAATAATTGAGTGTGTAATTTGAAGTCTGATGAGATTGAATGAGATAATTGATTATAACACCTGTTTTGTGTTGTTTATTTATCTACAAATACTTATATACTTCATTACAAAGTTATTAAATGGCCAGTCTTGCGCTTAACAGCTTAACATCTACAGCAATTTGCCGATGATACGCACCTTTTTTCTAGAAAAAATTCATTGAGAGAATTAAAGGGGTGCTTATTACACCACCCAATGGAATTTTGACACTTTTTTAAGAGGTTAAACATTGGCTATCGTAGTTCAGTACATAGCCTTTGTACGGAAACGCTACTTCTGATTGTTTACCGCATTTAATCAATTGAAAATTATTGTATGGGCGTATTTAGCAGAAAATGTTTTGTTCTTAATCCCTTGATAGATAAATTAAATTAAAACGGCCATTTAAAATTAATATAAACTGTTTATTCAGCAATCCGAGCTGTGCATTCACCATCTTCGTGTACACCGCCATTACAGATGCTATTATAAAAAAAAATAATAGATCTGTGCAATAGAGCCAAAATGAATATACTCGGTGTTTTTTTCTTCATTAATTTGAAACCTGGAATAAGAGGCCACCTGTCTTAAGCGGCCAGTTTGTCCTTGTCCCACAAGTGGCCGCTTAAAACAGGTGCGACTGTATCAGCTAAAATCATGTTTTCATTGACAGAGATGAGCATTTATTCTGAGTTACTTAAGCGTTTGTTTACATTGATTTCATAATAGAGAAAATCAATAATGATAAGATTGAAAAATCCAGAAAAAACAACAATAAAAAAGTTTGATGCAGCGATAATTTTACTGATGCGGCAGTGCCTGAGAAACAAATCATTAATTTTTTTGGACTTAAAAAAAAACATTTTTCTTGTACTGTAGATTCCTAAATAATCACATAAAATTGCCAAAAAACTCTTTTTCCAAATAAAAAATCTCCCTTTCAATCATGAACATTGGCATAAATACATGGAATCAATATACACATTCAATAGGATGCAACATAAGAAACCTTAATGTGCTTTATTTCACACTTTTTTTGGACTTAATATAATATCATGCAAATGGGTGCATCAAATCTAATTTATGCTTTCATTATCTACTGTAAATGAAACAATAATTGTGAGATCAAATCACTGTCAGTGTCTACTTTAAACTCTTAAACACATGACTTTATTGTTACGTAGATAAGATATACACCTCAGTTTAGTTCATGGAAATAAGTGCTTGGTAAATTAAGGAATCTACATAAAGTAACATGAAATATTAACGAATTAATTACAGGAAAACTATCATTGAGGAGGAAGTTACCTGAGCATCTGTAACACCTGGAGCCAGGAACTGGGAGTCTTTGAGGAGTTCACATATCTCCCCGCGAGTCCCCTCTCCATTGGGCAGTCTGGCCGCAGAGTCCCTCACTGTCATAGTCACAAATCGAGTCTTATACAGTTTGCAAATACATCTACTTGTTTTCAACTTTAAATATGAAAAATGTTCTCTTTTATCATTATTGAAATATCACAAAATCTCTTTCAATGTAAGCTAATGAATTACCCAGAGTGAGTATGGTGACAAATGAGGGCCTGTTAGACACCAGGAGAGCATGCTCTCGAGCCTTGTTGTTTGAGTTATCTTTGGTGTACACCCCTTTGACTGGTCCAACCACTGACTCATAGTTGTGCATCTTGTACGTAAAGGCTTTGTGAGGGTTCATGAACCTTCGGGCTTCCTGTTAACAGACACCACACAGAGTCAAGGTTTACTGTGAACATAAACTATACATGTATACTGACCTTAAACAAAGCTGTCAGCTATAATACCTGTTCTCTAAACTGTGCTTTTTCTGCATCTGTCGTGGATTTGACAACATAACCTGTTTTACTGTAAATAACAAAGCATACATTTAAGTCAATTCAAATTAACCACAAATCACTTCGGTCATTTACGCAGGCAGAGGATTTTAAGTAAGGGCTTTCTAGGAGTAATGTGAATTGAAAGCCTTTCAGTATCAAAGATGTACCTAGTATCTGAAACTTAACACTAACCTTGTGACAAGAACTGAAACTTAAACCAGAGGAATACATGTATCTTTTTTGCAAGTGATTAAACTTGAAAGATAATTTCAACAAAGTTAATGAAAGTTGTGCTTGACCACTAATTTTGTTACTTAAAGGGTTAGTCAAATCAAAGTTAAAGATAACTACTGTTTACCTTCTGGGTGGGGGAGTTGAACTTGGTCCCCCTTCATACAGATCACAGTTTCCATCTTTACGATTGGTGATGAAGTGTTTAAACAGGGTAGCCATGTTGTCATCCGAGTCCCTTCCTGCTCCGATCCACCTCCACTGCTGAGCCCTCTCCTTGTAGTCCACATATGGCACAAAGTTTGGAGGCGAGACATCTACAAATTGAAGACAAGACAAAGTGGAGCTGTTACAGTAACATTCTTAAATAAACAATTGTAACAAAAGGATTAAGCTTTACTGTATACAGAGCTATGAAAAGTCAACTCATGGCTGATAATTAAGAAATCAACCATGCAACAACAATTTGATTCTAACCAATAAGATCTCCAGCCAGGAATTTGAGGGCCTGAAGCACACAGTCCACCCAGTTAGGAATCAGAGTGAACCAGACATTTTTTGCAGCAGAACCTGATTCCTGCCATTCTCGTACTTTCTCCTCCATCTAAATAAAGGAAATAATACTTGAAAACTGGAATTCATTCTCCACTAACACGTAGATGAAACATTTAACAATAAAACTTGAGCATTCTCCACAGATTAAATAAAACACAATGTATTTGAGCTATAATTGTTAAAACCAAATGATTTTTATCTACATTGTTTAATTCTGCATTTCTTTCTGATGATAAATTACATGCCTTAGCAGTAGTTGCCTTTCCATCATCAAATTCAGTCACCATGTCACGGAGCAGACTGAAGAAGTTTGTGTATAGGCTGTAGGAGGTTGGGATCTTTGATAAAGCATTACTGAAAGTACATTGTACACACATTAGTAAATACATGTAATATCAAATGAAAACATGAGAGGAAACATACATGCAGATATGCTCATACAAAATAACTCTTTTTTGTCTCCCCACCTTTAATATATTACACATCATAATTACATGAGAATACCCAAATATCAACAATGATATTTTTGCTAGTAAAAACCATGACAGACTGTTGACTGTTGGTTGTTATTTTGAATTATGAGATTATCAGGACTTGCACATACTCTTGTTGAAATAGATCTGGGAGGGGCTCTTCTTTGATGTCCAGGTTGATTGGGGACAGAGATTCATCCTCGCTGTAGTTGAGGGACTGGGAGGTATAATCCAAACCCTCTTTCTTTATCTTTAATACTTTCTTTAATTTCTTCTCTGACTTGTCCTTTGATTTTATTTTTTTCTTTTTGCTCACACTTGAAGAATTTGTGTCTGAAGGGGAAACTGTAAAAGAGACCAATCAAAAATAATTTTGTATATCCTTTTTTAATCAAAAAATATTTTATTTTTGAAACTTTGGATGAAAAGGCAGAAAAGGGTGCTTGAGGTAAAGAAGTGGCATTACCAATCTCTTTTGGACTGCTTTTGTTGGTAGCCTGACATCTTATCATGATATCATGTAGAGTAATTGAGTCAGTATTTAGATCAGGGTGGTCCTCCTATGAATTGATTTAAAAAAGATTTACATGTAAAAACTGCATTCACATGCTAGGATTGTTGTAGAATGTAGAAAATTTCAAATTAGATTACTGGTACATTGGTAATATGACTTGACTGCTAAATGGCTTTCATGAAGAATGGCATAAACCTTTTGACCTTGATCCCTTATTTCTAAAATTATATTGAGGATTGGTGATCCAATTTACTACTGTTTAACCATAGAGACATCATTGACAAAAATATTGCACAGTGTACACCAGGATTGTAAAAGACACTGAATATATGCATAAACTTCCTGTACATGTACAGTGATATACAGCTTTGACCAATCATCCCCTGTACCTGTGACGTCATCAGTTTTTTCCTCTTGTGGTTTCTCAGCAGATTTCTGTAGTCCTCTTCTGTTACTTCCACTGGACTAAACGGACGCTGCCTCTTCACTTGTTGGCCATCCCCATGTCCTGTTCAAAATGTTCAATTCACCTGGTTTTATTCTATTTAAATAACAGGTACTAAGAATGGCAGGTCCTTCCATCATATTGTAACAGAAGTTCAATTAATACCACAGGACATCACAAGTTTATAACCTTTTAATATGATGTACATGTACATTGTGCTTGTACAAACTTAGAAATACTCGGTATTTTAAAAATTTAGACAAAAGGATTGGTACACAAACACCAACCTGTGATGTCCCCATTGACTAGCATAGGTTTGGAGGAGAAGGTGTGTATCACGCTGGGCACAGTGGGCTCCGGGGAGGGGACAGGACAGGATGACTTAAACAGCTGCTTCCTGGACCCCTGGGCAGACACTGAAAACAAGGAGGATATCCACTCTGACATTGGTTGTCAAGGTATACAGTGGTTAACAACTACAACATCTCTGGTGATACACTGACCTGCTAGGTCTTCTTCCTCTGATGACGTTTCCTCCATCCCACATTCCTGTCTGACTTCCTTCATTAACCTTATTAGTCAAAAACAATCATAGATGATGATAACTAAAGGATGTAACACTGTATCCCAAAAGGGGCTGACATCTTTAAATGACAGTAGATGCAGAATGTTAACCGGTATCTACATGTAGATAATGAATTGTTGTTTGCATAAGTACAAAACTGCAGTACTTGACATTAATCACATATCATTGTAGCTTACCAATCTACAAAATAATTAAAGCCCTGAAATCTGTTGTTTTGTTTCTATTTTAAATAAACTCATTATATTGCTGATACAAGTACCTGACATATTTCTTTTTAGATCTGTGCTCCACAGAACTCCGTTTGGGCTTGGCAGGAGGATTATGGGTAATTTGTAACTGGCCACCAGGTGGCACTCTCTGAATTTCATTATATGCTTTCTGAAGGAAAAAAATATCATACTGATAGCATATTTCTATAGATTTTGCCCAGGTCTTTTTTGTTTGCAAATATAAATAATTTGTTGGCTTTTTGTCCAGCAGCTTTCTCTGCTGTCCATCTTTGTGTCCAGTTAGACACTGACCTGCCTGGATAACAAGATATCCTTCAGGAGCTTGGAGTAGTATCTCTGCTGTCTATGTTTATACTCTCGGTATTTAAAGTTCCGACATATGCTGGCATACTTGGCAATGTCAGGTGAACAAAACCCATCTGTAATATAGCATAGTATACATAATACACTCATACCTACACTTTAATCAAAGTCTTTCAGTTTATTTAAACATTCTGATTTGTGTTGAATAGATTTTAAATCTAATTTTATAACAACAATATACATGTATACATGTATATACATTTTATAATCTTATTCTGAGGTTAAGCGGTACTTTTTTTTATTACTAGGTAAAATTACAACATGCCAGCAGCAAGGTTAGATTATAACCTTACTGGATAATGTTAACAGACATCTAACACATGAAAAAATGGTGACAAAACACAATCTGTTGATTGTCTGTTAATGAATGTCAATCCCCTGTCGTTTGAAGTGTACAAAATCAATAACAAACAAGTGATTATCAATGAGATGAATGGATTGAAATTTTTGCTATCCATTGGAATTATAGTAGCATTATCTGGTAATGTGTGACTGAGCCTCAAAACTACCAGTAATTTGATATGTATTTTTTACAAACCTCTCATTTTTGCTTGAAGCTGAGACAAGGGATTTCCAAACTTAAAATTCTCATTTCCAAATAATTTCCTGAAACAGAAAAGCTTAATTACCTTAGTTTTTAGAAATCAACTGCAAATAATTTGTTCACATTTCAAGTAGCCAAAAAAAAGAAACTTATTTATAGAAATATTAAACTTAATTGTTGAGCAAAAAAACCCATAAAATTATCTTTAACAGATGTGTAGAGATCCTCACTTCAGACATGCTTCCTTCTCAGCTGAATCATCAGAAGGAAAGGTTGGTAATAAAGTCTGCAAAAAGACAAACAATTTAATGAATTTCTTGCCTTAACTAGTAAAACATGGTAGCAACCTTTCAAAATAAGGATGGGGGGGGATTCAAATAATTTTCTTATTCCTTAGAGGCAAAAGGAATTATATTAAATTATCTATACTCTGTCCGAATTTTTTAAAATATATGAACCACTGTTATATAATGAAAAATATGTACCTTTAAGTGTGTCTTTTGTTCCTCAGTCAAAACAGTCTTCCAGGTGTCCATGCTCAACACATCTTTAAAGATTTGACTCTGAAAGATAATATTCATCTTTGATTTTAACTTTTAAATATTAAGTTATAGACTTTTCATTTTAATACATGAATAAAAAACCTCCAGAATAAAATTTCAATAAGGAAATTAAAGGTGTGAGATAATGTCATCTTTTTTTACCATGTATACCCTTTAAAAGTGTTAATCAAATGTATCTCAACTTTGAAACTGTATAGGGGCTGCAAACACACAAGGTTTTATGATGTGTAAGTTTACCTGTTCCAGCATAGCCTCTGGAAGCAGGAGTTCTGTCTTTCCCAGGAGACATCTCTCCATCTTGGGTCCCAAGGAGGGTGCTGGTAGCCCCCAATTATCATCCTCACTCTCCTCGCTGCTAGACATCTAGTCAATCCTCACTGATAGTAAACATTTTCTCATCAATAAAGTATACAGTAAAACACCCTTAAAACGAAGTGCCAGGGACTGGCGATTTTACTTCACTATAAGCGTAATTCGTTATATCCGTCAAGTTTACAACACGTAAAAAAGTCACAGGGAATGAAAATCACTTCACTGTAAGCATCAATTCATTATAAGCGTGTTCGCTATAACCGTGTTTTACTGTAACCCTAATGTAATTTTAATGTTCTCAGTATTATTTTCACATTAATGTAAATATATATCAACTTCAAAAAATTAGAATTATATAAGAAAGGCATGTCTACATTTATATACCCAAGGTTTCTATTCATGTAAAATTCTTGCATTGAGAATCAAATCCCTTATATTTCAGTATAATTTTTCTCATATAAATGTCACCGGGTTAACAGGTGTGTGTCAGTCAATATATTGGGTCTCAATAGCTTAGTGATTAGAGCGCTGGCACGATACACCAGAGGTCCTGGGTTCGAGTCCCAGTTGAGACTTGACTTTTCACCACCTGTAAGTGTTACATTTGGCGCCCAACATGGGGCCATTTGTAACCCATGCAGTAGTCAAAACATCAGTGAGGGGTCATTTGATATTAATTTAATATACTGTATACAGGGTTATTTTCGCGCTGTGTTATTTTCGCCCTTCTTCGGTTGCAAACGGTTTCGCCCCGTCTTGAATTCGCCCAGACAAAGTTGTGTTTAAAGAGAGATAATTAAGACATCGGAATTCACCCTGTCTTAAATTCACCTGCTGACAACGAGGGCGAAAGGGATGAAAATAAAACGGGGGTGAATATTTCCCTACGTACAGTATAGAAAAAACCTGAAACATATAATATTGACTTATTTGACTAATATCTTAGAATACTGGTACAAATATTTAGATACCAGTATATGTAATTCAATATATGAAATGGAATATTTAAATTATAAACAAGAGAATTATTATAGAATATATATATGAATAAGTAAGCAATTAAACAAGTATGTCAGCTATTATTACAGAACAATATTTGAACTATCAACAGGTCTATTTCCTTTCAAGGTAGAACAAATTGAGCATGAGCAGGCCTGGTAGTTAGTTAGGTGGGAAAACTTGTTAGTAGAAGTTAAATTTAAAAAGTTGTCTAACAGGTCAAATGGGCAGTCGAATGGTAAAATAAAAAAAAACAATTATACATGGACAATCTCACCTGGAGATATAAATAAAACACACACAAATGCATACAGAAACAATTACATTAACAAAAATTACTTAAACTGGTTACATAAATTAAATTCATTCACAGGCACCCAACATTAATCATTTCCAAGAGAAGGATATATTTTCACACTGATAACCTGGTAATATAATCATCCAGAAACTTCACTGGCAAAATGGTCATCATCTACTTTCAATTTACCAAAAACATTGTTTCAATTTTAAAAACATATTTAAAATACACACCATGAATGAAATTGAGAATGTATTAATTAAATTTTAAGTCCTAAATCAATTTGAAATAGGAAATCAAAAAGCTTTAATTCTTTATTCAAAAACTAAAATTCATTTAAATTATTTTAGAATTAATTAATGTTTTAGTTTTGTTTTTCAGATATATCCCTATGAATAAAATTTCCAACAAACATACTCATGACAGATTAGGCCTCAAAATTATAAGTATGAGCATGAATTTGGGCAGCTTCAAACTTGTGACCAGTACTCTAGCATTACTTTTCCTATGGTAATTCCATGTGGGGTGGGCATGATGCAGCATACGACTGGAAAACATTTACTGACCGGTGCACACTGCAAGTGTGTCAATACATTTAAAACACCCTACGGAATTTCTATAAACAATTGCTTCTTGACAATGACCTCTGAAAAGCACGTTATCGCGCGCATGATTTTATGCATGGAAATGAAAATGAGTGATCCTTCTACACTGGCAACCGTCTCTCCATCTTTACTCATGTTGAATGTTCAGTTTTGGTGTCACTTACCTTTATTCAAAGACTTGATTTTTTCATAAATCGAAATATTCCTATTTTTACGGGTTTTTACAGTCAAAAACTTCTAAAAACGAGTTCAAGAATGTTGACTGTCTGGGTGAAAAATCCAAACCGGAAGTTCATGATAGCCATCGTGCTCCTTGTTTGGTAGAGAACATTTGCAGGTGGTTGGATAAAAATAATTACAAAAAATTATATTTTTAAAAATAAACACTTTTTGTAATGTATCTTTGAATGTTATATGCAGTATTACATTTAAATTGCAAATGATTGTTTTGTCAATTTTATTTAAACCAATCGCAGAGAAGAAAGGAATTTGTTTCACAAATCAAGATGGCAGGTAACCTCGTGTGCCGGGTTCACCCGGTTGTTCTCTTCAGCATTATTGACTCTTTCGAGAGAAGAAATGAAGATGCAAGAAGAGTCATAGGAACATTACTCGGTAATGGTACATTCTGACTTAAACTGTACCCAAGATTCTTCTTAAGACACTACAACTTTCACGCCTGAAGCATATACTAATGTCCATATTGTTTACATTTTTAGGATTTTACATGCTATCTTTTGATGGGTGATTTTTCGCGTAACAACATATTTCAAGCTTAAAAATTTGGGACATTCAGTCGTGAAAATGAATTTTATACCTTTTATATTTGCACTGATCTTCTATGTTCATTGTAAATTTAGTGAAGTTGTAACCGGATGGGAGAAATAATGACGGACCAGACCGGGTTCGAACCCGGGCCCTCCTTAATTCTCTGGTCAGTTGCTCTTTCAACTGGGCTATCTGGCGCCTAGATAGAATGTTCTGTAGTTAAAATGCTGTTGTCCTACAGACCCAGTTTAACGATAGATGTGTTCCATGTATCTGCAGTGTCGCAAAACAAGCTTGCCTAAACTATACTCCAGAAAAAATAATGTAATATCTAAGATGTACCTAAAACTTATGATTCACAGCCCATACTTACATCATGTCATTCATATCAGAGCGTAATATCCCTTGCATGTGGGTCCTGTAAAAGGACCCATTCCCAGTTGAAAATTGACTGTTTTTTCCCAAAATCTAAGTGAAAAATTCCCAAAATTACTGTTTCGTATAGTGTTATAAAAGATAGGATGCTGATTTTGTTGCTATACTGAGTGAGACTTTCTTATAAATGTCAATTAAAATATCAGAGTGTTCTGTTAAGTATGGTTTATTATGATGAAAACATTAATTTAATGATTAAACATGTAATATGCAACTGAAAATCAAGAAAACTGTAAAGAATTTTTGTTTACTTGCATTGAGCTATATTTGTAAAACTATTTTTCCCAAAAGAGCAATTTTTGGACGAAAAATTCCCAATTGAAAAGGTACAGGACCCTGTACCAAAAAGGGTCAATTAAGCCCTGCATATTAGACTTAAAAACACAAAACAATATTTTGCTTGTTTTGAATTTGCTGTCTACGTCGCTATTGTTGTGGGAATTTAACTATGAAATCTCAAGAGTTTCAAAGCTTGATTTCATGAAAAATGGAAGTGAATTTAAATTGAGAAAAAACCCTTAAAGCATTATATTACAATCATATTACAATTATATTCTTATACAGATTTTCATGGTTATGGTTTTGTACATGATCACTAAGTTGTATATTATAAATTTATTTATGCCATTAAGGCCTAACAAAAAAAATAGTTTGTTTCCGCTTTCATGCTGAAAAAGAGTAGGGTCGGTCGGTCGGAATTTTTTTTTATTTTTTCAAATATTTTTTTTTCCTTTAATATTGCAGTATCCATACATGCTGGTTAGATAATGACACTGCTGAATGGTATAAAATGAGAAATACTTTTAATATCATTCCTGACTATTAAGCTGGTCTAAAGAAAACACAAAAATGATATTATAAATCAGATACTTCCTCTGCCAATGATGAGAGCATTATTAAAATCTACAACACATGGAAACATACAGCCATTTTGAAACAAAACGTTTAAGTTACACTGATTTGAGAAGAGTAACTGCTTCAAGCGTTTTTGTGACCAAAATTTTGAGTAATTTTTTTCCAAATCGGATAAAAATGAAAATAAACGATTTTTCATAAAAAATCCTTAAAAAAAGTTTTGAGTCGGGGGGTAAAAGCTAGGGTCGGTCGGGAAAGCGGAAACAAACAATTTTTTTTCTTAGGCCTAATTTGCTCATTTTACCAACAATAATCCGATTTGCAACATTGCAACTATATGAGAAATATTATTAGTTTACTGTGGTAACAGGGTAAGGACTTCTCCTAAGACACAGTTAGATTTTTCTAACTATTTGGCGCCATTGATTGATCCAGTCTAACCATCATAATGTAACAAAAATATAAGTTGGAAATTAAGTGTTTTTGAAAATCCGAAGAACTATTTTACAAATTAATGTGGCATTGTCAAAATGAAGTAAAACATCTTTTTTTTTGAGTCACCATGTCACTTTAACAAAATATTAAGAAAAAATTGTTGGAAACGAAAACTTGAGACAAAGACACAAAGTATATATTCAAACAAATCCCAAATGCAGCCAGTGCTTTCCCTCCAGTGATTTTTCTACAGCTAATTTAGGTCCAAATTTCGGCCCTTTCCCCTTGTAAATATCACAGATTTTTTCCCCAATTTAACCTGTAGTTTTTCCCATTAAATTTTTGTTCAATCCCCTCCTCAAACAAAAACAGAGAATTGTTTATGATTTTAAAAAGTAAAAGAGAAGAACACTGAAAATTCAAAATAATAGAATATGCAAAATATGGAATTAAAACAAATCAATTTAATTTACTGTATAGTTTATCTACCAGTATATATACAGTAATACTAGTTTTTCCCAACTGACCAAACCTTCAATAATTTTTCCCATTTTGAAAGCCACAGGACCCTTTTTAAAAACGGAGAAAATTCACTGCCCATATAAAGCGGTTGTGTAGCTTAAAATAGAACACCAATAACTAATATTGCAGTCATCAAATGAAAAAGATGAACGAAGAATAATGTGTATTTATGCCTTCGCCAGCTTTAAGTGTATTATGGTCTTCACGAAAACTTTTCAAACTTACTGGCCAATAGGACAAGTGCACTTTCTAAATTTACTGCCCCCCCCCCCCCCCTTAATATTAAAAAATGAATACATAAAATGCATAAATATTATGATTAAGTTGTTTACAAAACAAAATATGACACTAATAAAAAATTGAATCATTTGTTCAGTTGTAACAAAATGTACAGTTTATTTACTGACACATTATCAGACATCATAATCACAACGATAATGTTTCATGTTGATGAATTGCATCTTACTTAAAATTGTCTGTCCATTTTACAAATGCTATGTCAGATAGTTTACTATCCCCTTTAACATTCGTTCAGCATTTCTGCACCATTCACAAAACATACGGTTCTCACAAACATCATATATTAACCATGGTCTCTCAGACATCAAATTTAATTGGAATTTTCTTACACATTTTTCTTTATCGTTAACTTTCTTTGCTTCTCTAACCTCAACTGCAGTTTTAGCATCTGCTCTATACTTTATTAAGACCGCGGAACATTAACTGGCAAGATTGGAAATATACAGCTTACGTCAATTTCACCTGTTACAGTCAAAACAATTGAAATGGGCGGGGATAAATTGACGCGGACGTCTGAGAAAACATTGGATTGAAACTGTAGTTATACGAAGTGTATTTTCAATCCACCTCAGCGTATTTACTTATTTAGTATCAGCAAAGCGATTGAAAAACATTTTATTTCATCAATAAGTATATAATCCGCAAATGTGAGTTAGATATTAGAGAATCAGTCGTCACATGCTAGTGTATAGCTAGATAAACAATGAACGCGCATATATATATTCGTATACATTAACTTAGTGAAAAAAAGAAATTTTTTATCTGGGTATAATTTTAATTTATTAAATGGGAATTTGAATTATTCTCATCCGGGAATAAACTTCGTTTCAACAATGGCCAACTTGATTTCAGACTTGTGACGACTGATTCTCTGAACTCATCGGACAATGCTTTGCCTTGCGTATAATCTCTCCCGAATTGGGATCTTCTCATATTTGCTGATTATATACTTATTGATGAAATAAAATGTTTATCAATCGCTTTGCTGATACTAAATTAAATGTTTTTCAATCGCTTATATTGCAAGTTAGAAACACTGAGGTGGATTGAAAATACGGTACACTTCGTATAACTACAGTTTCAATCCAATGTTATCTCGGACGTCCGCGTCAATTTATCCCCGCCCATTTCAAATGCTCTGACTGAAATTGACGTAAGCTGTATATTTCCAATCTTGCCAGTTAATGTTCCGCGGTCTTATAAAGAAATGTTTCGGTTAGTTGTTTGTAAGATATTCACACATTTTATGTATGAGTTACTATATCAGTTTTTATCGTTTCTAACATCTAAAAATACGATGCACCAACAATTTCTTTATATTTTTATCAATTTTTCAAGTAAAATTTATGCAAGTAAGACAGTTTTAATAATTTTGACTGCGATGACTTATAAAATCTACAAGCCCATCGGACTTCTTGATTTTTTATTTCACTGACCCAACCTTAAAATTTACTGGCCTCGGTCTTCGGACCACTTATTTTTTGTGAAGACTGTTATTAGGGCCCAGCTCTGTGGGCGCCCTATAGTGATCAGTCTGTCCGTCCGTCTTTCCGTCCGTCTGTCCGTCCGAGATCACTTGTCCGGAGCATATCTTCTCTCCCCTTGGCCCAATCTGGCTCATACTTCACCTGCAGAGTGCCTTTGGGTTAAGGGTGTGCAGTGACCTTGAACCATGTTTCTAGGTCTAAGGTTAAGGTCATAGCAGAATTATATATAAAATCCTTATTCGGGGCATATCTTCTCTCCCCTTGGTCCAATCTGGCTCATACTTCACTCACAGAGTGTCTATGGTCAAAGGGTATGCAGTGACCTTGAATGAAGTTGTAGTTCAAGGGTCAAGGTCATATCGGACCATGCAAAAATCCTTTTTCAGAGCATATATACTTTCCATTAAGCCCTATTTGGCTCATACTTTACATTAACAGAGTTTTTGAGTAAAGGGTGTGTAGTGACCTCGAACCAATTTTCAAGGTCAAATGTGAAGGTTATAGCAGAATTGTATGAAAAATCCTTGTCCGGAGCATATCTTCTCCCCCTGCTCCTATCTGGCTCATACTTCACCCACATGGTGCCTTTGATCAAAGGGTATGCAGTGACCTTGAATGATATTTGTAGGTCAAGTGTCAAGGTCATATCGGATCACACAAAAATCCTTTTTTATGAGCATATATATACTCTCCACTTAGCCCTATTTGGCTAATACTTTACTTAAACAGAGCTTTTTGGTTAATGGCGTGCAGTGACCTTGAACCAAGATAATGTGAAGGTCATAGCGGATCTCTTTATAATCAGTTTTAGACTGTAGATTATTTCCCATTTGCTTAATCTTGCTCAGATTGAACAAAAAAGTCTGCATGTAAGAGGTAATGAGATTGAACTAGAAGTTCTATGCCAGCTGGAAAATTTCTAAGTTATAGGTCAAGGTCAAAGCTAAATTTTCTGAAATTCTTTTCATCATATTGTCCATTATTTAAGCGGGGCCCTTTGAGATGGTCACCATCTCAATGTTGTTTAGTTATATTTTTGTTTGCTCATACAGTGGCCTCCGGGTATAACGAGATGCTTGGGACATAATTTTTATTTCTCGTTATAACCGATACTCGTTATATCCGAGGTTGGCATTTCCCAAGGTGACATGTGTTTGGTTTTTTTTTACATTCCAAATAACGTTGATAAACAAGTGATAATAAAATAAATATAATTTATTCAAACTTTGTTCAAAAGTAACATACAGCATGTTCATGTAAATGGCCATGGAATAATTACATGTACAATTGTAAACACGAGTTACTTTCACTTCATGAGAGACAAAAACTGTGTGATGGACGGTTGTTTTTTATTAATTCTTAGGTAAGTTTCAATAATTTCAATTAGTTTTTGTAACACACTAAATGTGGAATCTCCGGTGTCTGTTTTATACATGAAGAAGGTTTGTAAAATCGTTACCGCATTTAACGCATCTTTTGCAAAAAATTCTGGAGTTACTGGAGTATCTGCGACACACCGATATCATCACCACCTTTTTCTGTTTCTGTCTCGTCATCATCTTTATTTTCACCCCGAATTTTACTAACTTAGTATCTCTGTCGAAATAACCAGTGAATCAACACTGACACTCAATGTCGGTATCACTATTTTTAGAGTCACGCGCTTTTTGCACCAAGTCTGCTAACTCTGCCAAGCTTTCTAAAATCACATCTTTGTTTTTCAAAATCATACTAAATGTACTCGAAGCTAATTCATAGTCCTTTCCAATTTCACTTTTTGTTTTAAATCCATTTTAAACTTCGTTAATTATTTCTAAATATGTACTTTTGCTTCTAGCGAAATTACTTTCCTTTTCTTTGAATCCGAAGCCATGACTGTGAACATTGCAGTAAAAACAACTCATCATTATTTTTTAATACTTTTAATCTATTGTCATGTGTATATACTTGTGAAAATACATGGCCATACCGTTAGTTACCTGGGCCTAGCGTGTGCAATCAAGTGTGCCGCGAGTACCTCGTTTATCCGATAGCCCTCACAACTAGCGGGCACAAATTTTTACCTCGTAATATACAGAGTCTCGTTATAAACGATCTCGTTGTATCCGGAATTTTTTTAAAAGGAAATAATAAAGAAATAATTTGGGACCAAAAAATCATCTCATTGTAAGCGGTACCTCATAATATCCGAGCTCGTTGTACCCAGAGGCCACTGTAAATTTATTTATTTTGCCTTTGCTATGTTGTAGGATCCTTTGACAAGGGGGTAGTGGATGTAACAAACTGTTTCTGTGTCCCCCACAATGAATCAGAAGATGAGGTATGGAGTTTTGTACTTGCAAATTTAAACTTTTTGTAGTTTAAAGTTTAATGTGTGTAATTACAACTTTGAAGACTCTGAAGTAATTTTTTTTTGGCATTTTCCACAGGTGGCAGCAGACCTTGAATATGCTAGAAATATGTATGAACTCCACAAAAAAGTCAACCCTGCTGAAATTATAGTGGGATGGTAAGTTGTATGTCTATAGATTATATCAATTTGAAAAGTGATAGGCAAAGATACAGCAGTGCTAATTATGAAATGGTATTTTACTCTCAGTATGAATATGGTTGAAAATAGTTAACAAAAATTTTAAATTTCATTTCATTTAAATGAAATATAGACATTGTGAAGTGAAAGTTACTCTTACATGCATTTTTACTTGTGATCAATAATTACACTTCCTAATTTAAAAACTACTGTAAATATACATAATTTATCAGAAATAGTGCAGGGGCTCATCTTCATATTACTTCAAAATGATAATGTGTTCACAAATTAGCCTATACACATATATTTCCCAATTATGTATTAGAGTGTACTTAAATTAGTTTCCAGAAAAGCACAGTGAAATGCACTGTTGTATTATTACAGTTTACTTTATAACATGAAATAAAGATGCATGTATTTTTTATGTACCATATATAATGATTCAATAAGTTGCTAACTTAAATGTATTAATACATGTACAGCTTACTCCACTTATATTGAAATCACTTATTTTGAAATTCCGCTTATTTTGAAATAGAAATAAATCCCCAGTTTTAGCTTCTCATATTCTTTGCATTAAATTAACGGTTATAATGAAATCGGCTATTTTGAAATATCGCTTATATTGAAGTCACTGATTGGTCCCCAGAGGTGATAAAGAGTTGTTTTCATAACGGTTATATTGAAATACTTCCTGACGGCTGTCGTCACGGTTGGTGACAGTAATTATGCCTGACTGACCGGTTGATATACAAGGGTGTGAACTGATAAGTACACCTACGGTTATAAACAGCAGTAATTAAAGCGTCTGGTGATTTTTCTTTAAAGCGGAAAAGAACGTGATCGGGCATTTTGAGGAGTTTAAAGATTGTAAAAAATGAAACTTACACAACTTACTGATATTTAAATTAAACTTTTAAGGACTAATATTCAATGTAATATGTTCACTGTAATAGATAAACGATGACCAGATAATTTATTCGGGTTTGTTTTCCTATATTTTAGATCAGGATTGAACTTTTAAAAATGGCGGCTTCACGTCAGTCGATTTCGCTTATATTGAATTACGGATATATTGAAATAATTTTCATGGTCCCCTGAATTTCAATATATCCGGAGTAGGCTGTATGTACTATACTTTACTATGATTTACAGGTATTCCACAGGGTCTGATGTTTCAGAGCACTCAGTTCTCATTCATGAATATTACACCAGGGAAGCCAAAAACCCAGTACATGTAACTGTAGACACTGGGCTCAAAGGTTCCAAGATGGACATCAAGTGCTATGTCAGGTATGTGTAGTATAATACAGTGTACCAAAAATCACAGATATTATTTTCCTATTTATAAGTTAATTTCTTTTTGTATCCATATTAAAGGGGCATGGTCACGATTTTGGTCAAAAATTATTTTTCCGATTTTAATGTACAAATTGCTTTAGTAAGGTAATCTTCATAGGCAACCAGAATTTTTAGTGTCATTTGTTGAGTTATAAGCGAGTTACAGAGCTTACAATTCTTTGCTATGTAAACAAAGCTTTTGTTTACATTTTAAATTTTGAAGTGAAAATTCCAGTTTTAGACCTAAAATGAATGTGTTAAACGTTTGAAGCTGTGTCTTTATGCTTAAAATGAATAAGAGAATAGACAAATCAGCTTGAAACAGATGTTTAGTGGTATATTGAACCTATGTAAACAAAAACAGGGCACGAGCCTTGTTTACATGAAAAAGAATTGTGAGCCCTGTATCTTGCTAATAACTCTACGAGTGACACTCAAATTTCATTTGATAATTAGAAATGCATTCCTAAAGCATTGTAAATAATAAAAACAGAAAAATAGAATTTGACCAAAATCGTGACCATGCTCCTTTAATGAGTGGTACAAAAAATTTTCAAATGAACAAAGCACCCCTTGAAAATATAAGCTAGGAATGTTCTTTATTACAAATTTTGTTTTCAGCAATTGCAGAAACTATTATGGAAATCTTTAATCAATAATCAGAAATAAAACACGATATTAAAGTGATCAAGCCCATCAATAATAGATAATATTTATGCTTGTTGAGTCAGAGATTTAATTACATGTACATTCTGGCAGAATGGCTTGAAAATTGAATCATGCTCATACGAGATACTTTTGTTCAGTGCTAACATTGGAGTACCTGGAAAGACAGTAGGATGCATGTTCACTCCAGTGCAAGTAGAAATCAACACATATGAGCCAGAGAAAGTTGGGGGTGAGATAACTCATTTCTTTGAATATTTCTTGAATGATTGTTTTGTAAAAGTACAGATAAATGTCAAAAGCTATAAATATTAAAAATGACATGTTTCTTTCCAGTGGATTTGATCCAACAGGGGAAATCCAATAATAAGCGCACTGTTAGCATGGTCAGTGATTTAACCCAGGTGGAGCGGGCATGCTCCAATCTCCAGGAGAAACTGACGCTGGTTTTGGAGTATGTGGAAGAAGTGCTGGTAAGTTCTGGATAGCTTACTTTTTCTGAAAATTGGTAAATACATGTATGATTGTACTTTCTATTCAAATAAGCATGTTGGATATTAAAATTGAATTTATTTCAACATTTACACTTGAAGGCTAACAAGATTCAACCCGACACAAGTATTGGAAGATATTTACTAGATTTAGTGAATAATGTCCCCAAAATAGAACCAGAGGAATTTGAAACCATGCTTAACTCAAATATGAAGGTATGTAGACTAAATAATCTTTTGTTAAAAACTGTTACTGTGACAAGTAAATCAACTTATCAACCTTTGTAGAGAAAACACTTATTGTGAAATTAATTTTCAAAGTACCGGTATCCAGTTTTTGGACATACATGTATATGATACTTTGATAAGAACTGTATATTGTATAAATTTTGATTTTAGGATCTATTGATGGTAGTGTACCTTGCTAATCTGACCAGAACCCAGCTTGCTCTGAACGAGAAACTGCAGACACTGACAGTGTAGACCAACAATTGCTCCGTTTGTGTATCGAAACCTGGTTATCTGCCATCATTGTCTGACAGTCTGAGGACTTACCACCACACCACACCAGGACAATGACTATTATTTATTATAGCAACATGTGCATTAATTTTCTCATTAAAATATGTAATACCAGAACTCCTTTCATATGTTTGTATAAAAAAAAATGTCACATGTGAATACAGTTGAATCTTTGACAATTTTAGTAGTAGGCACATCACACCCAGATTTGTGTACAGTATAACATGGTTACAGTGAACATGCTTAATAAGAACCATGCTTACAATATACATGTAATCAATTTCATTTTCTTTAATCGTTTAACAAATTACTATCTTTTGTTATTAGAAATATTGTTATTAGGAAATTGTTTATCCCCAGCACTTTGCTATAAACATGTTTTACTGTGTTCCTAACTTGCAATTGGCTAGACTTGACTAACAACATAGATAGCCATGATAAGAAATTTTCTTGACAGAGAAAAGTGTTCACAACTATTAGTTTGCATACATCCTGCATCAGTGGCTCAGTGGTCATATGTGTTGGACCAGTAACCCAAAGGTCACTGGTTCTAGCCCCACTGTGGTCACTTGATGTGGTGTGTTGTGTCATTGGGCAAGTCACTTTATCTGCATTGTCCGAGTCCACTTAGCTGAAATTGGGTACCAGCTTATGCTGGTAGGTTAACCTGTGATGGACTGGTGTCCCATCCATGTGGAGTCAATGTCGCCGCTTAGCCCCATGGAAACCCGAGACTATGGGCCTTTATGGCTCAGAGAAGGATTCAACTAATATCCTGCAACTGTTGTGATCTTTTGATGTCCTTACACTACATGCAAACAAATATATAAGGCCAAAATAAAATTATTGTTTGTTTGGAATTGCCTCCCGTCCCATTGAAATACTCCCCGCTGATAAAATTTTAGAGCAAAAAATAAAGAACTTTTTTTTTATATGGAGATTTTTATTTTTTACCAATTTTTAGTTAGTTAAACTTCAAGTTTGAAAAAAAAAAATTCCCTCCCTCCCTCCTGGGTCTAGAAACCCCCAGGTGGCAATTTCAAACAAACATTTTTTTAAGGATGGCCTAGGAATCAATTTGTCAGCCTGGCTTTGCAATCTTGTCTTTGCTACAATTTTAATAAAAATTGAATCATACATCATGTAAAGATTGCTAAGGACCAAAGAATTTGCCATGACCTTGATCTAAGATCATTTGGCCAAAATAAACAAAACCAGAAAAACTTCATAAATTGTGTGTAATGTAGCAAGCAGTGAAAATGCCTGTATTACACAGTTGTGTATGACCTTGAATGTGTCATGATCTAGACACAAGGTCACATTGGGAATTTCAAAGTTCACTTTAGAAAAAATTATTCTTGTCCTGGCCATATTTTATAAGAAAAATTGAAGAGAGGCTAGTACTTCACACAAAATATGTGATGTGAAAATTTCATAACCTTGACCAAAGGTCAAATAAACAATTTCAAGGTCAAAGCATCTCAACAAAGTTTTTTTTCATAGGAGACATTAATTTGTGAGCCTTCTCCCAATAGTGCCTTGACCCCATGTCATAATTTGTGATAAGGGAGTTACAATTTTTAGAGAGAAAGTGTGATTATTGTAAATTACGATGTCATATTCATATTGCATGCTCTCAATTACATCAAGGTCACTTATTTTTTACCTCATCAATTTGTGAGCCATGAGATGGTAAAAAGTTTTGAAAGTACAGTGAGGTAATGTTCTTCAAATGATAGATAACTCCTTTTTGAATAACTGAATGAATTTTGCTCTTTCATTGCAGGGTATGCAAAAGGTGTGTGTATTGTAATCATTGAAAAACAAGTAATTTATTTTTCTTCTGAATAATCACCATCAAGAAATTTTATTTATGAGATTGAATCATTTAGCAGTTGTTTAACAGGCGATTTCAAAGTAGCGGCATTTGCAAGAAAAAAAATATTCAGCTACTCAAATACAGTATTGGAGAA
The DNA here is from genome assembly GCA_016163765.1 of Magallana hongkongensis. Classification (NCBI taxonomy): domain Eukaryota; kingdom Metazoa; phylum Mollusca; class Bivalvia; order Ostreida; family Ostreidae; genus Magallana; species Magallana hongkongensis. Next base: position 63,135,263 of record WFKH01011581.1, on the reverse strand, counting down.
AACTCTAGTATACAGATAACTCTGATACACAGCCTTAGGATCCTCATCATCTCAAGCCATGGTCAGATTCTGCATAGCTCTCTCTTATTGAATTGTCTTTTGTTTATTCCAGTTATAGCTAAGGAACACTATTTTTATATTCTAATCTCTACCAATTAAATCAAAAGATATGAAATAATTGTCAATCGAATCAAAATATAATTATTGTCATACTTTGTGTAAAGTTATAAAAAAATGTGAGCTACAGTAAATGATTTTCTTTTGTAAGGCTTAATCTGCCTACATAATAATCAAATTCATTTAAATGTTCGGAAAAATCAAATTCAATTACATCTACAATAAATCAACAACAAAATTTTCTTTTTCTAATTTATTACTACATTCATCTGTTCACATTTTTTATACAGCACCACACAAGCACCAGGTCATCGGTCGGTCAATCTTACAAACATTAAAACACACAAAATTGTTCACTGATACTGATCAACAAAGTCCTTGGGACCTTGACACATTTTAACTTGTTTGTGACACAACTTTCACTCTCCCACTCACCACTTCATTCAAGCTAGCACTCCTCATCACTTGAATTGTAAAAGAGAACAAATCTAAGAACTAGAATGCTCCAAATGTTTCTGATCGAATCTACTCTTATAGTTCTTGGCCATGTAAATAAAGTAGGTTAAAGCCTCTTTTTCAATCACTGGAATTGATTTAAAATGTCTGGCAACATGCTGGAAATAAAATTAACATTAGTTAATGAAATAAATGGAAATGGATAAATTTATCAATGTTTATAAGTGTATTTCTTGGTATTTTTCTCTCTAAGCAAAACCCAAATATGAACAATATTTTTTAACCCTAATAGGACAATCTACATGTAAACAATGATGGCCAATTTGGCCCCAATAAATCAACATTTTAAAAAGCATTGCATACATGTTAGATTGTTTGTGTTATTTTGTTAAAGAGTTGACACTAGATAAATTTCTAATCCATTTGTCTAATTTACCCCTAGCAGTTTCATGACGTCAGAAATGATGCCGTTTTGCAATCAAATCAAAATGTATTAAAAAAAGCTCATTTTTAAAAAAAAGTTTTGGTAAGATAGAGCGCAACTTTGAACAAGTTCAGTTTTTCTGTCAGTAATAAGTCATAGTGGAAGAATAACCACTCAAAAATCAACATTTTTAAGCTAAATTTTTCAACTTGATCCATATTCCTCCCATTAGCATTTTTGCAGAAAACTGCTCATTTTCAAGCAGTTTTTCACCCTAAAAACATAAGAGGAGGCTTGAACAAACATTCTTAAAAAAATGTGTCAATCAAAGGCCAATTATTGACAGAAAAATATTGCTAGTTTAGTTTATTGAGTTTTGCTTGTTCAGTTCAACAAAAACAACAAAACAACCCAATTTACCTGTAACACTTTAAAAATTGTTTGCATATTACAACACTGACTTTGATCTTATAGCCATTTGTGGATCATACAGCTGTAATACACTCATGAAGATTGCACTGGATGTTAATAATTTACAACACTTACATCTGCTAACTGGGCTTTGTTCATTCCTGGTCGAGTTAGCAACTTGAAGTGTCTTTTATACCGCCTCAGCGTGTTCACTGGCATTTGAAAAAAGTCTATCTACAAGTCAAAAACACATAATTTTAGAATCAGAGATACCAAATATCAAATCATCTCTCCTCTCCCTCTCTTCAGTATCTCCAGAAATAGTTAATAGTATTAAAGTTAAATCTATTAATGTGCAAATTTAAATGTTGGCAATTTTTTAAGGTCTTGTGAAAAAATTCCAACCTCTGGCAAATCCTCGGAGCCATCTATGGACCCGTTCTCATCTTCACTGTCCTTCCTCTTCCTCTTGGACCTCACGCTCTGAATAACGTTTTTATGATAGTCACAGATATAAATATGTGAGACCTAAAGGAAACAATTATACAAAACATACAAAGTATTAATAGTTTGTTTTCGTTGTTCTTGCAGAACCTGTAGTTAGAGACCCATACATCTCAGTCATTAAATTTACTGCAGGTTTCCGCTATTCTAAACATGTAGGTTTATCAGACTATTGCTTAATTAATTTTCTTAAATGATTACAGGGATCCCTGAGGTAAATGACAATACATAACCTTTAGTAAAATATCAATGTGTTAGATATTTTTAGGAATTTTTTTATGAACCTTGAAAAGCAATATTAAAGAGGGGAAAAAAATGTATATTTGATCTGAAATAATATATTTTAATATATCAATTAAATGTATGATGTAAAACCTGCTGTGACTTTACAAATCATTCAGAGTTCAATCACTACATATACTGACTTTAATTCTTAGTACTTGGAATATGTGCATTTGTCTTCAGATTGTACAGTCATAAATGTGTTAACATCGACAAAACTGGCACAACATACAATATAACTTCTTTTTAATTTATCAGTAGTAATGTATTTCTCTTCCCAAAGGTCATGTATCACTTTTAAAATAGGCATAATTCTATTTACCCTATCATCTCTTGCCAGCTTGAGTTTCCTCTGCTGAACAGTTTTTTGGATTCTTTTACTGTAACTGGCATTTCCTGCACTATTGTTACATCTTTCACCATTGTCAATCAAACAACAGATTTGGTCATGTCCCTGACGACTGTCATCCTCTGTACTGAAACCATTTACTGACATGCTATCCTTACTGTAATTGAAAAAAGTTGTCAATATCAAATGGCTATTTTTATACATTAATTGTGTTGATAAAAGTTTCTCCGACAACTGACAACAGTAAGTAGCCTATTATTCTCTCAAACCCAGCTTGCAAGAGAAAAATATTTTTTCTGTTGAATATTAAAATTGGCTGATTTCAAATGTAACTAAGGAAGGACATCTTTGAACAGAACAGTCTGTGATTGTTTAGAATTTCTCACCCAGCTGGCCCCTCGTTTGGAGATGATGGTCGAGGATTTCTCTGCTTTGGTCTGTGTAGCCAAAGATTTGTTTTCCTTCTTCTTTTCTTGGAAACAGCTTGAGTCTAAAGTAGATTGCCATTGACAAATGTATGCACAGATTTACAATTATGAAATACTATCAAATAAAATAACAAGTTCCCTTTCCTTCACTATAAATTTTTGTCCCATATCTGGAATAAAATGTCTAAAAGATGCTATACTCTGTCCCAAGATATTTAATATGCAGCACATTTTCATAAATCATTAATTTTCAAAAATACCTCAGGGTTAAAACAATATTTTTTCACTAGAGGAAAAATATTCAATTTAGACTTCTTCATTGACTCTTCATCTCTGTTTTCCCAGAGAAAATTCACAGGAATGAAAACAGATTTCTTATGGAGATTTATAATGGTTAAATCTGACTTATTCCATTCGGAAGACACTCAGATCACCTCGCATAATTTTTTAAAAATTAACACCCAGGCACTTTCATGTCTTTGCAATGCATAGTCCCCGTACTAAGCCTTTTTAAAGCTGTATACTGAAACGAAGGAGCGTTTCAAAGGTCTTAAGAAGAAATTTTGGGATTTTTTTCATACTATAAATGATCATCGTTTGAACCCTGAGGTATTCATAGATAACAAATAATTAAAGAAATAAGCTGCATATTAAATAACCTGGGACGGAGTAGAAATATCATTATCAACTTGGGTGATTGGTCAAGCTCTTCTGTACAACATTACACTGGGCTTCATTACTGGTGATGGGACAACAACAAGAACTTACCTCTGTGTTAGCGTCTGTGTTGTCAAGTTTGCTGTCCTCCTCTGTCGGGCTAGAGTTGGGTAGGGCGGAATAGTTATGTAGGGACTGGTCCCCACCAAACATCAGAGAAACCCACGGATCTGCGAAAAGATCAGATAATTCACCTGGACGTGTCATTGAGAACAACTAACAATATCACGGAACTCACACTCTTTTCTTGCATTTAACATTGCTTTTATTTTGTCCTTAAACACGTCAGTGCAAATAATACAGAAGACAGCATGAGTCTTCAGCGTTAAACGGCTGTGATATCGGATATATCTGCAGTCAGTATTTGGTTTCGATAATTCGGACATGAACTCTTCTCGCACTTCAAGCTCAAGTTCTTGTTTTCTATATCAAGAATAAATTACTTACCATGAAGTGAATATGGCTTGCAAATTTCGCTTGTAGGCCTAGCATTCGCTTTCGTGTTCTCTCTGTTATGGCGGCTTGTTTAGCTCATTTAAGGTTAAAGGTCAAATGACGTCTAGGCCACGCCTACGAACTAGAAAGAGAAAAACAAAAGGCCCGATTTTCCTCAAATTAATACCAAATTTTGGAGACTGAATAAAAAAAGAAAAACTGTTCGTAAAATTTGGAAAATGCAACCAAAAATTTTTATTTGAAAGGTGAAAGGAGCTGATCACGTGGTTGGTTTGTTTAATGACAAATCCCTCATTTACATGAGCGTCATGAGAATCTTCAGATTTCATTGGTTAAAGGAAGCACGTTGTTGACGTTACAGCCAATCATCTTTCCTGAACGATAGACATAGCTCCTTGCATAGTGGTAGAGAAGTAGCGTGGGTCTTTACTATTGGAAATCTTCACAAGGGTACTGGTAGGTAAAATTTTGTTACAACGTTATGGTGATACGCATTCACTTTCAATAATTTTTTTGCACAACTTAAGACATTTTTCTACTTGATGCACAATTTTGTGAGTATGCCATTACCTCATAAGACAATGCTATTTAGTTGAACATTAGGCGGTCGCGAAGCGTTGGTCTGCCATTATGACTGCCATAATGGATTTGCATAGGAAATAGAGGGTCTGTTTTGTTGCCATTTACTTCACTAATTTAACATAACAAGGTATCTATATATGTTTAATATACAGTTTTATCTTTCTTTTATATATATAAGTAATTTACAAGTGTTTACAGTAATTTCTTTACGCAGTTTTTTCCGACCGAAGCGACCCTCCTTTGTTCTACATAGGCCGTTAAACGCCATATACAAGCCATAGCGCTTCGTTCATGTACAATGTTCTATGCCTTACTGTATAAACCCTATACTGTAGTATAATGCATAGGAGACACCAAAACAAACTAGAATCTTCCACAAATCAAAATATAACTGTGATTTTCTTAGAAAACATGGGAAATGGGTAAAATTTAAGTGGACTTTCATTCATGGTATTGGAATTTGACATTGCAGGGTGATTTTTGAGGTCGTTCTTTGTCGGCGAGCTCTTGGTCCGCCATGTCTACTGAATACTGTGTATTGAAGTATAGGCCTATGGGATCTTTCTATAGTGAAAAAGAATTACAGAAAAAATTGAAAATTTCTTTAATTAGATAGGGAATACTTTACCAATTGGTTTAATTGGATATTTTGATAAATATTTTGTACTTTGATGCTAAAATTATGCCACATTTGCATATTTTATTCATAAATTTTCTTTGGTAATTTTTCTGAAAAAGATGTATTTTTTCTAAAATGGTATAAGTAAGAAATATAGAGATGCTGCTCATTTGCAAATTAAAGATTGATTTAAATAATAATAAATATTTATCCTATATATTTTTTTAATGCATAATTTTTTTATTAATTTTAAAATTTGAAAATCAAACCACCTCAAGACACTTTGGTTTTCCAGTATTGAAATTAAAATGAAGTTAATTGTTAACTTTCAAACAGAATTGAAGAAATTGCTGTTTTGATTTTTAAATTAAGGTATTAAAATCATACATTGTTGAACTTTTTGGTACCTAGGTAGCCTACTTGAAGTTTGAGCATAATAAACAATGGGAAGAAAGGACGGAAAACCAAGAGGACGCATGTCGTCTTATGCATTTTTTGTGCAAACCTGTCGCGAAGAGCACAAGAAGAAGTGTCCAGATGAAAATGTAGTTTTTGCTGAATTCACCAAAAAGTGTGCTCAGAAATGGAAAGTGAGTACCATATATTTTAATGTGTCAAGTATTGGTCTAAATGTTTGCCAATGGAATGTTACTAGTGAGTATGTTTTAACCCCGGAAAAAAGGAGAAACTTTGTTTAAATAAAATCTTTTGTGCAGGAAATGAGTGCCAAGGAAAAGAGAAGGTTTGAAGAAATGGCTGAGAGAGACAAGTCTAGATATGAGAAAGAAATGGCCAACTATGACCCCCCTGCCGGTGGAGCTGGAGGAAAGAGGAAGAAGAGAGCAAAGGACCCAAGTGCACCCAAGAGAGCCTTGTAAGTCTTTGAAATAAAATTCTATTATGTGGGCAGAATTTTGAGTTTGAAAGTGGTTTTGTATATACAATTTGATGTGAAGATTTTGGTTATTGACCAAATGCATTTTTTGGTTTTATTTATGATAGATGAATTTTATTTTCAGGTCTGCATTCTTTTTCTTTTGCGCTGATGAGCGTCCAGATGTGAGAGCAGCACATCCTGAATGGTCCGTGGCAGAGGTTGCCAAGGAACTGGGAAAGAGGTGGGAGAAGGTTACCAACAGATCCAAGTTTGAGGCCAGAGCCGAGGCTGACAAGGCAAGATATGCAAAGGTAGGTAACTCAGGATATCCCACTTCTATGAAAATGTGACAGTGTTCAATTTCAGATACATGTGTATAATTTAAATGTTATCTTGATGTAATCTACAAAGTAATATTTACTTGTAGGAAATGGAGGCTTATAGAGGAGGTGGATCAGTTCCCAAAGCTTCTCCAGCCAAGAAAGCCAAACCTCAGCCTAAAGAAAGTGATGAAGATGATGATGAAGAGGAAGAAGATGATGATGAAGATGATGACGAGTAAAAACCAATAACTACAAGACCTCCGTTATGAGACAACAGAGATTTTAGTCGGCAAGCCCCATTGTCTCACTTCAGAACAAATGAAGCCTTTTACATGTACATAGACTGAAATCTTTTTTAAAAAGTGCATTGGTTCCCAGTTATTTTATTTCTCTTCATTATTAGGTATGTCTCTGTCTTGTGCTACTACACAGGATTATTTTTTCTGTGTTAAACATGTCACTCCAAGTTTACTGATACAGAGGTGAGATTTGACCATTTGCACATCTCGTGCCATTACTGGTTGGTAGTTATATTATCATGACATGATTTGTAAATCAAAACTATTGAGGAGTACTCATTTTTTGTTTTTCCATTTTGACAGACTCCACATTTTCTCATGATTCATTAAGATGATTTCATTAAATTTCTCATGTGTTTTATAGAGTCCCTTGAATTCTGGAACTACTATAATTTTAAAAAATCATTTGAAAATATTTTTCTTTCAATCTTTGTTGCAAAGTTGTACAAATTAGAAAAATATTTATATTTCTTACATTGTTCTGTTTAATACTATTTTTTAAATATTGTAAATTGATTGCAATAAATTTATGTATACCTTTTATTCTTGTGAATTCTTGGTTGAGCTCTTCTGTCTGGTTCCTTAGAACAAAATCATAAAATGAGTTACAAATAGAAATCTACAACTATTAAATCTGGGCTGCGTATTACACAAGAACTTGTGACTTGCAACTGCATTTATAAATGCTGATAATTTGTGGCTGGTGTCAGAAATTGTTCTGAAAAAATGGATTTTTTTATAACTGCAAGTTGAGGATCATTCCACAAGACAGGATTTACAATCTGTCATAAGTTCTTTTGTAAAATGGCCCTAACCCCTAGGAAAAGATCCCTAGACTGAGCTGTCTAAGCCACAGATGGTCATCACTGGGCTGTCAAACCCGTACAAGTTTTACTGGCCTAATGCCATTGATACACAAATGGATAAAGAAACCATTAAGGATTCAGACAAATTTACTAGAGGATCATCGGAACAAAACTGATTAAAATTCTAAGGACATTGTCTTGTCTTTCAATATGTACAAAAGTAAAAAGGGGGGAAAATTGCAATATGCTAGAAAAAACAATATCTAAAATTATAGGCAATCCATTTAAACAAAATTACCTGCTGCATTAGATATCAAGGTGCGCATGTCTAGCTTCCCTTTAATTTTAAATGGTCATCGGATATGTAACCACCGGTAGATGATATTTAGCAGCTGATCCTATGGCGTTGGTGTCCAGTTAAACTTTTGGACAATGTCCCATTTCTAACCCATTACTGGTCTATCATCACTTCACTTGCTTAGATGGTGTATACAGTAAAACACGGTTATAGCGAACACGCTTATAATGAATTCACGCTTACAGCGAAGTGATTTTCATTCCCTGTGACTTTTTTACGTGTTGTTAACTTGACAGATATAATGAATTACGCTTATAATGAAGCAAAATCGCCCGTTCCTGGCACTTCGTTATATAATAAGCGTGTTTTACTGTATGTAAAATGCTTTGGGACTTGACAGACTTGGATGCTGTAAAAGTGGGCGCATAAGTTGTGGATTATTGCAGGAATCTGGGCACACAGGGAGAGTGAAAATTTCATTGATTATTTACGCGCAATTTTTAGCTCACAGAGATGAAGAGGAGCTTATGCTACATGTATATCTTACCTCCTGCTAAATTGTAAGAAAATCATTGGCTTACAGCAGTCACGTGGAGACCATGTACAGTATATCCCATACATAGTCGGTACGAAATATATCTCCCCTTGAGCATTATGACGTCATTCTAAGAGTATTATGACGTCAGGTTTCGTACTCAAATTGAAACTTGTAATATTTTTATAAAAGCTTGATTTTCATTGTTTTATTTACTTTTTATCATTAAAACAAAGGCAGTCGGTAAGATATGGTCGTTACATGGTTTGTAGTTGACCTTATATGGTTTTTACATGGTCAGTAAATTCCATATGGGATTTACTGACCATGTATAAACCATATTGGGTCAACTACAAACCATGTAACTAATAATACTCCTGTGTCGGCATCGGCATCCGGACCTGGTTAAAGGTCCTGTATCTAAGTTATTACTTGTTTTACCTTCACCAAACTTGCATGGATGGTGCATCTGGACCTACTTGCAGACTTAAAAGACTTTGATGCTGAATCTGGGCCATGAATTTCAGATGCTGGAGGAAGTTAAGGTTTCTGGAGGAGGTTAAAGTATTTGGAGCAGGTGCCCTTTGATAGTCATATCTAAGTTACTACTGGTTTTATCTTCACCAAACTTTCATGGATGGTGCATCTTGTGATACTTATGCACTTGACAGGTTTGAATGCTGAATCTGAGCCATAGGTTTCAGATGCTGGAGGAGGTTAAGATTTTGGAGCATGTTAAAGTTTTTGGAGCAGGTGCCCTTTGATGACTACATCTTGCTCACTACTGGTCCTAACTTCACCGAACTTGCATGAATGGTGCGTCCTATGATACTGATGCACTTGACAGGCTTGATTGCTAAATCTAAGCTATAGATTTCAGATGCTGGAGGAGGTTAAGGTTTTCGAAGCAGGTGCCCTTTGATAGCCATATCTACGTTACTACTGGTCCTATCTTCACCAAACTTTCATTGCTGGTGCGCCTTATGATACATATACTGTACAACTGACAGGCTTGAATGCTGAATCTGAGCCATAGGTTTCAAATGCTGGATGAGGTTAAGGTTTTTGGAGCATGTTAAAGTTTTGGAACAGGTGCCCTATGATAGACAAATCTTAGTTATTTTTGGTTTAATGTTTACCAAATTTTAATAGATGATGCATCTTGTGATACTGATGCACAACACAGGCTTGATTGCTGAATCTGAGCCATAGGTTTAGGATGCTGGAGGAGGTTAAGGTTTTTGGAGCTGGTCACATGTTTATGTAAATAATAGTACTTACTTATTCAAACTTGCATGGTTGATTTAATGATGTAAATGAATCACAGGTAGCTTCAGATGTGGAGAGTGATCTTGCTTATATACCGTAGATGCTTAGGCATGTTTAAGATTTCAAAACAACTGCAAAGTGAAGTAAATTCTGTTCATACCCAATCAGACTTGCACAGTAAACATATCTATTGATGTGTACTGGTAATATAGAGGTAGCTTCAGATACAGAACTTGATCTCGATTATCTTGATGCTGGAGCAAAAGTAAGTTTTTTTGAGTACATAGTTAAATGCAGGTTTGAATGTTGGAAAAAGCTGTCCTGACCAACTTTCATGGCTGGTTCATGTAACTTTGGATTTAAAACATATTTACATTTTCCAGTGTCGATCTTTTTTCTGTGATAATGTTACGAATCGATTTTGTAACGTATAGTCCAATGTATTTCATCAATGAATATTTTTATATTAATTTATTCATACAATTGCTGAAAATTATATAAATATAAGTAATAAGGAATCATTCTTAAAATATTATGAGGTGATCAAATTAACAGTCGGGCGTGATCAAATCTATCAGAAAGCCCTTCAGGCTTAATTGGATTTAATCACCTCCGACCGTATTTGATCACCTCATGATACTCAAAGAATGATTCCCAATTCCTTAAATGCAAGCTTAGATACAGAGCCTGATCTCAATAATCATGGATGCTAAGAAAACCTTGTCCTACCTCACTCAAACTTGCTTGATAGATGTGATTGTTGATAGATGATAAATCATGATTCCTATGATATTGAATCGTATGATATGATATTTTATAATATTCTATTATATTGTACGTACCATTTGCTATGATACGGTATATTGTATTAAATTATATAATGTTGTATCATATGATATAATATTGTAAAATATTATATGATACTAGTATTGTATTATATTATGTTGTATAATATAAAATGATAAGATATTGTATCATATGAAAAAAAAATTGTAGTATATGATATGATATTGTATCATGTGCTATTGTATCATGATAAACTATCATGAAATACAATATCATATCATATGATACAATATCATATCATATGATACAATATCAT
>WFKH01011581.1:62981251-63121749 GCA_016163765.1 Magallana hongkongensis | reverse complement strand
GGTACTCCATTTCTCTGGATACAGTAGGCAGTGTTTATCAATTCAGGGTTGATATGGATTATGGATACAGTTCACATAAAAGAAAACCCGGTTTGCTGTCACATTGTCAGCTTTTCACTTGTTAGCTATGGTATAACGGTTTGTAAAATTTAACACAACTTCTAAATGATTGTCAAATTGAATCTGAAATGCATGTAGAAGTTTTTTCAAATCACTGCAAACCAACTTTTATTCATGACCACTTAATTTCGCAAGTTACCAAACATAAACTGGTCCACGGCAACTTATTTCAATGATAAAGATGTAGATCAAAAAAATTATTTGATGATTAGTTTGCGGCGAGAAATATTCACTGCGACGAGGCTCTCGCATCTCGCACGCAAATAAAAGTTGGTTTACAGTAAAAGGCATTTACCTTTCTGCATTCTAACATGTCTACATAATGCCGTGTTTGAAATTTTTTCGGTATTTGAAGTTTTTTCAATAGTTGGAATATTACTCAACTTCCAAGAAAGTGATACCTTGCAATATTAAAGTTATCAATTTTTGTTAGCATTTCGAGGTTTTAGACATTGAAATCCCAATTGATTTGTTGTCGATGATTCCTGCAAACCTACCATCTTGTGTGCCCAGTTTTTTTAAAAACTTTAACTTCCTCAAACATCTAAAATCCATGGCTCTGATTCACAATCCCTGCATGTTGGTGAAGATACATTTAGGACCAGTAATACCTTGGATAAGGGACCTGCTCCAAAAACTTACACCAGATGTAGACACTAGGGGTATACAGTACATATAGCATACATTCCTCCAACACAGATCATAAATATAGAGAACAACTTATTAAGTCTGAAAAATGTTTATTACCAATCAAGCATATTTTTTGTTAGTGTACTACAAGAATAGGAAACATAATCTTAAATTTTAAATATCAAATACCTGGAGATCACAGAGAAAGAGAAAAAATTATCCTAACTACATGTACTACTAGGCAAAGTCAACCTCTACAATTTTCAACAACAATACAACCTGCTGACTGGATACACATTGAGTAGGAAAAAATAGCCCCTATAATATTTAAACAATTCTTAATGAATAAAAATACTGAGAAGGCTTTTATTTTCATTTTGAGAAGAATGGCTCTAAACCGTATAATTTTCTAATTCAAGAATAAGAAAACACAAATAGAATGACAATGAATGAGAGGAATAGGATCTCTCCTATAACAATATGGTCCATTAACTAAAAACTTAATCTTTAATTAAAAAAAAACCAAACAATTCCGAACCCTCAAAATGTCCACCTACCTATTTTTGAATTGGTGTTGAAAAAACCCTTAAACTTGAATTTTTACCTTTAAAACCATAACAAAAAAACTACCCCTATACATGAAGAGGTTTTTTTGTTATCAATAACACCGAGATGATTAGTCATTGACATTTTTTAAGAATAAATCTGTACTTGATTTACAGTAAATTACTGGTACATGTACTTTCCCTGCTTCATCACTTGAATACAAAATCTCGAAGACATGTGTTGTGAATATGAAGGTACATGTTCTTAACTTTGAAAATCCTGTGATGCGTGTACATAAAGTGATACACCTAGTAATGGTTAACATGAACTTTCTATGAGTGAGCTACATTGTATATAAATGTCAACTTTTTATAAAAATGAGTATTTGAGTAAAAAAGTGTTGTACATTATAGTGGCAGTAATTTGACATTCACCTTACTACTTTACAAACTGATTATGAACTAGAATTGAATTTTAAGAATTTATTTAGTAAAACCAGTTTATGTCCCAGCTTTAGAGCAAGCATGCTTACTCAAAACCAGAATGTTATATAAAGGGGAGGGAGGTCGAAATTACAGTGCTTTTAATCTTTCCATATCCTTGGTAAAAGTCATATGTAATATATCAAAGCCACGGCAATTATCAAAAATTATTTCTACATATTAATTTTCATCCAATTATACAAAAGAATGACATTTAAACCACTGAAATAATAACATCTGAAGAGACACCTATAGTGTTTCAGTCTTGACATGCTTACTCTCATTACAAATTAGTGTTTTCAATGATCTAATAATAGTTGTGTACATACTGTATATATACATATTGTATCATTACCCACGGATCTTCCAATGAGTGCATTGCTGAAGCAGGTAGGTTGTCTGTGTCCTAACTGTTTTATTCCAATACCCCAAGTACATCACTATCACCAAACAACTTTCAGAAGTCATAAACAGCACTTTACATGAAGTTGACAATAAAATACACACATGAACACATAGCAAATCATACAATAACAACAATGCATTATTATACATGTATATACAAAATGCATTACATAAACAAAACAATAAATAATGACTAACAAAACTAAACACATCCACACTAGCTTGGCTAGATATACTGTAACAATGAGGACACACAGGCCGGCTTTCATTAATACTGAGCCAACATTTCAGGATGAGGAGAGTGGATGAGGAGCTTGGATAAAAACTAAAGGTTTCAATTTTTGTACATGTAGCTGAGAAACTTTGAAGTCTTTTCATGTAAATCATCATAAAAAATCTATCAAAGATAAAATTCCTAACTGAGGTAATAAAACACTACACAGCCATCAGCCTGTTCAACTCAGTACAAATAGGATAGTTAACAGACCTTCAGAATCAAGCAATGTACATATCTTAATAGTTTAGATTTATCAGTCAACATTTGTGTTAGTTTTGTGCTTCAGAGCGTTGTTGATGTTTTCAAGTGAGGATAGAAATGTGAAATCGGTCCACGTTACTGAAAGGTGATGATATGAGGATGTATTGCACTTGGTCCCAGAGATTTCCCATCACTGTGAATCCTTGACCCTTGTCCTGACTTCTGAGAAACCATGGATCCAGGTTGTTGATTGTGAGACATTATAACCCCTCTGGCTTGCTTTTGGTTGAATCATAAACACGTATCAGTTGAGCCTATAAAAAAAAAATTGATTTCATTTACGGTATATACTGTACATGTACCTATTTTTGTGTAAGAGAATTCTAATTATATTCATTATTTGACTTTATAAAATATCTCTATAGATTACAGAACTTCCAATCATAAAAATAATTTTCTGTGATAAAAAATACAAAAGTATGCTGTTGTTCTGCATAACTTCTTGTCAGACTGAATTATTTCCCATACGGCATACCTGAGTAAGTACTCCATGTTCTTCTTGTGAGAATGCAAAGCCATCTGTAAATAAAAAGTAAGAGAGTAAAAAGTAATGTAAAATGAATATAAGTTTACATCAACTTGAAGGTGAAAAATAATGTAGTTAAATTTAAAATTGTCAGAAAAATCATTAAAAAAATGAAAATGTATTAAGAAAGCATGATTATTGTAGTGTTATTAACATTTTATGCTACATGTTGATATCCCAATGAAAATGAGCTAATAATGATTGAAAATTGCAACTTTTACTTTACAATGTGATGATAGTTTTATCATTAAGTAACTAATTCAGAAACTGTCAAAATGATGAATAGCATTTTAAATCAATATCAAACTTTGCTGTACTAAGTAATTACCAACCCCATATTGGTCTCAAAATGCAATAAACAGAAGATAAATTTAATTGAGTGATTGGTTTAAATTTGAGCAGCAAGTGAGTCTATCAGAAGCAGAACTAGGTAGATTGGTACATTTTGTTCTCTATTTTCCCTGTTTTAATTTTGTAAATGTGCTCAATTGATTACATCATTGCTACAAAATCAGGGAAACAAATATGGAAATGTAGAAAAAAAGGAATACTATCCTTGTGACCCGATAGAATGCAATTTTTAAGGCAAGCAAATACTGTATAGTTTCTTGTTTTATTTTATATCAATAAAACATTGTTAAAGAATATGAAATGCATGTGTTGTTTTGAGTTTTAATGCACATTTTAAAAGATATCAATGCAAAAGATATAATATTATTTTGTGCATGAATATTTTGTAAAACAGAATGTTGGTGAGAGTTAGTGGAACTGGGTAAGGATTGATTGCAGTACATGGTATATAAGAGACAATCGGTTCTGGGAGGTGGAATGTCGGGAGAGAGTTATCCCCCTTTGACATGCTGCTTGAGTTTGGCTGTAAAATTACAGTATTTACCATCTGTTCTCCTGTATATTTCTCTTACTATGGTTAAAAATAGAAGCATTTTGTAAACACATAACATTCATGAACCAGGGTGTCTTAATATCCTTTCACCGGTACATGCTCATGATTGTCCTTAGCATTTGTTTTATATCCCATCAAATATATACACATCTTACTGCTTTCATATTGTTAAAGCTGACAAAACTAAATACAGCATTTATTTACCATGTACCAATACCAAAAATATAAAAGAATGTCAAACAATTATTAAAAAAATTAAAAACAATAGTTTTTGTTTTGATCATCAGCATTATTATATCAGAGGCTTTTTAATCAAAATTTGCATGCTCTGGTATCATTAAATAAAGAAAGAAAAAAATTTAGAATACATGTATTACCATTATCTCTTGCAAATGAAAAACCTAAATCAGTAAAATAATAAACATTATTGATGCTACACTCTTGTCTCAATCAGGTTCTAAACGTTGAAAAAAAAAACTTCATAGTATACTCATGTGTAGCAGATAATGAAAGATTTTCCTCCACCTTGGCATAACCTTATTAACTTCTCCTCATTTCTAACATGTTTGGTGTCACTGTTTTATTCATATTTAAAACCTCTCCTCTATTGACCAGGTTATTAGTAGCAGCATGCACACCTTGATTAATTAAAATCTAGGATCCTGTCTATAATGTTACAGTATTATACAATCTGTGACAACTCTGCTTCTTGCTTTACACTTTACACTACTGATTTCATTGTGACAATTCAGACATCCAATTACATAAATGCTTGAAGAGTATGTTTAATTTTGACAATCAAATGATTTTCATGTACTGAGATTAATGTTAAGTCATACTATCAGTGCATATATTCAAGTTCCAAAAAGAAATCAGTAATGTTTCAATGGTGGACAGAAACATCATGGAAAAATGTGACAGACTTACGTGACGGGGTAGGGGAGGGAGCTGTCATTGCAAGGCAACAGTTTTATATGGAGAATTGATTAATTCAAAAATTAACACCAATTTCTCACTGTCTTATAACAGTTTTTTTAGTATACCGATATCTTTAATAAAATCATACAAAGAAGTATTTAATATCCGTATTATTGAAATGCCATACTAAATATACTGTAGTGAAAGGAACTTTTTAGTTAAGTGAAATAACACACAACAATAAATATTGATGATGATGAAAATGTGCCACAGTTAACAACACAGTGCTTTACTGTAAATCAGCATAAACAGAACGGTAATCGATGGAGTCAACTTACGTGGCTGCTCAGAAGCCGTCTGCATCCGGTTCGATGAGCGCGTGAACACATTCCGCAGAAGACGTGCAGTCTCTGTCAACCTGAAACAGATACATCACACATCAAATAAAGGTAAGCATCAAATAACATTTCCAATGGATAAAAATATGTACTTCCTTGCATTTGCACTTTGTATGTTCAATAATTATTCCAAGAGAAAGTTTCTAAAACACAGGTTCTTTCTCCATTCATTTTAATTTAGATTTTAAATCCCTCTTTCAAAACTTATTTCAAGTCAAATTCATGACAATACATCAGTAAGCCTCTTCGTAATAGCCAGACATCTTACCTTTTCTTGGTCATTTTAATGACGACAGGTGTAGGGTCCTCGTGCAGTTTTTCTTTCTCCTGAACTTCTTCTTTCAGGGTCTTGTGCATTGTCCTCTTGTATCTATATTCAACAATTACATGTACATTAAGATATCATTACAATATGTCTCCAACAGGGACAATCAAGATTCAGAAATATACATGTAAAAGGGATATGATGTTCGTTTTAAAAGTACTGTTTCTGATTTCAACAAAAATTTGGATATTATTTACAAGAGTAAAACTTTGTATTACATGTATATATATATGTTGTAAAGCATTAAATAAAGTAAAAATAACACTAATTCTTATATTTATGGTGCAGTATGTTACAATATACATGTATGATCATCTTTTTGAAACAGTTGTTGACTTGATATAACTAATCATAAAGTTTGCAAAATAATTATATTCCCTTATGTTAACTTATCAACAGTATAATTGATCATTGAAATAAATTTGAATGTACTTCTAACTTGTAATGTGTGTTTGATACATACATTGTATCTACAGGCAGACAAGAAATGGAAGTCCATAAATACAGAGGAAATCATCATGCAATGTTAAATGCTTCAAATACATGTCAGAAAAGTCCCAGTAGACTAAAAAAAACCAAACGTGATAACTTACGCTTTCCATGTGACATCTCTAATGAGGCAGATAAAGGGAATAATAAAAAGACCCATCCAGAAAATCGAACAGCGGTATATTATGTCCTAAAAATGACGAATAAAAGAAGACTGTAGAAATGCCTCTCATTAATCTGCTGATAAAATAATTAATTTACAATATAACTGTTACAAAATTGGCCCTACAACAGATACATACCATGCCTAGCATCTCTGGAGCCAGGTCCACAATCATGTAGATATGACTGTACACCAGGAGGAACAGAAACCAGCTGGCTATACTGCCCCATATGGCAAGGTGAGTCAGCTACGGAATATAAGGGAGATAAATGATGCACACCAAAAACAAATGACCGGTATCAGAAACATGATTCATGCTGTATTTTAGGCAAATCTGTTATACAACCCTCAACTTGAATTTTTACTTCATAATTATTACTCGTAAAAAAGAATATGTTAAAATTACTTGTGATACTTCAAAAGCAGAAATATTCGTCGGGGAATTTCGCTTTTTTTGGTTGGCAGCTTTAATCAATGAAATTAAATCTATGACAAATTTTTGCTGTATTTTTCCTTTTTTATTGATACACAAACACATTTACTTCATAAATAAGAGCACATTCACCATTGATATTGATATGTTGATTAGCATCTAGGGATGGGACAATCCACCGATGCACTGGTGCATCACAGTATTAGTTTTGACGATCCATGGATCGTTACAATTACCATTAATACAACGATACCTGAGCGAACATTTTTTTTTAATTTTCCAAAAATGTCCGAGCTTCATATATCAGCTATTTTTAGTCTGCATGCCTAATATGAAAGTACAAAGATGGCGGAAGACTACGTAAAGTTGTCAAAACCGTTATGAAGCTAATCTGAAGTGTGCAAAACTAACAGATTACCTGTTTATGACAAAAACAGTGTACACACCACAGATAAGACGAAAGTAATTTGTAAATTGTGCAATGCTCATGTATAATGAAACTTTTCATTGAGTTGCAATGTACCGTGATATGTATCGCATCTCAGGTATTGTGATATGTAACGAATCGGCCAAGTACAATATCGCCCCAGCCCTATTTGCATCTAATTATGAATTTAGAGGTGTTAAAACTCTTACCCAGGTCCAAGCACTTGTCTCAAGACCAGCCTTCAAACACACTGTCACCACAACATACTGAGGAAAAAAAGCTTGTTTATACAGAGAACATACAATGTAAGTGAGAGAAAGTGTCTAAACAATGGATTCTAAATAAATTTAGAAAGATACGGAAATGCAATAGAATATAAGTTTCTTACTGTATATACAAAGTTTCCTAGGAAGAGGTAACCCCCTGATTGTCCATTGGAAAACGCAATATCTACAAAACAAGAAATGCTGAATAATAATCTTTAATTCAATAAAATTGTTGTCTAGAAAAAGGTCTTCACGTCCTAGAAAAGTTGTGTACTTATAGCAAGATGTGGGGATCGATCGAGCTTTGGACTCACCTTGTTGAAGAGTAAGAACTGGAAGCCAGAACAGAAGAATAGAGTGAAACAAAGAATTAAAGATCCACATCCAGAAAACCTGCAAAAAATGTTGGAAAAGGTATTATCAGTAATCTACATGTACATTCATTAGCAATATATATAGATTATTACATGGCAGTTTTTATATCGCATTCTATATTAGCTGGAGTTCCCTGTATTTTAGCCCAAGAGCCGTCAGGCTCGAGGGCTGATGTACAGCAACCGAGGGCTAATATGGGATGCGATATAAAAATGCCATGTCTAATTTTTATGTCATATAATTAAAGAAAATATTAAAGCAACAATAAAAAACATCATGATTATTGTCAACAAATTTCTCTGTGTCTATATATATATATATCTTACGTCCTGCTAAACTGTAAGAAAATCATTGACTATCAGCAGTCACATGGAGACCATTGATATTCCATACACCGTCAGTACTAAATATACATCTCCTTGAGCATTATGACGTCATTCTTAGAGTATTATGACATCAGGTTTTGTAACTTGTAACATTGTACATGTTATAAAACGCTTGATTTTCATTGTTTTATTTACTTTCTGTCATTAAAACAAAGGCAGTCGGTAGGATATAATCATTACATGGTTTGTAGTTCATCTAATATGGTTTATATGTGGTCAGTAAATTCCATATGGGGACTCGAGCTCCACTCTCGCCCCATATGGAATTTACTGACCACGTATAGACTATAGTAGGTCAACGATAAACCATGTAACTAATAATACTTGTTTCATAAACTTTCCTGTCAATTTGCACCAGTTGTTTGCATACCAAGTTGACTATTTATTTGATGTCATATTCGGACATCTGAAATGAATGAAGCATACCAAACTCTGCGTCATTATATCTGATGATTAACGGAAACGGGTGTGAAATAACAACCAAAGATTACCGGAAAGGGGTGTGTAATAAATTTTATTACACACCATTAGGGTTTATTACACACAGGTAGGTGAATTTTCGATTTATATTGCACAGGGTGAAAAAGGTTATATTTTCTATAAACGATATAAGTATACGATATACAGTAAGTACATAAATTTGTATATAAATCATAGTGATCATACCAAGTGCCAAGTCTACATTGCTGTTGCATGTACTTATTCCTGGTATTATGAAATCTGTTATTTTCAATAATATACTTTGTATTACTATGTCTGTATGTCTATTCATACGGACTAAGAGTGGTAATGTACAAGTAGGTTACCCTACCTTAGCATTGAAGAGCTCGGCATTCTGAGAAGCTTTGTAGAGAGCTGGGAACTTCATCATGCTCTCTGCACTACAAATACGGTCAAAGAGACCCATCGCTAAAGGTGGGGCAGCCGTAAATATCTAGCAACAGAATCAGGACAATTTATGTAGTAACCCAAAATTACAGTGTCTATGATGTGAAAAAAAAAAGAATATTTTTGTCAGTATTACTTGTTTAAATTGGTACCGGTACTCTAAATATCATTTATGAAAATATCAACAATACTTGGAAATTCGTGGATTTAGTTTCTTACAGTTCTACAAAAAATCTTACCACATTATAAAAACCTATACTCCATCTCTCAAACAGAATCTGTCCAGAGAAACCATTCATAATAGCAAACCAAAACTGAAATGGCAAAGAAATCATAAGTTTAATATGCACACTATATACCCAGTACGTATAATTTATTTAAATGGGCTTAAACGTTTGGCTCATTTAAGCTTGTGTAATTGGCATAAGGCTTCAGACTGAGAGCTTACTTCTATGACGTAGAGACAGATGTTCTTGTAGAAGGAGTAGAGAATAAGTTTACACAGCCTGTAATAGCTCCACGCTCCGTGAACCAACAGTAACTTATTCAGGAATCGGAACTGTCAAGTACATACAACCAGAGGTCAAATCATTAAATCTCCCAATCATGTAATAGAATGATCATTTAAACATGGAATTCAAGAGCATTTCCTGGAGGTGTTTTGTGTTACCTGAGCGATTGCGTAATCTGAGGCACACGCTGCCTGTAGCCCCTCCACTCCACTGATTCCTACCCCTACATGTGCTGCCTACAAGGACAGAAAGATACATGTACATCATACAAAACGTATCTATAGCTATAGCCTGTCTATCTGTTTGTCTGTCTGTCCATCCATTGGGCTGTTTATCTCTCTGTTCTTCATGTGAAACACTTACCTGAATCATCCCTACATCGTTAGCACCATCACCTATGGCCAGGGTGATTGTTTTGACTGAGTCTTTGACCAATTCTACTATCTCTGCTTTCTGTAAAGGTGACACCCTAAAATCATACAGGAAAGTAAATATGCATGTATATAACAGTTTATTATTACATGTAATGTACATGTACATGTATGTGCATGATCAACAATCTAAAGAGAAGGCACATTTACATTCAATTTTTCATAAATTTCAATAAGATTTCAATATATCTAAGGACACAGATGCTGAATTGGTTACACATCATAATGTGACCCTATGACTTCTTGGTTACACTTGTAGATTCACCCATCATAATGTAACCTAATGACCTACCTACAACAGATGACCGCTTTACAGGACACAGCTATGTCTAGGAAGTCTTTTCTACAGTCACATGACAGACCATACTTCAGAGTCTACAAAAGAGGATTGAGATAAAAGAAAATAAATTATAGTACATTCAATTGGTAATGTACATGTAACAGTAAAATCCCTGGAACTAATACAGAACAAACACTAACGAGAGCTGTATACAGTTATACAGGTATAGCTATAGTAAATTTTTTTAAGACTGAAATCAATGCATATTTATATCAAAATTATCAAAACTTCATTTGGTTCTATAAAATGCCTATTAAAAAAGGTAAATTGTTAATATCCAACAATCTTGCTTCTCAATAACGACACAGGAGACACACAATGTCATCATAACTTTGAATTCCATTTGATAACAAAAAAGTTGAATTACTAGCATCTCTGCCACAGAATGGTAATTCACAATAAGCATACAACAATAGGACTAAGCAGACACAGCGTAACTATACAAAAAAGTAACATGAATTAAACAAAAAACTAGGAATTATTATCTCATCAATTACATCAATAAATCATCAATTGCACATTGAAATGTAAATGTTTATATCCTATATACTATCTCTTATGACCTTAAAAAGGTTTTGTCCTCACAACCCATCAGACAAAAAAATCTCAGATTCAGTAAACATGCTTATAAAAATATAAAAAATATATAGGAAAATTGATCAAATAACTGTAATAAAAATACATGTATAAATTCCCATGTACATTCATGCAAACCCTTCTGATTAGTGGTAGTCACATGTTAATTATCATAAGTGAGTTATTCCAATGGTGGTTTGCTGGTGTACATGTTTATATCTGCCATCGCAGGTATGAAATGGATAGTTCTGTAGTACATGTACATTGATTAGTGGTATACGGTATATTCTAAACTTCACAATTACAGTTACAAGGTACTGGTAATACAATGTGAATGACACATCAATTGAAATCACTCCATCTATCAAAAGTCAAGTATTCTCATTTAACCATGTTTCCAATACTTAAATCTAAATCAACAAAGTACTACAAAATTAATAAAGTTGATCTTTATTTTGCCTTATTCAGCTAAGTATGAGAGGGGGAAGGGAGATTTTACTGTCCAAGGACCAAGATGCATACATGCAATAAAAAGTCAGGCTGGCAATAAAATGATGTCCTATGCATTAAACAACTTTTTAAAGGCTAATATTTCAAAATGGGAATAAATTGAACAAACATTAAATTTCTGTTTTGATTAAAAAGGTAAAAGGAATGTTGGAACCAGGTGGTTTTGCATAATGCACAAGACATTTTATAAACAAACATTGAGAAAACCTTTTTTCTTCCAAGTCTCTTTTTGATTGGTTTTTTAAGGCATTCATGTGAAGGAAATATAAAGTCCAGTGTCTGAAGAGGCAAACAAAGGGAAATAAATCAAGATGTGTCAGCAAAAAGCAGGTGCCTGCCATGAAGTGAATAAGTTCATGATAAATTCACACCATACAAGAAAATACAAAGTGATTCAAAATGTTATTGTCTTACCAGATAAGTTCTTTAAAAATACACGTAGATATCAATTTCAAGTTAATGAAATTAGTTGTTATAACATGTTAGTTTATCACTGATATACATGAACAAAAATCCCTGTTCTATTGTTGTTTAAAAAAACAAACCCTCTAACAGTTAGGCTAAGATCGAAGCTTGTGTGTCTAGATAACAGCTATTGATATCTTTACGCAGGATATGTTCTCAATTCATATTTAATCAGACAGGACCAACATCTTTGAATGTTATTGAACAATGCATACCCTTGTTTCATTTTTTAAAATTCAACTTCGGTATCTCATTATTTTGTAGTATTTTGTAGTATTGATAAAGAACATAATTAAATAAAAATGACCACAGAACACACAAAACAGCAGCTGGTGCATGTGAATAGTCAACAAGATGCATTCCTATAATAGTCACACAAAACAGGACCCACAGGTGCTTGGTACTGAGGTCAAAGGTCACTCACCTGCCCGTCAATAATTAGGCCCACATCGTTTTCTTTACAGAGGAGGTCACCAAAATCCTGAACATGTCTCCTCAGTGTCTCTCGAGTTCCCTGTAATAAATTCATCAGATTGAGATCAAACTCCTCAAACATTTGCTATATCAAACAACGTACTTCAACAGACTAATACTGTTATCGATAATCCATCAAACATTTGTTGTATTACACAATATACGTGAACAGATTGATACAATACAGAGTCCCTGTCAGCTGTCAACACTTACATCCAGACTGTGTTCATTGATGATCAGGAGTGGCATCCCTTGTGTTAGCAAGTGGCAAGAATATCCTACAACACAGCACAAACACATGTATCTGGCACAAATCCAAATCTAAGCATTTGATTAAAAACAGTTAACAGATTAATGGAAGCAGTAAGGTGCTTGAAGGAATTTACATGTATACATGTATTAGCAGTTCAAAGATAGACAGAAGCATAAATTGTGTGTGTTAGATGTACATGTAAATACTGGTATAATACCAAGTTAACAGAGCACCTGTCAGCTACTATAAGTGATGTTGCATTGATAAACAAAAAGAGGAGGAAGAAGTGATAAAACAGGATCAACAGACTGAAGTGATCATTAAGGTTAGCAACTAACAGAGAGCTGGGGATAGAGGGGCGGTGTTCACTTGTACAGTGTGTACCTATGTTAATGGCTGTTTCCTGTTTGTCCCCAGTAAGGATCCAGATTTTTATGTCTGCTTTAGACAGATTGGAGATGGTTTCAGGAACACCCTATAGAACAACAAGACATATTTTAAAAATACACTGTAAAAATAATTGGAATGTACAATATAAGGTACAATTCAATTCAATGTACAAGATTTTGATTTATATTGTTTTCTCTAAACTGTGATTGTCAATTTCAGCCTGTTCTTACCTCCTGAAGTTTATCCTCAATGGCTGTAGCACCAAGAAGTCGGAGATTCTGAATGAAAGAAGTGTTTACATTAACTATCATGTATCAATAATGACATTTCCTTTATAAATGATTTCACACATGAAAGTCCATCTCCATACACTCCGAGTTTTATTATGTAATCAAAGTTTTTCCTTGTCAACTGCTGTATTAATGTAATCATCTGTTTAAGATGAGTAACATGTCTCTATCATTAAGTTGATGTCATTAGATTAATCATCTGTACCCTTTCAATGAGTTCTGCTGCCTCCTCTAGTTTTTTGTCCCTGTTCTGAAGTGATGTACTAGCTTTGTAATAAGTGTGCTTCCATTCTTCATAGAATTCCTCTGTTACATCTGCTGAGGCTATGCATAATGTGCGAAGCCCTGAAAGTCAAAAACAGAACATATGACTTTAGGGTATAGATTATCAGGAGCTCAAGTTTAAAGGCAATTTTATAAGTGCTTAATTATTGAAAGGCTGTGAAAAATATTAGGTTGCACTCTTTTTTCTACAATGAAGCTGTAAGGAAGTAGTGTTTTTCTGTGACCTATGCTACTAACCCAAGGTGGCAAACTCCTCTAGATGCTGTATTGTGATATCCTTGTACATCTGTTTGTCATCCAGCCGCTCATATATCACTGTATCCTGAACATCAAGCAAACAAACTGAACATGAAGTCAAACTTATTAACACAACACACATTTCCATTATCAACCATAAATGTCATGCATAATTATCTAAATGCTCTTCGTGAAAAATAAAACATTTCATCATACACTTACAGTAAATATACCTGGGATATGTACTAGTGTGAGTTCAAATAAACCCTTTTAATTAAATAATTTTGATTGTAAATTGACATTTGTGTATTGAGTTTTTATAGACTTTGTAATGATGCACGTTAGTCTATCACTTACGGCTCCTTTACATAAGAGCTTGATTTCCCCCGAGGGAATACGGACCACCACTGACATTCTCTTTCTGGTGCTGCAAACAAAAATTCAGCAAATTATAATCATACTCGGTAAGATAATTCTAAGAAAGTGTATGTTCTGGAGATGTCAAGACCCAAGAGAGGGTCATTTTTACCTATGGTAGATTGATGATCCGTGTAAAGCAACCTACCTTGTAAATTCTAACACATTCAAAATTTCATATTCTTCATCATTTCCATTCTACAAAGAGAAAATGGGCAGAAAACTCAAATAAAATTATTGAACATGCCAATCAAGTTAACTTTATTATTATACAGTAATAACAAAACTAGAAATATATCATGTTTGTGTGGGTTACTGACCACTTCTATGGTAACTGTATTAGGTGTCCTAGTTTTAAAGAAGAAGCCCAATTCTTTAGCACCCTTCACAAGAGCACCTTCATCTAAGAAAAATCACACATATTAAGAATCAAACACATTCAGAATATCCTGTAAAGTGGGGAAAAATTGACATCAGCTAAATAACCTAAAACAGGTAATGAATCTAACTCTCAACTCAAGTTGCAGTCATCTTCTTGACAATTCTACAGTTAAATTAAAAAAAATATTGATTGCACTTCTTGAGTCCTCGATGTTACTCCAGTTAACAGAGACACAAACTTTTCACTACTAGTAAATGCCCTGAAATACTCGTAGAAAACATTATCTACAGTACCTGGAGAGGAGGCCTGGTACTCCATGGAGTTTGGATCTCCATTTTTGTTTTCCGGCACCACTGTGTGACACACAGCCATCAGGGTCAGGAATTCCCGGATAACAGGGGCCGTAACCTGTGGAGAACATCAAGAGATTACTAAATTTACTGTACTTAGAAGGGGCACACTACATGTACTAGTGAGTACAATATACTCTGTAAAATGTAAGAAGTCTGAACTTACATGGTTTCTTTTTAAGTTCTCTATCAGTGATGGATCACTAAAGCCATCCACTTCATCTTCCCCACACCTAGAGAAGACATAACATACATTCAAATACAGAGTTCTGAACACAATATGAATTTTCTATATTTTAAATGGAAATAAAATGCACAGATTTTGCTGTATGAACTTGTAAAGCAGTTTACCGGTAAGCATTTCAATCTGATCTTTAAGTTGCTCTTAATTTACTCTCATTATTTCTAGATGACGATGACTTACCCATAAGGAATCCCAGCAATGCTGCACTTTTTGAACACCATGATGTTCCGTGTAAGGGTCCCAGTCTTATCTGAGAAGATGTACTTTACCTACACACAAGCAGGAGAAAACTATTCACTGATCAGAGGCATTTAGAAAGACAAAATAATCATCTATCCATATAGTACATGTACATGTACATATATTTGACTTGTTCTTGAAATGAAATGAAAAAAAAAGTACATGTGCATGTACATAGTTTCTTAAACACTGATACAATTTGTAGTTGTCTCTGCAGCCACTGATAGACTTCCAAAAGTCTATATGCACCATCAGACATTCTGTGACTTTCCCAGGGAACATGCTCACACAACTCACCTGTCCCAGTTCCTCATTGAGATTAGAAGTCCTAGCCATGGCAGGTGTATCTGTCTCTGCATGGTACATGTCCAAATCCTAGTCACAAAAATGAAACACAAATAAAAGTGTAAAAATTTCACACTGTTATATTCTGATTTTGAGTGGTCAAAGACATCTGTGACTACTGACCCAGTTAATGAAGATGGCCTGAATGAACTTGACGACCTCCAGCGTGACCTGTAGACTGATAGGGATCAGGTTGTTGTACAGGATGATAAAGGTCAGGAAGTTGTAACCAAAGTTACTGGGTGGAGAGTCTGAAACAAAATTTAAAATGCTGTAACCCACATGCATACATATCAATTAAGGTCAAGCTGCCATAGCCAAGATTTGTAGTGGTATATAACATACAAGAAGTGAATAGTCATAACATACAAGAAGTGAATAGTCATAACATACATGAAGTGAATAGTCACAAGCCAAAGAAATAAACCAGAGTTGCTATATCAGGGAAATGCTGCTAAACCATAGTTTGGTTTTCCTGAGAGAACATAATCAGCTTACCAGTAATTTTGAATTCTGATCAGTAGAAGTTTGTGTTAATTAAAAATCATCCACTTAACACTGTCTTCATTATCAAGAGAGAAATAAAAGCTGTTGAATAAACTTACAAAAAATTCAACAAAACCTGGAAATATAGTCAGATCACCTACCAGTATTCGATGAATTTTCTATAAAATTATGACAATTATAAGAAATAGAACTTAGTTTTAGTATGTGTAAAATCTGTCAGGCAATAGTTTTAGTATGTGTAAAATCTGTCAGGCAAATACATTTGTAAATTGAAGCAAAAAGCGATATTTTGAGATTAAAAGAAAATCTACTTTATTAAGGTCAAGATCTAGTAAATGATTCCAGGCTGTCTTTTTGATGCTAGAACCATTATGACGTCATAATTGACTTGATGAATCTTTTCCCGTATATTACGGCTTCAAAGGAATTATGTTGAAAATAAAACAATATTTTGACATTCTATATTTAATCACGGGAAAAGTATAAACCCCGGTACCTATATTCAATTTGACATCATTTTAAAGAGGAGGTCAAGAGCTTGATTAATGCCATTGTTGGAGAGACTCTAGGCATTCTAGATATATTTCATTAATCAAAAATGGACAAAACTCCGAAATTTGTTACTCTAAGACTTATCCTTCATACTTCAAAGAAAATGGTTGTTTAAAACATGATTTTTCATTGTGTTTACCAGAAATTTAAGCCCCGGCACACCCTATGAAACAAAGATATTGTTATGAAGCATCATTAAAAGAATTTATATATTGAATTTCATAAACCTGTAGGCACCTTTCATTTACTAGATCTTGACCTTAACAGGTATACAGATTAATGATGTTAGATTTGAACCACAGTACAAGACTTAGTACAGTTTGATTTAAGTTTGAAATCTCTTAACTTTGATATTGTGTGATAGCTGTTACTTGTATGCACATGATATAAACATGTATAAAATTTGACTTAATTAATATCAGTAAGGAAAGAAGCAGGAGTGACCTTTGTTGGAGATGTTGTGAGTTGTTGTGAGATATTGTGAGATGCTGCGAGATGTTGTGAGCATACCTTGATAAGCCAGGTACCAGTCCTTGTCGACGTGCCACGAGGTCCATACTCTGTTGGCTATGGTGCTTGCCAGGGACAGGACGATCAGCACACCAAACAGAAACAGAATCTGTCAAAACAGGACATCAAATATTACTGATACTGTTGAGAGTAGTAAACCAGGAATCATTTTTTACAGACAACAAAGTGCTAGTGTATTTTCTAACCTGTATGTTGGTGACTTTTTCTACATGTGATCTTTTTAATGGTGCTGACGTGGAATTCAACATAAGTTTACTGTCATGACCAGTGTAGATGACAATTCCTGAAGGAAAAAACACAGTAATACAGTACATGTACTGATACATGTATATTTAGTTATAAGATGTTTCAGGAAGAAATAACCATTTATAAAGATAATCTGTATGGCATATGGCTGTGGCCTTATGACCAGCATTTCTATGATTTGGGTTCAAATCTTATTGCTTGCACTTTTTTGAAGTCAAGGTACTACATGTATACAACATCCTTCTTAAGCAAGGTCTTAATGAATAGTCCATATAACTAAGGATGCATGGGATGAAAGAAATTTTATGCTATCTTGACATCTAATAATTATGAATATGGAAAAATATTTCTCTGAATGTTGAAAAGAGGATCCCACCAAATATCCACTTAGTATTCCTAAGCATGGCTCCTCTCAGCAGAAGTTGATCTGGACCCAGGGGGATGGCCCTGTAAAAGATAAAACTCATGAAATAAAGGGAATATAAATGGAAAGATCAAATATTATACAAGAGGCCAATAGGCCTTGACGGTCACCTGAGTAGCATAACCCATACACAAACTTGTCAAGGAGTCTCATATATGCATTTAATTAAGTTTTATTCTGGAATAGAAAAATTTTTAATTTGTAATGACGACCACCTCCCTGCCTGAAATCTTTCAAATAGGACTAATAAACCGTTTTCAAGATATTCAGGCACTACCTGTTTGAGGGGGGTCAGGTCCACCCCCAGGGCCCATGACCTACATACCATATGATGCCCCTTGACACAAGGAACAAGAATATATATGGTTTAGGGGTGGGGATCTCAACCGTTTTCAAGATATTTGTGCACTTCCTGTTTGAGAGGGGGTCAGGACCAGCCCCAGGGCCCATGACCTTCATACCATTTGATGGCCCTTAACACAGGGAACAAGAATATATATGGTTTAGGGGTGGGGATATTAACCGTTTTCAAGATATTCTGGCACTTCCTGTTTGAGGTGGGACAGGACCATCCCCGGGGCTCATGACCTACATACTATTTGATGCCACTTAACACAAGGACGTCATATCCATGCCTTGAGTTTTTCACAAATATATACAGGAGTAGAGAAGAAGATTTTCTAAGATTTAATACATTTTTACTATATGGCCATATTGGCCCCACCCTAGTGCCTAAACACCTGTCCCAGGGGTCATAAATTTCACAATTTAGGTATAAGACTTCATGTACATCATATCCAGGCCTTTTGTTTTTCACAAATATCTATGGGAGTAGAGAAGAAGATTTTCTAAGATTTAATACATTTTTACTATATGGCCATATTGGCCCCACCCTAGAGCGTGAACCCTTGACCCAGAGACCATAAATTTCACAATTTTGGTAAAGGGCTTCATGGACATCATAACCATGCATTTAGTTTTTAACAAATATCTATGGGAGTAGAGAAGAAGATTTTCTAAGATTTAATACATTTTTACTTTATGGCCATATTGGCCCCACCCTAGAGCCTGAACCCCTGACCCAGGGGCCATGAATTTCACAATTTTGGTAGAGGGCTTCATGGACATCATATCCATGCATTTAGTTTTTAACAAATATCTATGGGGGTAGAGAAGAAGATTTTCTAAGATTTAATACATTTTTACTACATGGCCATATTGGCCCCACTCTAGGGCCTGAACCCCTGACCTAGGGGCCATAAATTTCACAATTTTGGTAGAGGGCTTCATGGACATCATAACCATGCATTTAGTTTTTAACAAATATCTATGGGAGTAGAGAAGAAGATTTTCTAAGATTTAATACATTTTTACTATATGACATTATTGGCCCCACCCTAGAGCCTGAACCCCTGACCCAGGGGCCATGAATTTCACAATTTTGGTAGAGGGCTTCATGGACATCATAACCATGCAATCAGTTTTTTCCTCACATGTGTGGGAGTAGAGAAGAAGATTTTTGAAAATTTGGCTGTTTTTTGCATATTTGGCCCCACCTGTGGTACCCTGGGGGTGGTAGAGCCACCAATTTCACAATTTACATTCCTCTTACCATAGAGATGCTTCACACCAAAAATGGGAACAATTGGCCTTGTAGTTTTTAAGAAGAAGTTAAAAATGTAAATTGTTAACGCACGACGCACGTCGCACGACGCACGACGACGGACGAAAACAGATAGCAATAGGTCACCTGAGTTTACTCAGGTGACCTAATAAAAGACCGTAGTAGATATGTATATATGTGTACAATAGCATAGAACTGAACAATTAAAGCAAGTACTATATTCTTTTATTGTATATAAATCAATCAACCATATTTTGTCTAATTTCTATATAAGATTGCTATCTGAACTAGGCTATTGATAGACTTACATTCTCCCTGAGGGACGTATGTTCCCCACAAAGTCGTACAGATGCCTGTTGGGTAATTCACACTCCACTGTCCCCGACAAGTCCAGCAGATCTTCATGGGTAAGGAGTTTGGAGGTCTGAGGGAGACCCTACACAACAGAAAAGTTACTATGTGTACTATGGAATTCATCTCATACAGCTATGGCAATCAGCCTGCAGGCTAGGCTGACTAACAGCTGTTATCTGATAGACAATGCAACAAAAAACTTTGCTATCTACTCTCTTCCATCATGATTTACAACTACTATAGAAATAAGTATTATTCACTACCTGTCTTATCTTGAGATTTGTCTCTCCATCCAAATTAGAGGTTTCAATGTAGCACATAGCCTGTGGTTCACTGTAAAGAGATTAAGGTAACCATTCATTCTGTGTGCAATCAAGTATAACAAATTAACATAGATTACTCAAGTTGCCCATGTGTTAAATCAGGTCATTACCACAGTAATCTAATGAAAGTGAATTCATAGTACCTTGATGACAACAAAATGATGTCAGCTGGGAAGAACTGGCCACTGATGACCTTGACAAGGTCACCCACAAGGACATCCATCCAACGGACTTTTGTCCAAATTCCGTTGCGTAAAACTACAAAGGAATATACTCATAATAACTATGGTATGCAATGGAAGTAAAACCAAGAAAATATTACTGATGCTTACATGACAAATACAAATCAAGGGTAATTTAATTTACTTCAGTTTTCTGTGATGTATCTCATACTCTTTCACATAAATTTTTATTACAAAAATAGGTATAAGACAGCTTTAGGTCAATTCTCACAGGATATCTTTGTCTTTAGGATTAGACGGAACTAATGCTTATTTTCACAGAATTTTACCTAATACTTCCCTGTTATTAACTTCATCATCCTGTCTGTGTCGCTTCTGTCAAACAGATAGAAAAAAAACGTAGAGCCAGGAATTCTGGATGAAAATGAAGATTTCTGTCATTAACCACTTGGCGTACTTACAAAGTCTTCAATGATTTCTTTGAGGGCTGAGATACTGAGTATAAGCAGTAGGGGGACCGCTGTAGTGTACCGACCAGTGGGGGACACAGTGGGGATTTGCTGCAAATTCAGGGGAGAAAGTCTCATCAAACACCAACTTAACAGATATAAAGATGATAAAATTGTCAAAAGTCAAAGCCAGTAGTCAATTCTCAAAGCTTAAAGAAAAAAATATATTTATCTACCTGTATATTTTTTGTATTACCTAAATCCTGCAGAGGTTTTCAAAAATTGTTTATTAAGCATTGAATTGCCAGTTATTTTTACCTGTAGTAATGAGATGAAAAGGAAGAAGATGTTGGCATATTTCCTAAATTGTTCAAACAGGAACTTTGGGAGAAATGTCAGAAAACTGTATTTGGCTGTGCTGCAAAAGGAAACATCCACTTAGATTTTGAGATATACAAAATCAACACTATCTATAACTAATATAACACACTCCGACACATTCTAAAATCTAAATGTATCTTGTACATGTGACTGTACCTGTCTAAGTGTATACCCGTGATGCATGTTGTACTGTACCTCATGTATATTGATCTGAATAAATGAGCAAAACTGAATTTATGATTCATGTATACCCTGGTACATGTTGTACTGTGCATCTTATAAATGTATAATTTACTGTACTTGATTTTACACCCCTTGCCACATGCTGTATGGTACATCTTGTATCTTTATAAATAAGTGTACCTGATTTTGAGTATACCCCTGGTTAACGTTTTAAGGTACATCTTGTATCTGTATAAATGAATGTACTCTTTTTTGTGTACATATCTCTGGTGCTTGTTGCAGTGTATATTAATTGACCGTACCTGACTTTGTGTACCACTAGTACATATTGTATTGTACACCAGGTGTATGTAAAATTGGCTGTACCTAATTTTGTATACACTCTAGTCATTTTGTACTGTACATAATGTATATAACTGACTGTACCTGGTTTTGTATATCCCTGGTACATCTTGTATATGTATAAATGAGTGCACCAGATTTTGTATGCAGCCCTTGGTTTTGTTGTACTGTACTTAGGTATATGCATAAGTCTACCAGATTTTGTATACACTCCTGCTACCTATGAACGTAATGTATATATGTATAAAGTACTATACCTGATCTTGTTGTAGCAGTACTTGACAGGCTGTGGGGCGTTGACATAGATCACTCGTTGTTTCTGGGGTTCCACCTCCTCTGTGGTCTCAGAGCCCAGCCCATCATGCATAGCATGGTATTCTACAAATACAAAAAAATTGTCAGTTCAATATTTTGGTACCTTGGGAAAATACTAGAACATTAAGCAGAAGGGAAAGGGGGGGGGGGGGGAAAAATTATGTAGTTGTCTTCCTTGGTACAATTGATGCAGGTCAATTTCTATGAAACAAAATCTTTTTCTTTTCTACAATTGCATATTAAAAGTAAGGTTAAAATACAGCTGTTATAGCAAGTACTTTCTTGAAATACTTGACATACATGTAAAAATCACAAGTAGATTGGAAAAACATTGTTTTGATTTCATGGTAGTTCATGTGATTCTCAAGTTATACACTTTCTGAAATCCTTTAAGTTTTTTATCTATTTTGATCACTTAGATCTACTTATGAGACAATTGTTTACAAAAGAAAATATATATACCAGTGGAAAAAGGTTGAAATTAACATCTGAGTACATAAAAAAAAGATTAGAGATATTAATTTACCCTTCAAAGTTCAGTAAAATTTGAAGATACTAGTGGTAGTTTGAATCTTTAGTTGTCTTATAAAATGTGTTTTATAACTACTACGTAATATACAAAACAGGTGCTGCAAGAAAAAAATCCTGTTTGTAATGAATAAAGCTAAAAGAGGGAAAATACTATGTACTTAGATTATCCTTGCCAATTATTTCTCTCTCTCTCTCTCTCTCTGGTGGTCTGTTATTTATCAACAAATGTCACCTGATGTACTGTATCAAGGTCAATGCACTGCACGAGTGCTGTCCAAAACTGTCATATGACAAAAGTGTCTAAATGTAAGGGGTAAACAAGTAAAAATGCAGCCCATTCACATACTTGAAAGTTACATGGACCTTATGATCTGTATAAACTGACATCACTTTCTAAATTATATGTCTACCTTAAAAAAAAGGGTAGACTTCTTGGTGACTTCATTTGTTTTTATACATTTTATAACTCAAATGGCAAAAGCATGCACTGTTAATACATGTTAGCAAGTAACATACTGTAAACTAATATTGAATATATAGCTGTATCTCTCCTTGCAATGAGTTATCGGATCATTGTCAACTATCCAATAGAAAGATGGGTGTTAATTATGATAACTAAAACTCTTGCACTGGTACTTTTGTTTGGTCAGAAACCTGTTAAGAACAAAACATTAAACAGTTGTTGGCTACAGAAAAAAACAAGGAAATTAACAAACCAGGACTTTATTTGTCATCATAATGTTTCATATCCTCTGCATATCATAAGTTACCTAAAATATTACTTAATCTTCTCATCATAGGTATGATAGGACAAACCAGTGTTGTTTAATTTCTTCTCATGTTCTAAGACAAGTGGTTTGTCATCACAAGGGCTACCTCTCAGCTCCAAACCCACTTGATGATAATGGCTGTATGATTGTAGTGGATGTACGCTCTCCTACTCGCCATCTCATTCGAGTGAATCAATAAATTCCAAGCATTAGGCCAGCAGTGCATATACAATTCAAATTCCTACTCCCTAGATCCCTATGCTGAGAAAATTTCAAGTCTCAGTACCACAATTATCAATCGTTACACAGATATATTTACATAAAAGAAAAATCTATTTCCAACAAATGTCAATGTTTTCGCATTGTAGAAAATTAAATTGGGGTTGTACATAAGAGACATGTTGTGTGAACATATGGAGAGGGGTTTGCTCAGCATTCTATGCAATCTTACAGAGATACCCTTAACTTGGATCTTTATCCTGTCAGTGTGTGCTATGAAAAATACCTCCAATAAGTCAAAGATTTTGCTTAGTTCTGTCATAATGCTTTAAACTGCAGCTGTCATGATAGTACAATTTGCTGCCATATTCATATAAATGTGCAATTATTACATAAATGATCGTTTATATAAATTAGCTTACGTCGAAATATTCCTTGGAGACGGAGATCTACTGAAGTCATTATGAACAACGGAGGCAGATACTCTGTTAATGCTTCACCAAATTGTAATGTTAAAGATCATCCATTCCAAAAAGAACTATAACCACAGCCCTATTGAATTCCTGATACATCTATCATTGGCAACTCAAAGTCCACATATAACTTTGGTTATGACACTCAATAGTCCACAGAAAGAAGTGACCATCAAAGCTCAATTCCTTAATCTTTGCCTTCAATTATCCAGTTGACATCTTGCAGTTAATAAAACCAGCTTTCCCAGAGTCAACAATGAAACTCCATAAAATATCAAGACTACTTTTTTGCCACAATCAGACTTCATCTCTGTTGGTCAGGTGAAATAGTTTGATTCCTGAGTTGATGTTCTCTTCTCTACAACTACCTCATAGGACTGAAAATGGCCATATTTTCTGTCCATACGGAATACAATATCACGCATTCCTTAATGTCTGAACTATCCTGGGCTGCTGACAACATTCACTTTCATAAAGAGCCAATAATTTCAGGAAAATCAATTAATGATCATGCTGTAGCATGTTTTATTTACAATTTGAAAAAGAAAACAAGATTCTTTTATTATAATATTCAAATGGATGGGAGGGCTTTTCCATAAAAAGATAAAGCATTTTTTTTGTGTGAGTGTGTCAATAACAGCCTCAACATTGGCCCTGCAGATCAATAACTACAGATAATTGGCACCACAAATTCTGTGCTTAATATCTGGATCAATACTGCAGTCTGTGTGAGTCTATGGCAGGTAGGACTCTTCCTAGACCCTTGCAAGGTGCATATCTTACATATCTACATGACCAGGTCTCAGCTTTGTCCAAACTAAAGAACAAGGCTACTAATACAGTATACTGAAAATGGACGACAAGAAGGGGATTTATGTTTACCGATAGATGTTTCATACTGGGGTTACCCAGAGTTTATAAAATTGAAATTTGAGATGCTTTGTGAAATAAATAAGTAATATTAGAGGTCTAAGGATGTAATTATTTCAGGGAGCTGGCCAGCATTAGCAGTCTTAATCTAATGGAAAACAGTGACCACAGAGAGAATTACATTGACAAGGAATGAAAAGAAAAAGGTGCTGTTTCAAAAGAAAAGAGATACTTGGTGTAAGGAAAGTCTTTTTTTAGTGAATGTGGATTCATAAGACAGCAGGGTTCTAATAGAATTAATTCTTCTCATGTTCAGAAAGCTGGACAAGACAATTGTCAGTAATTCTGGAATTTCACTTCTCAAGTGTTTCCTCTGTATAAACACACCACAAGCACACTGAAGTTAAGAATCAGAATTAAACAATAACAATAAGTAGAATAAGTCCACCACTACAGACCCCATATCAATGATGACTGATGACACACCACTTCCTGTCCCAATTGGGATGTAACCCAGGACCCTGAATCAACATATAACTCAGGATAACTGTAGAAACTAGGCTTCTAAGTACTGTGTAAAGTGTTGGGGGGGGGGGGGGGGGGTGACAAAAAAAGTCATGACATAGGGACAATCTTTTCCCCCTTTTGTTGTACAAACAACATTTACATATTCAACTTCCTAATTATTTTTAACAATTGTTTTTTCTCCATACATAATAAAGACTCTGCCTTTGTGATTTGGAGTAAAATGACAAACAATTATGTGGTTCTTTTTAACATCCCCATATTGTCAAAACAATTAGTTAAAAGCAGTCTGATAAATGCATTATGCTGTAGAAATGTTTAGTGTTTTGTATAAATACTCATATGCATAAAATACACTTGTTACACTGTTTAAAAAAACCTAGAGAGAAAATAGTAATGTTTCTGTAAAACTGGATCAATAAAAATTCATTCCAAATTATCAGATGCAAAGTCTGGCACAGGTAGTATTTAATGACAACAGTGATGATTAACAAGGCAGGAATTATTCCTCAGCACTAACAGGTGATAATCAATGCACTCCATGACAAATAATCAATAAAAGAGGAAAACAATATTTATAGCATTGGTCTGCATTGTGTCATTACATATCTATTATGAGTCCTTGGAGCCTAGTCAAGAAGAGAAGGCATGACATTGAATTATACCACCCAGAGAATTGGTCTAAATTGGGTTTTGTTCACCTATACATATCAACTTCCTCATTTCTCAGCAGAAGAAAGGGAATTGTTTTCAATCTATGTAACAAACAAACTGAGAGATTTGTTCGAATGATCCCTTTTAATAATATATCATTGATAAGATATACTGGTATAACCATGTGTGGCTGCAGATCAATAAATATCTTATTTCTTGTTTGGTTATAGCTTGTTGATTTCATACTAAATACCACATTGTTTCATATGAAAACATACAATGACCTACATGTAGTTATTAGTATTATTAATTTCATGAGTTGATGGTAGTGCATTATCAGTCTAAAAATAGAACCAGTCTCACTGGGCCAGTACTTGATTTAAACCTCAGAAAGGGAACCTGCAGTATATACTGTTATTTATAGAACAGTGTAATTAAAGGTCCCAGGACTCTAATGTGAATTATCAGAAGCCTAAAACAGGGGTCCATTTATCTAAACCAATATTCTTATCAAAAAAACAAGTAAAATCATAATAATGTCTCATAATTATATCTGTATTCAAATTAATTTGTATGCATATCATTCTCAAAATCTTCTACTGTTACAATAGTACCATTGCAGAAGGATAGAAGGATGTTTTTTGGGGTTTTTTAAAATAGGTCATTTTTTATCAGTTTTGCATTAATTATATACTGTGACAATAAAATCAATAAGGTATTAGATGTTAATGTAAAATTTCAAATTTATCACCAAATAAAATGATTTGAAATATTCAAAATTTTGTAAACTTAACAATAGCACTGATAAAATAAGAAATTGGTAATTTGCAGCACATGGTTCACATTAGACTAGTGTTTTGAGTGACAGTCTCAAGTGTAAAACACCTATTAAAATGGGCAGAATACCCATTTGTACGTGAGAAGAGCCAGAACCATTAGAATAGTGGAGTCTTGATTGTTCTTACGACAAAATGTACTCACTTTTAATTTACTCTTCATTACGACATCCAAAAGAAACATGCATCATAATTCATGAATCGTTTATTTCATTATACAGTTAAAAAATCATATTGGGTGTACACTTGGAACTTTTATTCAGTGTATGTTTGAACTTCCTTGTCAAAAAGAACAATAATTGTTTTACACTTTTCCTTAGGCCATAAGAACAAACAAATCAAATCTCCCTAGAGATGCATATTGACATAAGACTGTAAAGACAACACCCAAGGAGGGGTTGTTTATAAATGAAATACATTTATACAGAATTCTTGAAAGAAACAATCAAGTTCAATAAAATTCTTTAAAAATTTCAATATAATACTTATCAAAATAAAAGAAGTAAACTAAATCATGCATATGAATGAAATTTATAGTTTTCAAAAATTAAAATATGTATGGTACTATATAAAATTTATGGAATTCAATACGGATTTTAAAGTCATTTCCTTATGGTTTCCAATGTCCAACTTTCCAATAACTAGTTTAACAACAAATCTCAAACAATTGTCTCTAAAGATTAATGTCCGAAAATACATATTAAATGAAAAATGATTCATTCATCAATTCATTCATTGTTCATTGACTTGTTGTAAATCATGTCAGTAAATCACTGTGGCCAAATCGCATTAACTGATTTTTTTTTAACTTGCATATTTCTAGTTTTCTACATGAAAAAAAATATAAAAATGAAACCTGGAAATATTTACCATCTATTCTGCTTCCAAAATCAGTGATATCCTGGCTTTTCTCAGCCATTCTTTCTATAGCATACTCATCCAGTGATCCACTCCTGTGACCTGTCTGTCGGAAGCATCTTTCTTGATGACTCTTCTGACAATGAAGATAAATAAATAAGAACTAACCGGAAGTACATTAAAAACAGAAAGTAGAGTGGGAAAGTTGAACCACATGTATAAATGCACTGTGACTATGTAGATTTATTTTCCAATTAAATCATTTTTTTTAAATACTTAAAATCATGAGAGATACACCATTATCCGCATGTGAAAGGAACTTTATCATCAAAGCATTGGGAGATAGAAAGGTGAGTAGGTTCAGGATTATTATGGGTGGGTTGTTTTTTTTATTTTTAATAAACATCAGATTTATTTTTGTTGAAAAGTTTACTTTTATCTTTATTCTTGTGCCAGACAAGAAAGTAAATTAATAGGAGTTGAATGACATAGCATTCATGGGAAGTACTTATTTTTGTGTACAAATTTACACCAAATAAAACTATTAATTTTACTTATCATATCTACATGCAGTTGTTTTAGTTAAGATTTTAACAATTTGACATGGATATGAGTTAATAACTTTTTTGAAGTAACTATATCTAACATCCCACTCTCGAAAATTGATTTAGAACAGAGAGCATTTGAAACACTGCAGGTTTTTCAAAACTGTTAGGAACACAGTAAGAAATTTTGATTGGTTAAGTTTTCTTTAATTAACTCACATATTTTATCTACTCTAAGTGTGAAATCAGCTATATCCTATTATCTGCAACACGTTGCAAATAATTTTTTGGGTGCTAATCCTCCTTGAAAACATGAAATTAACAATATGGATACTTGGTTATAAATTATTTCTTATTTCAACTCAAGGGTTAGCCATGCATAAATATTGTATCATTATATAAGATTTGATAATTCTTTACAGCATCAAGCCTAACTGGCGTTTTTACTAAGAAGCATGGCATAAAATGCATGCATTTTATAAAAAGGCTTTATTCTGTTAAATATGCCTGTTTTATGTTAATTTCCCCCCAAAAGAAAACAATTTTCTCTGATATTGTAGCCCCTCGAAAAAACCCTCTTCCCGGGGAAACTTCCCCTTAATATGTACAGATTTTATCTTGTAAAATCGCTGTAGAATATAATTCGTCGCTCTTTATATATTCTGTTATTTGCAGTGCTCTATGGAAAAATGGGTGATTTTACCATGGAGCATTGCATGCAACATGTCCACTTTATAGATGCCCTTTATTCCGTTTAATATTCCAGTTTTACATTGATTTACCCCCAAAGAAACCAAGCCCTATTTTCTCTTAATTGTAACCCCGCAAGAAAACCCTCTTCCTGGGGAAAACGTCCCCTTTTGAACATATTTTATCTTGTTAAATCACCTTAGAATAAGATTTCCTGCTCTGTATATACTCCTGTTATTTGCAACACTCTACTGGAAAATCGGGGATTTTGCTATGGAGCGTTGCGTGCAATGCATGCACTTTATAGAAGTGCTTTATTTCATTAAATATGCCTGTTTTACATTGATTTACCCCCAAAATAAGACAAGCCCCATTTCATCTGATATTGTAGCCCCCCAAGAAAACCATCTTTCCTGGGAAACTTCCCCTTATGTATAGAGTTTATCTTGTTCACCTTAGAATAAGATTTGTTGCTCTATTCTGGTATATACTCCTGTTATTTGCAACGCTCTATGGAAAGTCAGTGATTTTACTATGGAGTGTTGCGTGCAATGTATGCACTTCATAGAAGCGCATTATTCTGTTAAATGTTCCTGTTTTACATTGATTTACTCCCAAAAGAAATCAAGCCCCATTTTCCCTGATATTGTAGCCCTCTCAATAAAATACTCTTACCAGGGAAACTTACATAAGCATTTAAGATAATCATGAACTGTTTGATTTGAAGCTAAAACTTATTTGCAACGCGTTGCAAATATTACGATATCGTCAATGTATTCAAATAAATCTTCTTTGTAGATTTTTTATTCACAAATAAATATGTTACTTTTATGAGTAATGCAAAATTTTAGATTATAACCACAGTGCAAATGCTTTTAGAATAAATGAATAACTTATTATTGCTTTAATTTAAAATCTCTCATTTTTTTACAATCATTAATTTAATTGGTTACTTAAAAGTAATACTTAATAGGGTCAGGATGTAAGATCAGAATGAATTTTTTTTTTTAAGTTAAAATGTATGTATACAACTCAACTACACATCAAGGAATCTTTTAGTTTTATGAACAACTCTTTTTCTGCCATTTCCTTGCTTTAGAGACTAGATGGAAGGCAGCCATATGATTACAGGAAAGTTAAAATCACCTTTGGAGCTGACAGAGGATGTTGCAAAGTGAATCTTGGACAAACTCAGTGAGTCATGAAAAGAAAAGAAAAATATTGCATTTAAAGTAACATCTACGTTTAGTGCTTGATACCAGCATCTTATTTAACTTCAAGAGTGCACATGTATTTTTTACATAGTGATAAGAACTACCAACAGTTATTTCCTTGAACTTTATGCAACTACCAGTACATTTTGCTTATCATTCATATATAAGTTTTAAGTTAAATTTAGATGTTGGTACAACTACATGTGCATATATTCACAATAACTATCAAACTTTGATAAAAAATTTTTTACTTTTCTTTGAGCTTTGATGATAACAAATTACCAGTAATAACAAGTCTGGAGAAAGTGGTCATGAATAAAGGTTAAAAGTTATATTTTTTTTAAGCTGACACAGGTAATAAAATATCAAATTTAGCCATGGAAAGAAATCTCACATAGAACAAAAGATGATAATCTTAGATTTTCCTTGATCTCTTGCTCTGATGACTTTCAGAGTCCTAGCACAAGTGTCCTGTGAAATCACATCTCCCAGAGCAGTTCGGCCGTCAGACGGAGTCCTGTTCATCAATGTGGAGTTGTCTCCAATGGCATCACCAGCTTTTGAAGTTGGAAGGTTTGTTCATTGTTGACATAGTTTCATGATTTTAATGCAACATATGCTTTGCAAACATTATAATACAGTGAAGCCTGGTTATCTTGAACTCCATGGGACAAGGACAATTTTATGATAAATCTGAGGATTCCAGATTACAAATTAAAATATACTTAAAAAATAAGTGGTTGGGACTTCTAAATCTCTTTGACATATCCATGGTATTCAAGGTATCAGTGTTTAAGATACCAAAGTGTAATGGTTAAAGATTGATAATATTGAGTCAGTTCTCATTATGCATAGCAGTAAATATTCAATGCTGCTTGTTCAGGATGTCAGATCTGGGGGTAGAAATCAATAGACTGCTGGAGCGCTGCCTCAGAGAATCAAGGTGTCTGGACACAGAGTCCCTCTGTATAATCTCAGGGGAGAAGGTGAGTTCCTCAGAGCACAGGTTAAATAGTTATGTTCTATTTCTTGATACATCAGTAACTCTGTCTCTTTTGACAGTTGGAACTTTTGTACTGATGAACTTTTACCAGAAGTATTATTTCCACTGCAATGTTATTGCGATAGATTCAAAGAGTTGGGGCAGAGTAAGATGAAATGAATCCTTCAATTTGTTTTCTTATCACAGGTCTGGCAAATTCGTGTGGACGTGAATGTAATGAACCATGATGGGAATATCATCGACTGTAGCAGCATTGCTGCCATTGCTGCTCTGGCTCACTTCAGGTGAACATACACCATGCCATTAATGTTTTCATCTATTGTTGACTCTCATTTAGTGATGCATTTCCAGTAAACTTTTTTAAGTTAGGAAATTTGTTGTAACAAACATTTATTTTTTATTTTCGTGTAGACGACCTGACGTTACGGTGGATGGCAGTGAGGTTATCGTGGTAAGGAGGTTCTTTGTTTTGTCTGGCTAATTTTAACTACTAAAAACTCCAAAGAAATATATCTTTACCAAAAT
Organism: Magallana hongkongensis; assembly: GCA_016163765.1. NCBI lineage: Eukaryota > Metazoa > Mollusca > Bivalvia > Ostreida > Ostreidae > Magallana > Magallana hongkongensis. The sequence goes on along the minus strand of WFKH01011581.1, from coordinate 63,089,663 downwards.
GTGTTCATTTCATACTGTCCCTGAAACTGAAATAAATTAGAGATACTCGTGGTATGTAAAATCAATGAATCTCATTTCATTTGTAATTGACAAATGGTTTTAAAAATATTTTTGTTGTTTTTTTTCAACAGCACCCCAGTGATGAGAAGGACCCTATCCCCCTCAGTGTCCACCACATGCCAATCTGTGTCACCTTCTCCTTCTATGAACAAGGGTCAGTATTTTTAACAAAATAGGTAAAGTTTTTGTGGTCATTCCTTGACAAAGTGCTATAAAAAGATGGGGTATTTTTAGCAGCATACCGGTATTTATATGGTTAGTAAGATCTGAAGGTAAAGTTGATATTAGCTCGTAGATATGGAATAACTCAATCATGTGTTAACACTACCAAAATAAGATAATCCTTAAAGCTGACATGAATTCATAAATACGCATTATTTCCCTTTTATCTCGGACTACCGCCATATTAGTTGTCGATTTCTATTGTTCTGCTCATCGCTACACACCCCCTATATAAGGCCGATAGCACTATTCATGCTTCAACGCATTCAGGTATTTCATTCACCCAAACACGTTACATATTGGACGAAAAGACTTGTAGAAACGCGTTTTGAACAAAAATATTATGACAACCACTGCACTGGTAAGGAATTTCCAAAAACTACGAAACAAGGCAGACTGAAATCCCAGGAACACAAATTTCAAAATCCTCGATAATTGTAGAACGTTTTCCTGTGTAAGTTATAACATCGCACATGCGCAAACTACACACTGTGGCCGATCGAGCAATGTCAATGATCGCATGGATTTTAGAAACGGGGTGTTTTTGTAGAAACCTATGGAAACGATGTTACGTTGTTACTTTCTTGAATTTACTATCATTTATCTACTGTGTTGGATTTAGTGCCGCTGTGGTCATCAAAAAGAAGCAGACGTTATGCAGTCTGTATGAACGACACACGTGTTCGATGTGCATGCGAAGTAAGGCAGCACTTTCTGTGCAAAATGATACGGATACCTTGGAAATTCTTTCAAAGAATAAATATATTTTGTGTTTTATTGATTGTAGTTTCCTTTATTCTTTTTTGCAAACATTTTACTACAATGTGTAGTTCATGCATTTAGAAGTCCGTGCAACCTGAATGCCTCGATCGGAAAGCAACCGACCGTAACTTTCTCGACCGGTATATATACCCCAGTGGCAGTAGAGGAGCGATCAAAACTAATATGGCGACCAAATGCTTTTATGAATTCGTGTCAGCTTTAACATCTTATCTAATATTTTCTGGAAACCAAATAATGGTTCAGCATAAAAAAAATCTTGCATGTTCAAATTCTGATTTATATTTTACAGTAATTAAACTATGGAGACCAAATATGTTATTTATTTATTTTTAAATGTATTTGAAATCAAAAATTTATTTTTAAGTTCATTTTACCAAAATATTTAACAGAAAATATTTACTGGTGGATCCCACTGATAAAGAGGAAAAGGTGATGGATGGAAAGATGGTTATAGGGATGAATAAACACCGAGAAATCTGTACCTTGCAGGTGTCTGGAGAAATGTTACTTATGAAGGACCAGGTAAAATTCTGTATACTGAGTCTTATGATAATATGTGGTATATTCATGATACTTTAAAAGAGTGTTGTGAGAGAAAATTTCATGTTAGAGACCTCAATCACATATTAAAAAAAAATACATGAATAACAGTTTCTCTCTTTGTTATACATATACATAAAAACAAGGTACTATCGTCCAAGACTATTAACTCATCACTTCTCATTCACTTGTCTCATCACGCCTCATCAGAGTCATGTATTCTAAATTCCATCCCCATAAATTTGCCAAACTACAAAAAACATATTTAAACGTCAATACATTGAACAAATCAATTAATATAAAAAATTATAAAAATAGGTGGGTGGGAGGGAATTGCGCCAAAGCGTGGAATAGGTTTAGAATCTGAGCTTTCAAATGGCACTTTTACACAATACTCGTCCTTAAATAACCTCTCTACTCATGCATACTTTTTACTATATATATGTAAATAGCCAATCATTGCAACAATCAATCACCTGTACCAAAACACACCCGCCTACTTTTCCACGTGTATACAAATAATGCTAAGCACCCATGATAAATATATACTCTCAATATTTGTTTATATGTACATGTAGGTCCTGAGATGTTCAAATATTGCTGTAGTCAAGGTAACAGAAATCACTGAGCTGATACAGAGGGCATTGGAGAATGACAGACAGGCAAGGTAAGATGGCGTTTATAATCAAAATGTTTCAAAACTTCCAGACCAGTGCATTTTAAGAACTGAAATTCTAAGTTCTTTTAAGAATTTTATCCACATTTCATCTACTTCTTACCACAAGACTAAATGGAAAGAAATTTGGGTTTGCTGAGTCAGAGCCTACTGAGAGCATTCTGACCAATCAACAGGAACCAGACGAAATTCAGGCTACAGAGACACAGATGGATGAAGACTCTAAAGAGGAGAAGGGCATGAATGGAGACTTGTATCCTTAAATAAATGAAGAAGTGAAAATACAATACAATGTATTAAAGTTCTTAGTTGTGGCTACATCGGTGAAATTACTAAGTAGAGCATTTTTAATGTAGAATCCTGGATACACTGTTATCTTCATCCCAATACAATAATACTGATTTTATTATTACCGGGTACATTAGCGATATGTGGTCCTTATTACCTTGAATTATTGATGATTTTTTCTTCTTAACAAAAAACAGAAAAACAGAGAGAAAATCAAAAGTTAAAATTCTTGTAAGTGTTCTATAGTACTAGAAGAGTTTATATGCTTTGTTTAACACTTTGTATTGAATTTGAATAACTTGTATCTTGTATATTTGTTGTTGTTTTATACAAACATGTACACATATACATGTATTTATTTACTGTCTTGTAGAGATAAAGGTTTTTTTCTGAAAAATTATTTATACATATCTTGAATCCTTAAATTTCTACATGTATCTGTCTTTAAGTGTAGAGTTCATTAGTACACATGTAGTAGATATTATATGTTGTTCAATAATTTTAGGACAAAGGAGTGGGGATGATTGGAGAGGGAGGAGCCAGTACCTGGGGGGTGGAGGACAATGAAATGACAGAGGAGCTCCAGAAGGAGGCCAAGGTCACACAACCTGACCAAAAGGATGTGACTCACACAACAGGTACACTGAATGCAACAAAGTGTGTGACATTGTAGGTCTTCAGTTAACATGTAGATGGACCTGAATTAATAAAAATCCTATGTGGCTTCAATTTTGATTTAAAGCTATACAAGCTATAACTTGCCTCAATTATGAATGATGGTGAAAACGCATATTTTTGTTTAATTATAAAAGTTATCTTTATGCTGTGAATTACAATTCTGAATTCGATCGCAATACAAAGATATGAAATTTTAATTAATAAAGAAATATTTATTTTCCTGCCAGGAAAGTAATGGCTAATTTGAAATATGATCAATCATAATCATTAATCATGTGACATCAACAGCTAGTGTTAGACTGATATACAAAAATGTGTTGAGGGTCAACACCTTCATAATTGCTTATTGTTTCAAGAGGGAAAGGGTACAATTTTTTCTGTAAAGCAACAACTTTTAAGCATATACACGTGTGATTTACAATAACAACAATAACAACCACCTGATTTCCCACGAACATGCGCAATGAGGTTAGATTGGCTTTTTCTTCATCAATATTCATGAAAAGACATCAAATTCCTAATTGCAAAATATGCTAATTTCTTTGTTATTAGAATGATTTGTTTTGCAATACTTTGTGAAAAGTGTTATTTCATATGAGTCAACATTTTTCTCAAATTACACAAAATTATTTTACAGCAAAACAATTGGTGTTTTTATCACATGTATAGCTTTAATAAGGTCCACACTTTGAGTGAGTTCCTTTACTTATATTGATCATACCTTTATGTAAGAAAGTAGGTTTTCTTTGTTTTTAGGAGCATCACAGTTTACGTGTGAAATATGGTAGTTTTCATAGAGTATATCCATTTATTTATTTTAAAATGTTATTTCAGGGAATTAAAGTGTATTTATACTGCAATTTTTGGTCCTTTGCTTCACTTTTGTATATCTCACAAAATTTGTTCATATTGCAATGTGCAGCTATGCATTGCTGTTTATTAACTGCAACATTGTGAAGCTACATCTATTTGAATTTTGTGGGTTATATCATCTCTTTGTCAACAACTTTTAAGATCTACAAACTGTTGCCCCATTGAGTTAACCTCTCTTTATCCTGCCTGGTTCTTTCCTTACCCAAATACATACTGCTACTCACTTGGATTTGAGGAAGTTTTTTTTTTTTTTAGACTTTCTATTTGCAGTTATAAAAGCCCATAAAAATTATCTTAACAGTTTATGTAAATCCAACAATTTTAACTGTTTCTTTGCATGGTAAGATTTTGCAATTTTTATATAACAAACCATTTGCTTTGATGGTATTTTTGGGTAACAAAATGTTTCATTTATAGTGTATTGCATTATTTCAAGACTTTTTGCATGTTTCTCAATCCTCTCCATATTTTTGCCAAAATTTCACCAGGCAAACATTTCCACATTTACAGTACTTGTTACATACTAAATTGAAGTAAAGAATTGATTCAAATAATATTTCATTTCACAAGAGAGATGGGGCTTATATTCTTATCCTCCATTATTAAAATTGAAACTAAAGCAACACCGCAAAAAGACTTTAGTGATAGTGCATGTTCTTATTCTTCTGGGTATTCAAACTACTTTGCAAATCTTTTTAATGACACAAAACACTCTGAATACCTACCGGTAATCTGCATGGAAGGTTCCACAGTTTAGCTAACCTCTTAACCTTTAATGGATGGTAACACTGCACTGACTAAGTGTGACCTGAATGACCTTCAGACCATCCATTGATTTCAGAATGCCAATCAGCCGTCTCCACTGTGTGGATTGTGGGATCCTCCATCGTGTATTGGGCCAAGACCCGTGCCAAAGTGTGCAAAATGCAGAATCTTTTGTACGACCCTAAAGAAGTGAGAGTTTACTGGGATGGAGTTCGAGGAATGAAGTGGGATGCACTCATGTTCAATCTACAAAGAGATCTCGCAGTGTATGATTTTCCTGAACCTGATGTTCTGATCATTCATTTAGGATCAAATGATGTGGCCTCTTGGAATACAGATGAGTTAATTGGCAGAATGAAAGCTGACATTCAAAAAGTAACTGAAATGTTTCCTTTGACCCAGTTGGTTTTCTCTGAAATTCTGGCTCGCCGCGTGTGGAGAGGTTTGTCTTTAGAGTGTGGGGAAGCAAAGAGACAACGAATCAATCAGGAGGTAGGTCAGTATGTCACGGAGATCGGAGGAGTCGTCATGCCGCATGAAAACATTTTACATCAGAATGTGACATTGTATATTAAAGATGGAGTCCACATGAATGACTATGGCAATGATATTTTGTTAGATGATATCATGAATTGTTTGTGCAGTATCTTGGCTGAACCAATAAGCAATGCAGAAGAAGATTCCACGGAAACAGAGGATGAGGTCATTCTCAGTAGCATTGACCTTGACATTTGTTACACTCTACCACTTAGTGAGGTCAACAAAGATATCAAGGGGGACAACCCTCAGCAGAAGGAGATTGATGATGATGATGATGATGATGATGATGATTTTGAGTTTAAAACAAGTGAATAATATTTGCACTTGTGACATAAATTTCATTTTGAAGACATAATGAGTTACCAGTACATATGTTCCGTAAGTTAAATTTTGGATTCGCATCTTGTTTAGCTGTTTCTTACCTCATTGTAACTTTGCTGGGTTTGTTTTTTTGTTTCAAGTTATTAATAAATTTGTTATGACCTGGACTTTTGCTGATTCACTTACACTGTGATATGGTGGAAAGGATTTTTTTTTTTGTGGGATGCATTTTAATTAAGGCCTTGAAGCATAATACTCCTGTCTACTGATCAAGTAAAGATATGTGTACATGTGAATGCTGACTGCATCTCTGCCAATCCCCCTACCAATGGGAGATAATTAGGAAAGTACAAAAATATAAAGGGTGGGATGTTTCAATATCTTCCCTGTGACGGTCAGACTTGTTTGAATAACCGCACCAGATAGCTCGGTTGGTAGAGCACCTGACTAGAGATTCAGGGGGCCTAGGTTCGAATCCCAGATCGTCTATATGTAGAAAAACTTCATATAATAAAACTAGTTTTTTAAGAACATCAAATTGTCAGTGTTTTTTGTTTTTCAGATGGTAACCTAGTTGATGACAGTGAGGAAGAGGGAACTGTGATGCTGAATCTTGATCAAGTCTGTGATGAAAAACCTGTGAAGTGAGTAATCTTCAATAGTCTCTCAAATATTGGTTCTTTGTATGTATCTAAAACTGAGATTTTTTTCTGATCATTTTTTTAGAGGTAAGAAGACTCAACAGGGGCAAAAAACAAACTCCACTAAAAAGAAGAAGAAAGGAAAAACTTGATAATGATCATTGTCTCACTACTGTGTTCATTATATTAACTTTGTATATATTTCAAACATTAAATTTTTACTTTAAAAAAAAAGCTAAATTTTCTGTTTTTATAGGGAAATTACAGGCACACAATTCTTGATAGGCGAAATGTACCAATAAATTAATGTTAAATTAATTTAAACATTTTTTTTATTAATAAATTTACTTCTATTTAATAATGTGAAAACTTATTAAAATTTAAATATGAAGCAATCATGTCATCTTCACTAGCCATGGGTCCGATTCGTTTATTCTAATCTCATTACTGTTGATTCCTAATTTTAGGCGAGTACTTAATTACAAAAGTATTAAATAGCAAGCATCAAGCCTTCGATATAATTTCATTTAGTTTACAACTGTCAAAAACATAGCCAGATTTTAAAATCTAGCAATGATGACTACAATCAAGATTCAAGTGAAAGAAATCCTCTGTATAATGATTTATGAAGATTTGATTTTTATACGATACTATTTAAAAATTTGTTAAAATTGGGGGCAGATATTTGACCATACCAAATATAGTCCTATAGCCAGAAACCGCTGGCTGGGATTTAACTCCTGGCTGTGCACTTTTCATAGCTACAGGTCTGCAGCAAGCATAATCACATCGAATAAATTGTACCAAGTATAAAAATTTTATTGCAATTTCTAATACAAAAATATAAAACTTAAAACTGACTTTCTGTTAAATTCACAGAAACTACTATCTACTACCAACACCATAAAAACAAAAACACACTTTATTATTGAATATACTTCATTTCATGTAGTGGTCATACATAAATATAATCATGATAAACAGGTAAAAATCCTCACAATTTCAATCAATGATTATCTCAACAACCTTTAAAAGAATTTTTTGCAAGATTTATAAAACAATTGACTAAAAAACAAAAATGGAGGACAGGTTAAGATTTGAGAAAGAAGTTAAAAGAATAGAAAGTGTTAAATAAAACATCAAAGGTTGTGGAGGCATCAAAATAAATTAAGAAAATATAAATTTCAACATGCATGAAAGAATTCAAAGATTATTTACAATGGTAAAAATGGTTTCACACTTTGAGTCATACAGTTTCTTTCACACACAATCAATCCATGCAGTTTCTCTCGCACACATTTAAGTCTTTTTGGTTTGGAACACCTAATATGCCATTCATGCAAGTGAATATGACTGCTGCCTGCTATTGCACCGAGCTCCCTGGGAATTTTCTGTCTCACACACAGGGCCAACTTCAGTCTGTCCATGAAGCAGTGAAGCACTAACGCTGAACAAGTCTATCATTGCTGTAGTTACTTTTGGATTTTTGGTTAATGTACTGTACAGTTAATGTTGCCGGCATGAGTTAAAACAATTAATATTTGATAACATATGGTTAAAACAGGTGACTTTCCAATGATTGACATTTTCTTAACATAATAACAACGGTTAAAAACAGGTGCTCATTCCAAGAACATGTCTGTCAGAATTAAGATAGGCAACATTAACAGTGCAGTACATCAAATCTTGAGCTTCCGTCATAGAAGTGGCCCTGCTCCGAATCTTTAACCTGGTATCCCAGTCCCTCTTGAAAACTTTGTGACCTTTTCAATCTGAAAGACCTTTGGTATATCCAAGGTGGAGGTTTATGACATGTAGGGGAGGGAGGTGGGTGGGGGGTTCTTCTGGAAGTCAGACACCTCATGGAATCTACAAAAAATATATAATATCAGTTAATGGCTTTCTGTATCAGCTGTTAAAACTTTCATTAGTAGCTTCAAATTCACATCACTGGCACAAGTAAACTACCTGAACATGTGCACTATTAAGGACACTTACTTTGAAGTCTTGTATTTCTCTACCAAGGCTTGCTGGGGATGCTTGTGTGCATTGATGTAAGTCTGATGAAGCTCTGTTAGACAGTTGGCAAAATGGCCAATTTCATACTGGGAAGACTGTGACAGATTTTCAGGCTGTTAAAGAAAATCAAAAATCAAGAACTGGCATATAATTATAACAATTTTTCAAAAAATCTATACTACCATACTCCAAGTTATTTTTTTTTTCGAAGTCTGCTATCTATATCTGACAAACACAGAATTCTTACCCAGGCTTCCTGTCCAAGGGAGTAGCGGGCCAGACACACGGCTGCTGAAGCAATCACACTGGGCAGATATTTCAGGTACACATCAGCATCAACCATTGTTGTTTCAATCAAGAACTACAAAAATATATCAAAATTTTACCTTCAGTTGGCTTCAAATGGTATACATGTATGAATTTTGAAAGTTTTATAACCACATGCAGCTTTAAATGTAATATGTCCAGTTTTTACTTACCATGGCCAGAGCTCTGGTTTTGTCATCAGCGCTACATTCCTTCAGCAGATTATCACAGAACCAGTTAGCAGTGGGAACAGCCACATCAAAAGACAGAACCTTCAGCACCAAACTCTCCATCCTCAGAACCTGTTACATAAGAAGTGTACATCCATTATAATGTAAAACAAGAACACATTTGATAAACTACTTAATCCTAAAGTATATAAATGGTTAAAACAGAACTGTTTTTATAAACATTTTCAATGTCTTCACTTAGACTTTAACAAAACAAAAGTATCACTTCGCAAGCAGTACCTGGCTCTTGGTGTAGGTGTCATCTGTAATGTAGGCAAACTCTCCAACATCAGGTGGGTAGATTTCCTCATACTTTCTATAAACCACAAAAAAATTGTCAGAATTGTTCGACATGATTGTATAGAAAATAGATTCGAGTCATCTTTCTACTAGAAATGACTTACGATGCTAGGAACATGCTGGCAGCCCCAACCAACTGAAGTTTGCTCCTCTGAACTGACATTTGAGATAGAAATCTGTCAATGTAGTTAACTGCCAAGAACAGGGTCTCCCTGTGGAGCTTGTATTCTTCAGACACCTCAACCAACCAGTCCACCAAAATACTCCGCATAGAGTTGGTAATATCCTGCTGCTTCTTCATGTAACCTGGTTTGGGACGGTTTCGCATCTTAAAGAAAAAGTTTTACCAACTCATTAATAAATCATTAAATTTTATTGCATACTATTCTAAGCAATTTAAAAATGAATTAATAAAATCTAAAAAATTATTTTACCTCTGCCTCTCTCAGGTAGGTGTAGATTTCTTTGGCATACTCTGGAACGGTTGTGATGATGGATTCTCTGTCTAGAGGCGTGGATTCTTCTATCTCTTCTATTGTGGAATCAAGCACCATTGGGGAATCTAAAGGAAAAATTTAATTCTGTTTATTCAAGGTCAAAGTGGTAAAAATCACTGATTTCAGGTCATCTGCAAAGTTAATATGAAGGAAATGCTATTGTTTATTCTTCAATGAAAATATGAAAAAATATACATTGCATAAACTATGGCTCATGGGGGGGGGGAACTTACCGAAACCATCATCATGGTGAATAGCCTCATCCTCTTTGGCTGTGGAGATTGGTCCAAGTGCAGGACGAACTAAGGATGTAATGTCACAGAGTGTTGAGGAAGACTTCGTCACATTTGACCTGGTCACTGGTTTTAAAGCTTGCCTTGTCGGTTGTTCTTCAACAAAGATGGAAAATGGCTTATTTTCCTGTCCTCCAAATATCTTTGCTGGTTTAGCAAAGGCGTTTTCATCTTGACAACCATTCTCTACGCCAGTCTGAAAATTAAATAAATTTTTTAAAGTAAAGCGTGCGGCTTGAAAAGGTTACCGAGGCAGTCGCTCTAACGGGCTTGCGGAATTTAAATTCAAATTTTGCTATTTCATACCTTTGCTGCCCTAGAAGGCTGGACCCGAATATTGTTTGATATACTTCCAAGAGCCGCCCTTTTTGGTGCATTTCTTGCGGCCAGACCAGCATTTGCTTGCTTTACACGCCTTGGTCCAAGGTTTTCGGCATCCTCCCGGTTGACATTGTTTCCAAACACAAACGAAGACATTGCCTCAAAAAAGTATTTGTTAAACGGAAAGGAGAAATATGAAGTATATATTTCTCAAAGAATCGAAATATTCAGAGTTGCATTGAGCAAGTCTCTGTTTTCAAGTCGGGAATGCGAGAAACCGTGCAGAGACTGTGTTCTTCCAAGCCCAAACTGTGTTTGAACTCCGTTTACAGCTGAGTGTGAAATGAACCTAAAGCGAGGCAAGCTCGTTGAATTCCCCGCTAGGTTAAATCGACCAATCGCAATGTAGCATTTCTTAGTCACATGATACACAAAGAAATCATTCGGAAACAAATGTCATATGGTTTTCCAATGTAATTTAGGCAAAGATTAAGAGTGTTCCGATGGTTTGGTCATTTCCGAACCCGAACAAATTAAATAAATATATACAAAGGGGCGAAAAGGCGGGACTGTACAAATCACTGTTACATATATCATAGTGATGGGAACTTTTATACTAACTCAGTATAAGTCCCTCATAAAATCGGGTTTTTTTCGTGAAAGTAACCAAAGCTAATTACCAACCGACTTAAATTTATACAACTGCTAGGAATTGTATTAATCATGAATTTATTTTCCTACGTTTGATGGATAAAAAAAAGGAATAAACCAGTTCGTAATCAATACATGAAGCAAAAATTAGAATAAGCTGAATTATAAAAGAAAGAACACGTGGTACATGACATCGATCTCGTTAAACCCTGGCATTATTTTGAAATACTCTGGTTACTAACGTACGCTGCCATTCTTTTTAAAATACGTACATTGTTTATATATAATGAAAGCATTAATTGGGTTCTTAAAAATTATGTTCTATGAGTTAGTCATCCATATGCATAAAAAAATTAAAATTATATTATCAAACATTAGTTGTTTGTTATAATCATTACTTGATCATTATTAATGTTAATAATTATTTATCATCACTTATTATAGATACAATTCATCTTTTTAAAAATCATTATCATTGTTCATCATTATTAATTAGCACAAGTTGTTTGTTTTAAACTATCAGAATTAAGCTAAAAGTTGAGGTTGACATGTTTATTTGACCGGGGTAAATGTATATTATATAATTATATATATTTTTGTATTAACAATTAAAAGGAAATATTGCTCCCAGATGTGAGAACACAGTGGGTAGTTTGCTGTGTGGTATATGCGACCGTGTGGCGATTAAATGGTCCACATCAATGAGAGTGGACTCAAAGTAATTGTTAATCAAACAAGATAAACGATAGGAGTCACACCTGTCTAAGGAACTTTATTGTAACACAGCATGTGATCAATTTTACCTGTCGCTTGACTTATCCGTATATACTACAGGTGGTTTATTGTCAATGAATATAGATACAAGTTCCCACAGTCGTATATACACATCCCTACACGTACTCGGTGACATATTTCACTCGATTTTATTATCGTTTTGATCATACAAAAATCAACCTATATAGACATTTGAGAAATACTATATATCATAGGTGCGTGAAACTTTTTAATTAAAATGCGTACATGTGCAAAACTTACTTTTAGATATGCTTTTAATTAACAATCAGATTTCAATTTAGCCGATATGTATGAAATCCTCTCTCTCTCTCTCCCTCTCTCTCTCTGGAGTTGGAAAAAAAATCTACTCTCGATCATGTAATCATGCTAGAGGTACAAACTAGATTTCCTTCACATTGACATAAAAAAATAAACCTGGCTTATGACCAACGAAGGAAGTCTTTACTACTTTGAGTACAAGTCCGCCAGTCTGATTGACTGTGCACAGGCTCCGTTCCTTGGTACTCTCTGTAATTAGGCCACCTTTTCAAACTACTTTGTTGGATTTCTTCCTTCAAAAATATTATATATTAGTACATTTTAATTTCAAATGTGAAATATGGACATATTTAAATCATTCATGTCCAACATTGCAAGCACGTAGCATCGGGGGGGGGGGGGGGGGGGGGGGGGGGCCGGTCCCAGAAAATTGAATTAATGGGGGGTTTGCCCCCCACCCACTTCCCACTTTTTCGGAAGCATAAAAATAATTGAAGTTACCGTAATTGCATCTTTTTTTTCCTTGTCAAGATTTTTTGGATGAGTCTGCCGTCTTAAGGTTAACAGTAAAAAAACTAAAGTTGTAATATTTGGTAGAGGTAAGCAAACCAGCTGTTTTACTTTTGAAGGTTCCGAATTAGAAATAGTTAACAACTTTAAATACCTAGGTGTTACATTTTGTAAAAGCAATTCTTTTAATCTTAATGTTAAAGAACTGTTTGACAAAGCTACAAAAGATATGTACGGTGTTATTGGGAAGTGCAGAATCCATAATTTAGCATTTGACTGTAAAATAGACATGTTCGATAAAATTATCAAACCAATATTATTATATGGATGCGAAGTTTGGGGTTTTCATAACAGTAATCTCCTTGAGAAATTACATTTAAAATTTTGTAAACATATATTGAACTTGAGAGCCTCAACACCAAACTTTATGGTATATGGGGAACTTGGAAGAGACCCCTTAACAATTAATGTCAAAGTTAGAATGATTTCCTTCTGGGGTAAATTACTTAATTTCCAGAACTCAAAATTGTCAGCAAAACTTTTTAATGTCTTAAAGAATTTTAATAACCCATGGTGCGAAGCTATTAAGAAAATCTTAGATCAATGTGGATTAACATATATATGGTATGAAAACACAATAAACATACCCTGGTTAAAATCTAAAGTATACAATATTTTATTAGACCAATTTAAGCAATCATGGTATAGCAGGTAAAAAATTCTCCAAAAGGTTTAAATTATAGGATTTTTAAAGAATCACCGGATTTTGAAAAATATTTATTGATTTTGCCAACAAAACTATGTAAGAAATATTGTAATTTAAGAACAGGTAATGCTAAATTACCTATTTAGACAGGTAGATGGTTTAATATTCCTAGAGAAAACAGAATTTGTAAATTAAGTGCTTGCAATGAAATTGGGGATGAACTTCACTATCTTTTCAAATGTACTGATGTATATATATCCAATTCAAGGGTTATATGTTTACCAAAATATTTCATAACAAATCCAAATGTTGTAAAATTTGAAACACTGTTTAATGTCACAAACATAAACCAACTTACCAATATTTGTAAACTATTAGTTACTATTTTTGAGAGTTAGCTCTCTTGGTTAACTTGAACCAATTATCTGTTATCCCTTCATCATGCCTGTACCAATGATTTTCATCTATTATATTGTAATTTGTACATACTGTACATAAGTATTTTCTCTACACTGTATATTTAGTTATGAGAATAAAGTTCTTTGTCATTGCCCCCCCCCCCCCCCCCAACCCCACTTTCAAAGACAAGGTGCCTGTATTGGTGAATTACCATTTAATGGGGTGTAACTGTAGTATACACAGCTAATATAGAAACGTACATGTACACATATTTCGACTGACTGTATTCTGAATAGGAATGCATGTTCACGTGAAAAGTATATGAAGAAAAGGGATTTGTCAAACCCTTTGATTTGGTCCCATTTGGTGCAATGTCATTCTTCTGCATTTCTGAAAATACATGTGTGTGAAAATTCTACAAGGTAAGCTATACTAAAAATGAACCCATGAATACCTTGACAGAAATCACTTTCAAATCCAACAACTAGCAAGTAATACTTTTACATTATCAATAAAATAACAGTAGGGAATAGATTTTTATTGAACGTTTGAAGATGAGTATTATGTACTGCATTTGTTTTAAAAAAAACCCCACTACTAAAGTATAGGATATACCAAGGTTCAAAAACATGATATACCAATGTTCAAAAACATGAATCAAAATACATGCAGGTCCTTATTGTTTGCAAAACTTGGCCTGTATCCCAATATGAGTCTCAAATCATGCACAGATTCATGTACAATATCTCATTTGCCTCCAAGAAGAGCATCATCATGCATGTCTCCTATGTACCATAATTAAGGTTTGGATGAATAAATTGAATCTTAACTTGCTATGCATTTATTTTGCTTCTCAATAATAACCACCAACAATTTTTCTTCTATATATTTGATTAACAATAATCAATTAACAATAACAGCTAGAATGGCAAGGCGTGTGTCCATGGATCACGTCCTTCACCGACTGTGTAGATCCTCCACTCTCGCTTTCACCAACTTTGAACAAGCACTGTAAAAATATTGTACAAGTAGATATACACTGAATAAATGATCCATGTATTTAGTGAATGAAAATGCATTTTTCCCCCCCGAATTACAATGATCCCTTAATACAAACACCAACCATACCATCCCAAAACCTTCCACATGTTTTGTGATTTACATGTAATTAAATTAAATCACAACTCACTTGGCATCTTTTCGAACTTTCCAGAATTCATCCACGTAATCTGATCGTCCCAACAACTCGACGAAATCCTCGTCGTGGGTGATGACCACCAGCTGGAAGTTTTTCTGACTGGATCGCGACTTGATGATTCTGTAAAACAAACAGAAGCCATTGGTAACATATGATAAATCTATCATGTCAATTATTTCTTTAGTTATTCACAGTTCTCTAATTTCAAGCATACATTAAACACATATAAAATCTAAAATATGATATATTTGTAATTCTTTACAATATCTTTTATTTTACTGTTTTTGATCATTTGAAAATACATGTACATGGTTGAGTTTTAATGATGCTGAAAAAATGTTATGTTAATGAATTTCATAATTATTTACCAAGAAATATGTCAAACTACATGTATATGTACAGTGTATATTTTATAATATAATTTATTTTACAAAATTTTACATCGAATGTCTGTATCTTATCCATATTAAAAATCCTGAAATTTTTAATAAACATCTTTTTCAAGAAAACCAAATCCAATCTCTGAGTGCAAAATCAATGCTATTGAATTCATCAGCATTATTAATACTAACTTGGACAGGGTTACACTCTAGATATTGACGTTACACTTCAGATAATGAAGTTAAACTCCAGATAATAAAGACTTCATTGAAGTTCAAGCTTACTCTACGAGTGCAAGAGCCAGACTCTCAATGTTTTCTCGGTCCAAGTTTGTTGTCGGTTCATCAAGGGCCAAGATCCCACAATTCAGACAGAATGTCTCTGCTAGAGCCATTCGTATAATCAGCGATGCAAGCACCTGTCAAATAGCAGTATCGGTAGTTTATAAGACCGAGAACAACAATCAAAGTAGCACTATAAATCAATGATAACATGTATAGTTTAAATGATAAGAAACTTGAAAGATATCTTGCCTAAAAAAACTAATTCAATATATTTACATTTGCAAATATGCTTCCTTATATGAACCTATAGAATATTGAAAACATTCAATTCTGTGTGAACTTTATCATGACGTCACAATGATTACCGCACGCACTAATCGTTTGACAGTTGCATTATTGCAAACCTAAAAACACGGTTACGTTAATAATTCTGAACGGTTTGCCTTTCTCAAACGTAAATATAAGTAATAAACAGCAATTTTAAAAAGTTCACCGGGATATGAACTTGGTTAATACATGATCAAATCTTCTGAGAAGCCCTTTGGGCTTCACAGGATTTGATCAAGTGACCAACCAAGTTCATATCCCGGTGAACTTTTTAACTTGCTGTTTATTTTTTAAGTACATGTAAGTCTTTGTCAAATGTTCATAAGTAACTTTCAAATGAGTTAGATGACCTCTGACCTTTTGACCAGCACTGCAGCGCCCCCTCATATCAAGGGCTGTGTCCCCCTTAATCATCACAACCCTGTAGTTGTATGTCCGGCGGGCCTTCATCAGTCCTGCCTCGTCCTCATCAGAACGAATCTCTATTGTTTCTATGTCTGCCAATCAAAAGAAATACAAAATCTTTCAAGTCAGTCAATTGAAATAACATTTGACTACATTATAAAAGGTACATGTATATTCTCTTTATGTAAGATAAGAGTAGTGTGAGGTAGTATGCAGGACAATTGCTGCCCAACACAATACAGACTCATGAAAGTGAACTTGACACCTGAACCATTGTTTGTATGTACTGTATTATTTGATATTGCCAAAAGAGCTTCTAAAACACACATAAAAATAATCAATTGTCAATAATCAATTGAATACAAATTGCATGTATTTTTCTGCAGGAAAAATTTTATTTACCATTTCCTTTATAAGTGTTCCTCCACAGCTCTCGGATGATCTTGTTGATTTCATCCATCTTCATATTATGGTAACTCATTATAGCTCTACAAATTACATAGCAAGACTTTTGTCATGAAATTTACATGTAAATCAAACCAGCTTTTAGAAAGATTGAAGTTTTGTAACACGTATACAAATGTAAATCCATAATACATGTATCTAACTTTTCTTGAAATTATCTTTTTGTAAATGACCAGTACAAAAGTAGTTTGAAAAACATTTAAATTGTCTTACTTATCAAGTGCTTTGTAATATTTCTCCAGGTCACTGCTTGCCAACTCTGTAGTCTGAAAAATGAAAGACAGCAAAAACATTCAAGACCATCAGTAAGGTCATCATACTGATGTACCCAGTAATGATCAACTACATTCCCTATCTCACCAGAAATCTCCCATTTATACTTCCATAACTATAAAAGTAAGCAGCCTACTTTCAGGATGATCATCTTGTCCCTGAACTTGGTGCCTGCATTCTTGTACATCTCTGACTTGAGCTCATTAAGGAGACTGGACAGCTCACCATGTAAAGCCATCCTTCTGTTCTCTGACATTTGTTTCTGGAAAATGTCATAAATCACATGTGTACTGATCAATGGAAGTTAAAACAAGTTAATGATTAACGTCTATAATGTGGAAGTGTTAGTTATTTGGCATTTCTACTACATGTAGCTCTGACCAGTGGGTTATTCCTTTAGCTTGATCGGTAGAGTGCTGGATTTGTAAGTTGGAGGAAACAGGTTCAAACCACAGCAGAGACAATAAGTGTCTGATACAATAATTCATCCAAAGTCAAATCATTTAGCTGCTGCAGAACTGTACCTCCATGGGAAATTTGGGTTGACGGACCATGGAGCTACAGGTCCATCCAAAACAAAACAAAAAGTTGCGCGCGGTTTTGGACTTATTAACCTAGTTAAGGTATATATTCTGTGAAAATTTCAATACAGTTTTTTATATGGATGGACCTGTAGCTCCACGGTCCGTCAACCCAAATTTCCCATGGAGCTAAAGTTCTGCAGCTACAAATCACTCTGCATGTTTTCTGTTTTTAAGCTTCAGTAAAAAAATGTACATGTAACTAGCTTTAAGTATAATGTCTATCTTCAGCCCATTCACCTCTTTGAGAAGGTCCTGTTGCTCTGCCATCAATCGACGTCTCTCGCGCTCCAGATGTTTAGCATCGATCCCGCCCAGTTCACTCTCCAGCCCGGCTATGCTCTCTTTCTTCTTCTCGATGTCTTGTAAATGTCGGCGAAGTCTTAGGTTATCCGTCAATTCTCTCTCCCTCTCCTGCACAAAACAATGGTTATTCCAATGAATCAATCTTACAGAACTATGAAACTGAATTTGAGATACTTTTTAACAGCTGAATGGCTGATTAGCTCACCGCATTCTTTGCCAGCTCATCCCTCAGCTTGTTCAAACTTTCAGTGTAGTCTTTGGATTCTTCCTCTTTTTTGGCGGCTTTCTCCTCGATCTGAGTCAGGCGGTTTTTGTTCTCCACTAACAGTTCTGCCTTTCCTGATTGGTTGTAACTAGAAACAAATATACAGATATACTACTGTAGTATAAAACCAAAATACTGGTCAACTTGCTTACATAATGAACCCAAATATACATGTACATTTCAGTTGTACGAAATCAACAAATATTTCTAATCCCTCATATCTTAGAAACTTGGAATATTAAGAATCTGGGTTACCGTAAAATCTCCTGTATAGCACGCACCTGTGTTTAATACACACCCCCAAAGTTTGGTGTAAAATGAAAAAAACGCTGTTCCTATGTATAATACACACCCCAAAAATGAAGAAATTTTTTATCGAGATTTTTTAAAAGTTACAATGTGCATGCATTGATAATGTATTCAAAGCGCTTAAAAGTAATAATGTTTGCAGATGTAAACCAAAACAACAAGAAAAGTAATGACCTAATTGATAATTAGTCCAATTCTTTGATATCGTTAAATACACATTCTGAAGAAATGTCTGTATGTCGTATATCGTGATTATTAACTCGTACAAATGATAGGTCTATTTTTAACAGTGTCTATCAGTATATAAAACAATGACTGCATAACGCGACACAAGGTGAACAAGTTTTAAATCATGTAATTATTGCTAATTTTCCTGCACTCGAATAAACTGTGAAGTCTGACACGAGACAGGTGCATGCTTCACCAGAAATTGTTAAACAAACATTGACCACGCGACGAGTCAACAGGTGGCTGGTTACGTAATGGTGAATACACTGGCGAGAACTTGTCTGATGCAAGGAACAGTGGTCCGAGTGGATAAATATTCTAATACATGGGAAAAAAAATAAGAATAAGGTATTTTTGACAAAATAAGTTTAGTGTACACTCATACAACTTACATAACACGCGATATCAGCAGTCATTCTCCCACGGTATCCAAAAACGCGCTCTAAAAAAGGGGTTAAAATTTTGTTCCTGTATGTATAACATGCAACCCCCCCCCCCCCCCCCCCCCCCCACTTTTGATCAAATTTTGGCTGAAAAAAAGTGCATACTATACATTAGACTTTACGGAATAAGGAATTAAAACAAGTTGCGAGGGGCATAATGTTTTTGACCCGTCCATCAGTCCTGTTATTTTGCAAGTGCAACTCCTCTTAAACTGTTGCACAGAATTTTGTGAAACTTTGTGTTAGGAATTTAGGACACAATGTGTAGATGTGCATATTACTAGAAAATTCCGATTCCATTATTTTCTGGGAATATCAGCCCTTTTGAACTAAGAAATTTGGCCATATATTGAATACAGCAAGGAACAGTTTGTCAGAACAACTCTTCTTAAACCACTTTACAGAATTTCATAAAACTTTTTAGGTACATGTATTTAGGACACAATGTGTTGATGTGCATATTATAAGCACCAGGAAATTCCGATTCCATTATTTTTCTTTTGAATTTAGAGTTTTGTTGTTGTTAAAGACAAAGATATAAATGTGCATATATGCTGAAAATTTTGATGTGATTTTTTATATGAGTTATGCCCCTATATTCATTTATTTAATGAGTACCCTTCCATTCGTTACCAGTGTTTTCTCCAGAAAATTTTTGAGGCATGGGGGAGAAGTTTGGCAGACTTGGTGCGCGGTGTGACGTACATGTAACAGCGCCCCAGCCAGTGCAAAATCACTGCACGTAATAATAATATAACCATTGATGAAATGTACTACATGTTATATACTATAATTGATGCATTCTCATGAAATCTACATGAAACCATGCAATTAATACAGCAAACTTGCTTCAACTTATTCTGGACAGTTGATATTTCTTGTTTAAACTTAGGGTTTATATGAAAGTTTCTGGGATATTTTGACACCAAATAATTAAATTTAATTACTGTACTATAACTTTGCAGTCAGTCCCCTTCCCTTTACATGTGCACACAGTCAATCATTTTAAGAGGCATACTATAAGATGTCTCTAGTCATGTGACATCGCTTCTGTTTATTACTTGCAATTAACTGTAATTTTTTTTCTTTATTGAGTACATTTGCTCAAGTTTCCAATATTTTTACGGCAAATAAACAGTTCAAGCATATCGCAACCAAGCTAACACCATCAAGTGAACAATGTGCTATTTTTAGATCTTGGAAAATCCACAACATTTGATAAGGACGGAGGTGTCGAAAAAGGCACATTATATTAAAACAAGAAGTAATCACGTCTCTATTTATGCATTTATTACCGACTTATAAACTCAGTTTCAATATATCCCAATCATAAGCTAAGTCTTTTAACCGTTTACCATGTGTGCCCCCTTGCTGAGATCAATGTTGAAGTTAGCGACGCTCACTGCGGGTGCAAGCGTTTTTATGTAGATTGTACGAAATAACAACAATTTTAAATCTACTTATCACTGTTAAGATGTGAAATAATTGGAAAAAGAATTTTTGCTTTAAAATAAGCATGCATAGTGGGAGATCTTCAATGCATGGCAGTACCGCTATGCAAAAACGGCCTGGGAAAACAATGATTACGTGTAGCATTGTCAAGCGATGGGGGAGCAGGGGTATGTGAGCTTGCTCACTTTTTCTTTCATTTTTACTGTATTTCTATGAAAACCTCTTTCATGATACCTGGTAATTCAAACAATACACTACACTCACTTTTTGATTTCCAGGTTGACATTTTTTACTTTTGCAGTATCATTCTTCACTTTGTCTACCTGCAACAGTACAGACGCATAGTTTTGATCAAAACTAATCGCCCCTCTTATTTCATTCATCTTCCTTTTTATGCTCTTACAGATGTACAATTGGGGATATATTTATGTTTTCTAGCTTTCTAAGAAAAATTTAATAATTGACGATGAATTTTGAAATTTAGTAGGTAATCATTTCAAAAAATATATTTAATTCTTAACAAACCAAATCTGTTCTTCTCTTATATTCTTTACCCCATTTATAATTCCCCATACCTTTTATACGACCCCTCTCACCTCATTCTTCATGTGTTCCATTTGTTCTTCCTTTTCCTGTAGAATCTTTTCTTTTTCTTTCTTCAATTTCTCAAGCTGATTCTGATAAAATACAAGATACAAATAGTGGTCAAAAGGATCTGAAAGCGATGAATAAGTGAAATTCCAAAGCCTTTAAAGTCATCAGGTTTAGAAAATACAGGTAACTCTTGATGGCTCGAATTTCGATCGCTCGAAGTTCTTGATCGCTCGAAGTGAGGCTAGGGTCCCGATTTTTTCCCCTATATAACTAAGCAAATTTACTTTTGATTTCTCGAACTCTTGATCTCTCGAAACCCTTGATCCCTCGAGGTCAAACTGCAGTCTCGCTATTCATAATCTATTGTTTTTTACTCTCGATACCTCGAAGTGGCTGTGTATAGGCAAGCGATACCTAATTAACACCTACTTGGTCATTTGAATGGCTCCATTGTTAGACGCGGGACCCGTTTAACGGGCTGTTTATTCAGGCGACACTTGTCCTGCAAGGTGATAATTGTTCAATGATTGATCATACCTCTACCTTATCTATAATTAACACTGACCGTCTTACGATAATTTGGAGATGCAGTGAAAATGAAATATTAATTGAGACGAGACGTTAATTTTGAGACATAGTCAAAATTGATGAATTATAAAACTGTAGAAATTATGCATATCAGCATCATTGTCATTATAATGATAATTGCTGAACAAGTTCTTACAGCTGGTGAAGGACCCGTACAGTGGGAACAGTGGATGATACTCAGTTATCTATTTTACGACATGTCCTCTCGCAGTCCAGTAGTACTGAGCAATCTGGTAATAATATGATGCATAAAATAAATAATTATTCTGACTTTATTTAATATTTGTTTCTATTTAGTTTTTAACATCCAGATCTGTATATTTAACTGAAAAGAAAACGTTGATTGAGCACGTGCGTAAGGTTAGCACTAAATAAATGGCTTTTTCATAACATCTGGTAAGACTAATTTTAAAACCCGTCGGTCAACCCGGAAAATCCCGAACTCTTGTAAACTCTAACTCTTGATCCCTCGAAGTTTTTCCTCAGTCCCATGGACTTCGAGTTATCAAGAGTCACCTGTACCATGAATACTGTAGTTCAAAATTGGAAAGATGCAAAGTTTGAAACAAAAGACAGAACCCTAGTGCCTATATGCCTCAAATCAATGCTCAATAACTTCATACTCACAAGAACCATTTAAGAAGGATTTAATTGTTTGAATAAATAGGTTACCTGTAATGGTTTAATCTGATCCTTTGAATCCTGAAATGAAAATCTAGTTTGTTAGAATTCAATGTCATGTTTTTATAAAAATAAGTGCATGTACATGTTGTATATATGTATGCTTAATTCAAAAGTCATTCTACAAGCATGTTTAATAGAATGTTTTCAGAAAAAAGAAAAACACAAACAACTATTGACTTTCACAATAATGCAGTCCGTGTGTACCGTGATTTCCTTGTCGTACTGGTCGTTCTCACTGAGAAGCTTCGCCTTGTCCTCCTCCAGTTTATTTCGTTGCTGTAAATCGCTGTCAATCTGAAGCTTTTCTGATGTGAGTTGGTTCACTTCCGATTTCAAACGCTGCACTTCCTCTGTATATAGGTTGATTTTCTGCCTCAGACTATCCAGCTGCTTGTTAGAGGAGTCACTGTAAAATGATACAAGTTGTAAGAAAAGATTGAACCATTGTTAGTTCAACAACAATGCTCCCTCAAAAATAGATTTCTTGTAGTCCCTTATAGCACATCATCACTTTTTCAGCACTTGTTAAAGACTTGACCTTTTAACCTCAAAATCATCTACAACTCACATTTGAAATATGTGTATTACCACAACCAAACAAATAGATACAGACAACAACCATTGCATCTTTGACTTTTGACCTGAAAATCCCCAAAGGAAACTTTCTGTTGTCAGAATACAGTTACATTAATATACATTGTACCATATATCTTATTCCAGAATATGACTCTTGAGATATTGTCAGAGGGGTAATGAGTTGATTCATACATGTACAATGAAAAAAAGATCTCTTTTTTCAAAGGGGGCACAAAACTACTCACACTTTTAATTGTAGATCTTCTTTTTCATTTATAACATCTTGTAGAGTTCTATCAGAGTCTGAACCAAAAGAAAACAAATTAGATTTACCCAAAATTATTTGAGTTTGTAGTTCATTATATTGTACAATTAAACTGATTTAAGCAAAATTTTAAGGGTTACCTAAAAAATTAAGGCAAGTGGCCTTTGATTGAAAATTTCAATCAAAGATGAACATTGTAATTTTTGACAATTCTTTTTATCACATAATTTCCAAGATAAAAATAAGTTCTGATCCTTGTCGCGGCTTACCTCCTCCTGACAGTTTAGCGCCCTCTGTTGAGATTTTCTTCTCCAGCTCAGTTACCTCTCCTTGGTACCTGTCCATCATCACAATGTCAGGCTGTATCTGTTTTGCTGATTCATCGTCTTGCTCCTGAGTGTGAAGATCCTCCTCTTTCTAATATCAAAATGCACATTTACATGTAATTAGCAAACAGAAGTAAATATAATAAATGTGTAACAGAAACAGATTCTACAACTTTTCATCTTTCAGCCAGACTGGCATACAAATCCAGTGCTGAAACAATGAAGCTGAAGTGAGGGTGTGGTTACTTTGAATGATTTTATTCCAAACAATTTCGATTTTTTTTTTAACTTTACAATGATAATTTCCTGCCCGAGAACCAGTACATTATTTTGGGGGGCTGAAGTACAAGTACTCTGGCTTACTGTTTGAATGTCTTCTCTGAGCTTGGTAATGTCTTCATTGATTTTTTTCAACTTGTTCTTCAGCTCTGGGACCTCTTTATCTTCTAAAGTTGTAATCTGAAAAATCGGATTTTGAATGTTCATAAGCTGCAATAAAGTTCCTCTATTACATGTGTAGCATTTGGAAATTCATGGTTTCTGCATACGTAATCCAACAGGTGCATCTTATCAAACTTACATTTTCTTTAAGTGGCTTGAGCTGCATCATAGCATCATACTTTGTTCGGTATTCATCTAGGTCTTTTTCAGTCTTCAGTAATTTGCTTGGTACCATACGAAGCTTATTCTTAAGCTGAAAATAAATACACAAAATATATATGACATTTTTTTAATGTGTGATGAAACATATCAATTCATTACTGCCAGCTTTTATCTTCAATATGATTCTGCAGATAAAAGCTGGCAGTAATGCATTGATACGCCAATATGCCATTATAAATAATTAAATATGATGTTTTGTTAACATGTGTATCAGTCCCCTGGGTCTACTGACCTCAATAACGAGCTCCTTGACCTCTTGGTCCGTGTCAAATTCTCGGTGACATAGAGGACAACATGGCTCCTGCTTCTCAAGGTCGTTGACATACTTCTGAAAAAAATGTTCAGCCCCCAACAGGGATCCTCTCTGACTGTAAAAAGATGAAATCCAGTGTTCTCTTACATGTACAGTAGATCAACAAAGAAAAGGTGCATGTACATGTAATACATAATTTTCATACATGTATGATAAGGCACTGTTCAGATCCTGAAGCATTATATATAAACATTAAAAATTTCACTTCATGTTTTGCATTCCATATAAACCATTAAGCACTACGTGTGAAGAGTTCTGCATTACATGCATGCTGTTTCAAGAATGCCTAGCAAAATAAGCATACTTTGTATGTAGCATTTTATCTTACTACATCAAAATCTTTCTCATCATTTGTAATGTTTCAAAAATGTTATTAGAGACCATATTAAATTTTAACCTAAACTGTATCTAAAAACTCACTCTTGAGCTGAGGACATTTTCTCTTGCAATGAAGACAGGCCATCATCAAAATTCTGACTTCCACACACCGAAAAGATTTTTTCCTCCACATCTAGAAATTCATATCTATCATTAATAAGAGTTTACATAAATCCTCTTTTAAAAACTTTAATCAGTTGTGAAGAATCTACACTGTACACATAACTACAAATAAACATAAATTGCAAATTATTTCTCATACTTTTTAATTCTTCTTCTGTTTTCTTTAGAGTCTCCCTGTAAAAAATGTTGATTTTATAACATCAATAGTCATTAATAACAACAAAATGAAATAGAAAGTGTATCAGTTTAAAGATACTGTAGTTAACAGAAACATATTGACCTTACCCAATCATTTTTTTCTCTGCCTCTCTACTGGAAAGAGCACTCTTGCTTTTCTGTATCTCCTGATTCAAGCGTTTCACCGATTCAGTCTGCTTCCTGCGATAAACAATTTTCAAGATGATGTACATGTATAAATTTAACATTAAAAATTGGGATAATAAACATGCATTGTTAGAAATACATGTAAAAAATTGAAATCTACTAAAGATCTACACATTTTGGTCATTAATTTCTTATCATTCTTAACATTAAACAACATAAGTATTGTAAGGTAGACATTACCCTATATACTCGTCAAGTTCTCCCCGAACATTCCTAGCAGGCATGTGTCCCAGTAAGTAGGTCAGTGTGTCCTCCTGTTTGGCACGCCTGAATATATATGTAAAAAATGCTTAACTAAGTGCAAAAAATGCATGAAGAGGATTAAGTAAGAATATATAAAATAGAAAAATATATTCAATGTACATGTATAACATTTGTTACATAAATTCTAAAGACAAAGGGAAAATCCAATACAAGTACATGTATATGATCTTTGATAATAAACAGAGAACATATTTAGTACATGTACATGTAACTGACTGCATGCATACAAAATACAAGCTCATAGACATGTTGAATGCTTACTTGTTGACTTCACTTGACATTTTCTGATAAAAATGAAGTGGAGAAGCAATTAATCATGACAATAAATATCGTGGCTACAAAATGAGGCTGCTTACTGAGATTCAGGGAATTACCTCCCTTTTCATAGGTCTGCATTATTGTACAATGAGGTGGAAAAGAATTCTTTGGAAACTCACAGTCTACGGATCTGCTCCTCTTTGGTCGTCTTGTCTTTCTTCAGCACATCTAGCTGGGCCCTGGCACTGGACTGCAAGTGGAGGCGATTCATCTCGGAACTGAGGGTACAGACAGAAAATTTAGTCAGAACTCATCAGATAATAGCAGTGCACAAAATATAACAAGATAAAATCACCTAACACTTTCTGTATTCAAATGGTTTTCATTTAGAGTTAGGTTCAGTGTTACAGATGTATTCTGACCCTAATGTTGTTGTTATACCAACTTTTATACCGATAAGCAACATTTCACAATAATTTGTGACAACAAATTGCCACTATTTAATGTACTGTATGACTTACTAAAAAAAACCAATGGCTTTGTATTAACAACCAAAAGGCAGTCAGGAAAATTGTTATACATGTACAAACACATTCAGATTGGTTTTAAAAATATAAATAACAAATGCTTAAGATGGAATGCTACACCAAACTTTTATTTTTTGAACAACGAAATCATGTTTCAGAAATGATACTTTAACAATCCATAAAATAAAATTTTGGGGTAGCATTCCACCTTAACTGAAAACAAAATCTGGCAACAAACCTGAGTTCACTAATGTTGGCATCCAGTTTGGACTTCTCCTTGGAGAGAGATTCAATTTCCTGTTTCACTTTGTTTACATCTACTGTTTTTTCTGCTTTGCTAAGTTCAAATTCCTAAAAAAAATATTCAACTCAGATTTTTTTCCGTTCGAGTTCTAACAAAACATGAACAATAGAAATTGTGTTGCATGCATCAAATTATTTATTAAACAGGTAACTTTATAATTTTTTAATTTAACACAGCTGGTTTTTATTTACAGTTCAGTCATATCAATTCTTGTCTTTATACACATCAAGTCTTAACAAGAAGCTTGAGAAGATATCTGAGTGCACTCACAGCTCGCTTTAGTTCGCGGGTTATCTGGTCCCTCCTTCCGGCCGAGGCCTCAACCTCGCTCAGCTTCTTGTTCAGCTGTTTAATCTTCTGAGTGTTCTCCGTCTGAAAAATTAATAATTCTGTATTGTTTACACACAGTACATGTACAGCAGGTGCTTTATCATATAGAGGTAGAACAGACATTTTTCATGAGTTGTGATCATAGAATGAGAAAGGGGTTCAGCAAACATCTATCACACTTTACATTCATTATTTTTAATGACCGACAGATTTGCACCTGTACTGTATCTTACATCTACATCTGAAACCTACCATTAAATCCCTCTTCAGTCGCTCATTCTGCTCCAGCTTAGTTTTTTTGTCTCGAACATCATCCAGTTTTTGCTGCATGTTGGCATCTTTGTCCTCAAACTCTGCCTGAGGAAGGGAATTATAAAATTCACACAACTATCTTACAAAACAATAAAAAAATCAAGAAAGAATTGAAAATCAAAGCTCTAATTCCAGCTGACTAACTATCACATAAATTGTCAAATTTCAATAAATTCACAGTTAACAATGAAAGAACCAAATACTAAACATTATTCAAACTACAGAGGAACTTCTGACACTTGGCTACTCACTTTCACTTTCTTCCCATCCTCCAGAAGGGTCTCTATTTTGCCCCTGATGAGGTCTATAAAGGCTCGGTACTGTTCATCACTCAGGCTTCCCCGACTGTACCCTATTATACAATCTCATCTCAAAAACTGCAAGTGTCTAATAAATCACATTGATCGCTACATGTACTTCATTTTTAAAAAGTTGATTCAAATAAACATATAGATTATAGAATTGTGTTGTGTGCTTATTGTTAATTGGACAAATATAATCTAAGATTGATGTAATGTACATGTATGGGTATGATCTTATTTCTCCACTAATCTAAAAATTCCATCCACCATTCTAACTCAGTGACAGGTCACTTCCTTACCTTCAATATCGTACTTTTTGGACAATTTCTTTATCTCATCATCCCTTCTCTTCATATTTTCTTTATACCTCTGTTTGAAGAAAAAAACCCAACTACAGTTGAACTTCGATATCTCGAACACTGATATCTCGAATACAATGGATATGTCAAAGTGATTTGTAAGTCCCAAACACTTATTTTTTAAGTATTTTACCCTTGATATCTTGAATACTTGTATATCTCAAAGTTTTTAAACAGTCCCATCTAGTTCGAGATAACGAAGTTTGACTGTAATAATACAAATGTATGTACATGTGTACATTGCATTTTTTTATCTATTGGTACATATCAAATAAACATAGGTAATCACAGATTACAAAGCTCACCGAGACGAGACATCACCTTTATGAGGCATCACCTTTATGAGACCACCTTTATCATATGATATGAAAATCAAAGTTAATGATCTTGGATATTCATGGAAACTGTTTTGACACAATATCGTATATCACATGTTAAAAAAATTGTATGAAAATCATATGCTCATTTCATACGGTATTATGTTTATCAATACAATAATATATAATACGATATTGCATCCTATGATACTTACAATATAGTATCATATAATACAATATAATACTGTAATAAATAATAATTCAATATAATATTGTAACATATGATATGACATTGTATTGTGTCATACATTATTGTATTTGATCACATAATACAATATCATTATACAATATATGATACAATATAGTATTACATGATACAATATCATATCACATAAAACATCACAATATTGTAACATATGATATTATATTGTATAATATAGTATGAAATTGTATTGTATGATATTGTATCATATTTGAAACATAATATGATATTGTATCATATGATTTGATACAACATTGCATCATATCATATGATAAAATATCACGTGATATAGTAATATATTATATAATACAATATCATATTATAGGATATCGTATCATATTAT
Organism: Magallana hongkongensis; assembly: GCA_016163765.1. NCBI lineage: Eukaryota > Metazoa > Mollusca > Bivalvia > Ostreida > Ostreidae > Magallana > Magallana hongkongensis. The sequence continues at coordinate 63,060,602 of WFKH01011581.1, read as the reverse complement.
ACAACATTATATATTACAATATCATATAATACAATTCATGTGATATAATAATATATTATTTAAACAAAATATCATATTATACAATATCATATTATACGATATAATATATTATACAATATTGTATCATATGATACAATATTACATATTGCAATATCATATGAAACAATATCATGTGATAAAATATTAAATATATAATACAATATCATATTATACAATATTGTATCATAATATACAACACTATACATAACAATTACATGACACAATATCATATCATAATGTACAAAAAAATTGATACAATATCATATCGTATCATATAACTTTTTACAATATGATATAATATTGTATCATATAAAACAATAGTGTATCATATCATATACATGTAATACCATATCATAGGAATCATGTTATATCATTTAACAACAAACACATCTATCAAGCAGGTTTAAGTGAGGTAGGAGATTTTTTTAGCATCCTTGATAATGGAGATCAGGCTCTGCATCTGAAGCTACCTCTGCGATTCATTTATATTAAAGTTAAATCAACTGTGCAAGTTTGAAATAGTACTAATATCTATTAAACATGTGACCTGTTCCAAAAATCTAAACCTCATTCAGCATCCGAAACCTATGGCTCAGATTCAGCATCAGGTGCATCAGTATCATAAGATGCACCATCCATGCAAGTTTGGTGAACTTAGGACCAGTAATAACTTAGAAATTGCTATCAAAGGGCACCTGCACCAAAAACCTTTAACCTGCTCCAAAAACCTTAACCTCCTCCAGCATCTGAAACTCATGACCCAGATTCAGCATCCAAGTCTTTCAAGTCCATAAGTAGGTCCAGATGCATCATCCATGCAAGTTTGGTGAAGATAGGACTAGTAATAACTTAGATACAGGACCTGCAACAAAAACTTTAACCAGGTCCGGACGCCGACGCCGACACCGGGGGTATAGCATAAGCCCCCCCCGAATTCGTCTTGGTGAGCTAAAAATCAACATACAGTGTATTATCTCAGTATCTATTTCACACATGTATCACTGGTTGCACATTGTTAATATGATTCGAGTTTAATCATTTATATGGACATGACAGTATTGGTTATGAAATTATCTTGAAATCATCACTCTTGCTAGTACCAGTGATTTTTCTGAAGTATGAAATGATCACGTTAAATCATATGGCCGGATATTTATGACAATGTAATAATGTAATTCAACAGTAAGTATGAAATGGTTGGGTTTATTGTATGGCCAGATGGACAATTGTTGCCAGTGGGAGACAGACCTCCGATTCCTGCTCCAGCTTGCCGACCTCCATCAACAAGTTTCCTTTCTCTTGCCCCAGTCTCTCCAACTCCTTGTTCAGTTCTCTCTGCAGCATTTGAAACTAGAAGTGGAGAAAAAAATGATTCAAATTTTACCTGCATATACCTGTTTGTAATAACAAGTGCATGGTCCATTAAATGCAAGATACCTATTAATGAGAGTTTACAGGTAAACAAGATAGCTTCACAACTCATTCAATGACTTAACACACATACATGTATTTAGTGAATACAGACAATAATAATACAAAGGGTACCTATGAAATGATACACTAAAGAACAAAATACCTGTTCCATCGTTTCTTGCCTCTCTTGTACCATGTTCTCAAATTCAGCAATCTTTTTCTGCAACTCCTCAACAGAACCTTTGAACAAAAAGCGTCAGAAGTTATCATTTTATGCACATATAAGAGGATTCAGCTTGTGTACACTCTTCCTAAATTATCACAAATATGTGATAAACTACAATTATGCCTTACAAAAGATCTCTTAACATTAAATTCTTTATGAGTCTATTCAAGCCAACCTTGAAACTCGTTCTTTATCTGCCCTCGAAGCTCTGTTGCTGACTTTTCCATCATATTCATTTCACTTCTATGTTTCTCTGCAGAATACACATAATCATCAGGATTTGTTGGAAATTCACAAAGTTGTATTAAAATAAACTTGTACCTTAATGTGACTGAGATTTTCTTTGGGTACCAGTAAATACAAACAAGTACTTACCTATGCTGGTCTGTATTTTGTAAATCTTGTCCGACTGATTTCCAATCTGATCCAGCTTTTCCTGCAAACAACAAAAACTTTAATATCAATTCTATGTAAGAATCAAAGATTTATAAAAGGGTCTGGCCACGCATAGTCACCAATTTTTCTTATATTTCATACATGGACACACCTAGGTGTAAAACGCAAAAAGACACTAAAAGTTGGTTGCTAGGGGTAACCGTTGCCATGGTAACCAAGGTTTAAGATGGAAAAATAGCAAAACTTACCTACTTTGAAGCCATATTCGAAGGTTTTGCCCACTAACATAAACTATCAAAGACATAAAACAGCCTTTGTCCTATTTTCAATTCTCATATTATATAAGAAAATTGATGGAGAAACCAATATTTTTAAAATGTTACCATGGAAACTGTTACAAATTTTTGAAATCAGTTTTTTGCTGTTTCTTTATAAGCCGAAATGGGAAACTATTTTATATTTACATCCTTAACAATGTCCATGCAATACATATTTTATTATAAAAATTGACATCCGTTGCTTTGGTAACAAGGCCAAGAAATAGGAAAAACTGAGAAATTCAAGATGAATTTGATCTGCTTTAATTCCTGATTTAAGAATTTTTTTGGCAATTGTTTTAGTTGGAACTTGTAAAAATATATCAATATTTTTATTATATACCCCAAAAAGCTTTGTTATGCAACAGAGAAGTGTTGTTGCTATGGAAAATTAAGTTGCGTAGAGAATCACACAGAAATTCTTACTTTTTGAAAAGTCCATAACAATGGCAGTTATTTTTGGAAAATGTCAGATTTTTTTCAAGTGTCATTAATGTTTAGGACATACTTGATTTTTTCTCACCAATTGATTTTATATATTTATTTATTATACGTGAATAATATCATTCAAAAATGCATGAAAATATTATAATTTACCTTATTTTTTAGCTTGTTACCAAAGCAGCGGTTCTCAATTTTCATATTTAAATTCTTAATTGCACAATCATTATAGCGTTTACGAAAAAAAATCCAAGATTTGCACTTTTTATTCAAATGAAGAAAACATATTTTTAAATTTCTGTTTAGTAACCATGGAAACGCTCTAAAAACATGCATTTCTCCATGAATGTTTTTCTTTCTTTTGAAAAATGACAACTATTTCTAATAATATATTCTACCTTGGAAACCCTAAGTTGTGCACATTACTCACAATGTGTTCTCAAATAAGCATTAAAATGCCATTTTTACATCTATACCCTCTGTTACCATGGCAACGGGACCACATAGCAACAAAAAATGGTGTGAGACTTTTTTACTCATCAAAGTCTATCAAATTGTCAAGTAGGAAGAAAATCTGTGACTATGCATGGCCATCGAATTTTGATTCTTACATAGAATTGATCTTAAGAAACAAAGAGTTCAAAAGCCTTAAAGTTTGATAAGATTGTCATTATCTTATTCACAGATATGCAAAAGTATCCATAACCTTAAAGAGATATTTGGGTAAAATACTTAGTCATTTGTTCAACTTTAGCTATTAAAAAAATGGTGATTAGCATTTGAATATTCTTATTTCCAAGGGAGAAGTTTATGCAAAGTCAAATATAAATATCTCACCCTTCAGGTGAGAAAAATGATCTCTGTAGGTGATGACTTTTACATTTGTTTGATTTCAGGTTTTTGTTTTTTGGTAACTTTGCTTAGACTTGTTGACTGGTAAAGAAATAGTGCCCTGGCAATGAGATTCATGTAATTTATCAGTTCAGCAAATGTACAGCATTTCCGACTTACAATGACAGGGCGGAGCTTGGACTCAATCTTCTCTACAGACTCTCGACACACCATCATCTTTGTTTCACGTTCATTTTTGTCAGCTTCCAGCTAAAATATAAACAAAATAAAATATCTCAAATAGACCACATCAATTTTGGGAAGGAAGTGTGTTACAAAGGGGCAGAAATGCCTCTACTTGCCTATCAAAGAGTTTTCTGCAACACCTGAGTCATATGTACATGTATCTTATTTACTAAGGTTTCACTTCACCAATGCAATATTGTATATCCCAACACATAATGGAAAACAAATCATAGGGATCAAAGAGAAAATCCTATGTATAGTAAACACTTCTAAAAACAAATATATTTGAAGACTGAAGTACATTATTTATAAGAAGATCTCATCCATTTGATTTAATACAATTAAATCTTCCAATTTATCTGCCTTTATTACATTAACAGTGTTCAACCCCTGATTTAATCACATTCTTGATATCTGACCTGTTCTGATTTGTCCTTGAGTTGTTTAAGGTGGGTCACTTCCTGTTTGTACAGCTTCAGTTCCTGGTCCTGCATCTGCTTTACCTTCCTGATCGTTTCTAGAGCTTTTACATATCGAGTGGAGGCAAATATGGCATCAAATTTCTCCTTCAGAGCTTTCCCTTCACTCAGTGGCCTGTCAATTAAGTAAATTACAAATCAAACCTATTTCTCTATCAAATATCTACACTTACATTAATAGATTTAAGTACGACTTGTTTGTTATCTGATAAATGTACTAACCAGTTGGAATCCTCCTGGTGACAAAAGATGACATTTTCCAGAACAGGCTTCGACACTCCAAGAGATGTAATCATCTAAAGAGAGTTGTAATACATTAACATACAATGCATAAACTCTCTGGCATTTCAAAATGGTACAATACATTCACTAACTATTTGGCAATACAAAAACTTCATTTAGAAAATATACTCATCCTTCCAAATGTTCAAAAAGGTTTGTTTAGACAAGAATTCCAGAAAATTTCTCTGTAGCAAGAATTGACATTATTCATATTAAAGTTTTTTTTCAATCTTATCACAATCTTTGTAAATCACAACAAACAGGTAAATATATGTATGTACAACATCTACAACTGTCACTTTATGTAAATCATACTGAACAAATAGATAAATACACCTGGGCATCTACCATGTAACACTGACCTCCCTGTCTATTTCAGCACACTTGGAACTGATGCTCTTTTTTTCACCGTTAACATCATAGCGTGTGATGACTCCATCTAGTGTCTTCATCTCTATCTTCTTCAACTGTATCAAATAACTACTACATCAAAGCATATGGACATGAAAGTGTGATAATTTCCATTTCATTTTTTTTTTAATGTTTATTTTAAAGATAACGAAGAAAAAGTTCACATAAAGATAAAGAAGAAATCTGACTACAGTTGAGGGTTCCAAGAAAATTAAACTTTCTACTAATATGTGCATCAATTGTTAAAACATTTTCCCATTTAAACAATTTTTTTTTTAATTTGATGTGTATCTTGTATAAAGCTTCTAAAATAGACATAAAGAACTTTCTTGTATCATTTACATATTTTTAAGGTGGCTCTTTACACTCATAGTTTATTCCAATTTTCAATAGAAGACCACAAAACATATACTTATCAAATATTAAAATGATGATAGTGAATCTATAGGTATTTTTAAAGAATTTTTTAATGTTTTTTTGTGTTTTTGTAAAATTATTTTTAAAAAGTTAACTATTAACAAATTGAAAGAAAATTGTTTGTCAAATGATGGATATTTCCTTCAGACACATAAAAAAAAATATAACACTTCATAACATTCAAAAATATTTTTATTGCAAATTTTTGAGTATTTCCCCAAAACATATAATTTTCATATCTTCTTACTCTGTTGACAAATCATCTGGAAAAGCTGCTTGATGTTATAAGAAAATGTATTTTAATAAATATGACATAAAAAATTGAAAGAAAATCATTACAAATAAACACAAAAAAATTTTAAAATTTCATTTGGTATGAAAGTTCCTCAGGTAAGAGTTATCTTTCCTAAGTCCCACAGCCCAAACACCTTGGGGACTTATCAATTTCTGAGTTGAAGAAAATTTCCTAAATATTGTTTTGGAATGATAAATATATACATATTTCATTATAGGCCACTATAAGTAAATATATTCGCTTTAAATGGTGTGTTAATTAATGCACCGTTATGGTACGTATAGTATGATTTATAAAATAATTTGTTTTAAACACAATAACACCAATATTTATTATATGTTTGTCATACCTTTACTATAACAGTGCTCATTATCGATATAATCAAAGTTACTGTCCATCTGCATCTTCCGCTTAGTCATTCAATTAATCCATGTAGAATATTAAAAGGAGCGGGGTCACCGTTTCTATCACGCTTCTGTTTTTTTCAATGTTAACTGCTCTTGTATTTTTTTTTTAAATCGCGCCTTTAAAAAACGTTTTTAAGATTCAGATCAAATAATACCTTTTCTGTCCTCCTTTTTCAAAAGAGCGGTTCCCATACAATTCGCCCCAGTTTAAATCAGACAGTACTTTTTTGCATACTGCGTCATCAAAAAGTGGTGTATAGAGCCACCTTAAATTCACAGTAACACCTCGTCCGGGTACATTACCTTCTGGGTGGCCTCCATTATCCGTTGTATGACCATACGGTTGTTGGTGACATCTCGAAATTGTAGGCGAATCTGGGCCTTGACCTGACGCTCATGGGCTACTTTGGGGTCGTGAATAAAAGCGCCACCTTTACTACCAGGGGGCATAACCCCAGTTGTCATGTACTTCAGACATTCAATTATTGTCTATTAATGAAGGAAGAAAAACATTCAACAGGGTAAATGTTAAAGAGGAAAGAAACATGATTTTACTCATGTCTATAAGAAAAGGTTGTTTGTAACAATTTAGCATTTTGAAATTTTCAAACAATTGCAACTATGAAATATTTTAGACGTGAACCAGCTCTAACTAAATGATTTCTTCCAATTATGGCATTTCATTTTTACAGGTAAATAAAAAAATATTTTGGGGATGGTGGGACCTTCATTATAAAACTGAATTAAACAAAAAGATAACAATCAACAAATTCGCCTAAACGTGCTTTAAATTATAAAAAACAGACGGACATGTAGACAAAAGTTAACCATTAAATGCAATAAACACAGTTAGCATTTGGAGGCTGTCTCACCGTTTTCCCTGTTCCATTGGGACCAAGAATAAGAGTCAGTGGCATGAAGAAACTTATTATTCCTTTGTCCGAGTCATCAGGGCCAAAACTCCGGATCCCTTGGATCGACATCTTCTCAATCCTGGACATTTTTCAGAATTTTGTCTTCTCACAAGTACCGGTAATTTAAAAATCTGTCCAAATGATATGGATTATTTTCCTATTTTGAAAAAGTGGCATACCAGAAAAAATATTTCTTACTTCAGTAAATTGAATTTTTGATGAGTTTGCAATATACTAAATCATAGCAATATTATTTACATGTAATATCTTTATGGATTATTGATTAAAATATTGAAAATCGATAAATCAAATATTACAAAAAAGCAACTTATTTCATAAATTTTGATGTACTCCCAAAATTAAAGTGTTATCAGTGAAAGCAAAAGGATGCAAACTACATTAGGATGCTTTGAAAGAAGTTAGTTTTAAAATGGTAGATATTTCCTATAGTTTCTTTTAAAATAAATATTATTATGTTCAAGTCATTGTCAAAAACCCACAGTAGTTTTGCATATGCTTACTGACCATGGATCAACTCAATGAACTTTTCTCATAAGGAATTCATGCGATCGGCTTCTTCACACTTTTATGAAGGAAACTTCACCAATCGCATTAATGCTTACCTATGCATGCACAATTATGCATCTATAATCAATGGGATGTTTTCATAACATGATCAATGTTTTCATAACATGATCTTTGTTTTTATATCTCCAATAACTAAAGAGTTTTGCTCTCTTACTTATGGAATGAGAATAATATATATTCATGAAAACTAGAAAAGTTCTAAGGGTTGTCCCCAGTCAGTATAAGCATACGCAAGACTGCCCATGGCTTTCCGATGATGTCTTCAAGTATAATCGATTAATATGCATTTGATTGTTTTTTCTATTGATTATAAAAATTTTCCAACTGCCCGACACTTTCTAGCAGTGAAGAACTATTGAGATCCAGAGTTTGACATTTAAGCAGGTCCAACCAACTGAGTTTAGTAAATGATATGTACTGATATGCACTAATCGAAACAAACATTACATACATTAACAACAAGATTGTTGATACTGACTGGTTTGATATAATGTTTATTTTAAAAAATATTTGGAAGTCATCAATCTTCAATTCATCAAAATTTAATTCAAAAAATGGTAAGAGTTTAGAAGAAACAAAACAGAAAGGAAGTTAAGGATTGAAGGAGATCAAATTCACCTAAAAAATTTCGTTAGTTAGAAAAAATTTGAAACTGCATATACAACTCTCATTAAATCAACTCAATTTGGGGTTTGATCACAGATACTTGTCTCGATTAACTTAAACCACCCGTCTAACTTTATATAAAAATTGAGAAACTTCGGCATATTTTCGCGGGAAAATGTTCCGCACTATTTATAATGCACAATGTTAAAGACAGTGCCTAACTGATTGTTTGCACCGTTATATCGTCTATCTAGTGTATAATTTACTTACTTTAATATAAACGTTTGCCCATCTGATGATATTTTATCATCGGAAAGACTGAGAGAACATGCTGAGAATTCTTGAAAGTGAAACTTGAAATATTGCATTAAAATAACTAGGATATCGAACCCGATTTTTTGACAGGTGCGCCGAGTTGTAGTTTGCTCTCGGTAAGCATGGTAAGAGATGGATGCTCAAAGTATTAAATTTTTACTCTTCATAATGAATGAACAACTATCCTAAAAATGACGTATATACGTCCCTGAGAGAGAGAGAGAGAGAGAGAGAGAGTTACTGCATTGTTGGTAGAGAAAAGTTCTTAACTCCCATAAAGATGGGTGGTGGCATTATTGTAATTTTAATTTTACCGTCATTGGTGTTGATTTGATTAACAGAATTATATACATGTAGTGTTATTCAAATCGGTTTGAAAATCTAATACTTTATCAGGAATAAAAAAAAAAAATAATAATAATAAAAATAATACTAATTTCCTTTGAAATTGCACAATTAAGTATTCATAATCCCTGAATAGGGCCTACAGCACGTACTGTAAAACTGAATGGATGGACAGTTTAATAATGCTTGATTTTAATTGAGCTGATTTCAGTGGTAACGATGACGTGGACACATGGTTATTCACTTAATTTAATGGTAGATTCTGTGCTTTTTATCGAACTGTTCTATGATGTAGTTATATCCACTGACTAAGATTTACATATATAATATTGATAATGTATATCAGCCTGAACTTGTTGTCAATTTATACATGTATCAGTAAATATACAGATTTTTAAAAAATAAATTCATTTTACAAGTGGATATTTTGGGGGTAATATTTTTGTGATTTTCATGTAAAAAAAAATATTACATCGTATATATTGAGGCTTTGTTGCTATGTAGATAGATTTCTCGAAACTAAGCTGTCATAAAAAAATTCGGAAATATTTCCCCGTGCAAACATTCCACGTTCAGTTGTTTACAAATCTGTAACAATTTTTGTTTAATTAATTTATTATCTGTTTTAGTGTTAATGCACATGTGCGATAGGTGCGTTGTTTATCAAATAGTTTTTATACTATTTACATCGAAGGATTTTTTTATGCATAAAATTTCAGAATAAGTTAAACTGATTTGCACGACCAAAAAAAAACCCCATATAGCATCCATTCCGCTAAATCTTTTTAATAAAAACTCGATTGATTACACGCAATGTTTTCAAAGTAGGAAACAAAACATTTTTTCTGTTTATAGTCTGTCACCATATTCTGTTTTTCCTTCACATCCAAAACGCAAGGGCGTTAAAAAAAGGAAATAAATCTTTTTTTAATGTTTCTGAACATCAAAATTTGAATGGAGTTGTTCTATACACATTTGAATAGATCACAAAAGAGCCAGGCCAGAAACCAAGTTTTTGCAGTTAAAACAATGAACTGTCACATTGGGTCATGTGACGCGTACAAAAGTGACCTGAAATGTGAAAAAGTCAAAAATGGTGTGTGAAGTTTAAAAACACGTTTACTAAATTTAAACTGGTCGAGGTGTTTGAATTATTCAATATTAAGATTGACAACAAAGAGGGGATGCTTTGCGCATTTCTGCAGATATATCGCAAAAAACCCACATGGCATCCCAATCCACATCGTTGATACATATGTTGACTTATGTATTTCAATATAAGAAAACTATCGAATACTCAGGTTAAAATGCGATCTGATATTCAAAAATTTATTTGTAGACATTTTAAACTTTATTTTGACGAGATGTCTTTGTTGTTTCATATGACATATAATGGATGCCGACATTTCTACAGTAAAGATACCGGTACACATAAGCATCGCCGCAAACCACGGACATTACCAGTATGTACGATCCTCTCCCGCGTCCTATCTGTAAAATAAAGGATATAATAAAAAGAAAGTATTATGGCGATGGCTGCTCAACCTCTTGGCAACCCATATAGTTAGTTAATGTTTGACAATTTACCATGGTAACAAAGCTTGTTCCGAATACGACTTTTAAAAAATCGACGTAATATGCCATGACGACAGTGTTAAGGAAAAATCGAGTTTGTACAAACATATTTGATTTCCCTCTAAAACAAGATTCTAAAATGTTGATTTTCATATTTTTATTCTTATTACAAGTACATTCAATGCACCGCATTAGTAATTCAACCATCCAACATCTCAGTTCTACGAAATCATTTGGACGCACTCGGGTGGCATCCCAAAGGGCCCCAGGGAGGGGGCTGCTGAGTGGTTCTGTGGTATATTGGCGCTGTAACTCCCCAGACGTCCCAATTTATCTTTGAGTGTAAAACTGCCACATCTCCATTACATCGGGGCCCAATCCTTCGAACAATTATTTTGACATTTAAACTTATGAAATATTCATTTTGAAATCCTCGCAGGGTCCATTCTAGGAGGTAAGGTATATTTGAAGACTGGTTCCCAATAAGGTTTGGGCACTCAATTCGCTGTGTTGTCGATCTAGCTGGCCAGGTTCCGCTTTCAATATGCTTTCTCCATCAATTATTCACAGGTAATTCCGAAGTACCTGAGACAGGTGTATCATTTAACCAGTTCCACAGAGCCTATTGAACAGTTTTTATGCCGGTAATTTACAGTCTATCAAAATAAAATTAACACAGTTTTCCGGGAAAAATGACCTAATATTGAGACAAAATGAAAATCCCCGGGGAATCTATTCGTTTACAGAGCTATCGGAACTGTTCTTTTTATCAAAAACGTTTAATGAATATTTAAATTAATCAATAGGTGATTGAATTCTTTTTCTTTTTAAAATTTCGGCTTTTGATTTCTGGGCCTAATATTGTAAAAATCGAACAGAAAATTCAAATAAATTTTATAAAGCAAATGTAAAACAAGCTTCTCTGCTTTCATGCATTAAAATAAAAAAAAATGTTTGTTCATAATATCATATTAGTTTCCTTAAAAATCTACCTGAAACGAAGCTAGATCTTCAAACCGATACGTGGAAATTTTAATGTGCTGGTGGTGAATAAACGAAGGTTTCAAGAAATGAATAAGATATGCATGTCATGCTATCAATCTAAAAAAAGTTTTACAAATAAATAAACAGAATAAAAGTGAGAGTAAATTAGAGAAAAATAATTTTATGGTGAATAATGAATATATGATTGACTAAAGACACGAATATATAAGTATATAAACAAATATAACTTTGCTTCAATCAGAACCCCAAAATAGTTTTTTTCAACAATGAAAAGACTAACAGGGGTTTCTAAACAATTGTATTTGTTGTCATTTAGATAGTATTAAGAAAATAATTCATGATTAAAATTTCCGACATGAGAATTTTACAAAGCTCACATTGCTTTTAAAGCATGTATACATGTAAAAATGATTTTGAATAAATGAAATTACCATAAAGTATGTTATACATGTATTCGTGGAATATTATAATATCCTTAGTATATCTTACACTGCCCGGGATGGAACTTTTTAACATACTCTTTTACTTACATCTCTTTTTTATGGCATCTTGGGATGGACTGAAAAGAAAGATCTTCTGTTAATTTTCTTTAGATCTTCCGAATCAAAGAATACTATGACCTCGACATTTGAATCAATAATTAATTAATATATTTTATGTAAAAGAGCATCCTGTCTAGCTTTTGTGAGATATATGAAAACGCATTTTCAGCATCAGATGGCACTTTAACAAGGAATCCCCCTGACAGACTCAAATTCAAATCGACAATTTGGGAATAAGGAAAGTGGCTGTTGACTCTCAGCGCGGCGTTCCGGAACAAAATGGCGATTCTATCGTGACTGCGATTGTTTCAAGACTGAATGAGAGGCTCTCAATTCGTGATAGAAATGGTATACCCGGGTCTTATGAAATAATAATAAGATAGATGGAAACACAGAGGTCGATTTTCGCTTCAGTAACATAGACTATTCCCCGCTTTTAAGCCAGTTAAAATCTCCTCAAATATTAATAAGTCTCATCGCCAAATCCTTACGGTGTTGCGGATGGGAAAACACGGGTATTTCAGCATCTGAAAATTTGAAAGCAGTGCAAAAACTTTTCAAAGCAACTTAGCACATCTTATGTATAATTAATCATTCGGAAAAAATTTCAAACAAGTTCTGGCCAGCGAAGCGAGGTGTGGAGAATGGAAAGTTAAGTCATTGGTAATGAACGACCAATTTGCATTAAACGAGTGCTGATAGAACGTTTGCGGTGAACATAAAACACAGTCGGGTGCAAAGGATAAATCCTGAGGGTATTCCGGGAGTTCCTTTTATGAATTAGATTTACAAATGATCAATGCTTCCTTCACACCAAATTATGTGCATTATGATATTAAACAAATTAGTGTTCTTTTTAGAAATTTGCCAAAAAAGTCTCCGAGTTGCATTAACCCCAACATTAAGGTTCTGCAAATTTCGAGGGGAAAACGGTAGTCATCATTTACCTTTCGTGTGGTTATAAACAAATTTTAAAAATCCTTTCCCATTTAATCTATTGCGTATTGCAAAAATATCTTTTTTTTAACTGAACCAGTTTGGCAGAATTCGTGGCTTTGATAGTTTTTGTATACCAAAGAATGGAAAACTTTTAATAAGTTAAAAAATGATCAAATGATTCTATAGTTTTTGATCACAACACAGAAAAAACTTTTTAATAAACGTTTGGATTTCTTATATTTTAATTAATGAACGTATATTTCCAGAGAGCAAGAAATAAATGAAATTCGAAAATGTTGACAACACTATCAACAAGGTCGGGTTTCTGTTGGTGTTCAATAGCTTCTTCTTCATTATCTTCTTTTTAACAATTGGAATACTTTAAAATTGCCTAATTAAAGTGAAACACTTTTTTGAATTAACCTGCTGAATTTTTAAAGGTTTCCTAAGAAACCCCTTTGTTCGTTTACTTTAATATTGATACGTTATTAAATTTTCAGATTTATCAATTTTAGATGTACCCCGCCTCAATTTACCTGTTCATTACAAATATTTACCTGCTTCAGAATGGCAGTGTATGGTGTTTACTTGAATTTCCAAAATTTTGTATTGTTTTTACTGGATTAGATTTTTTTACCCTGGCGCAGATACGGTAAGATCTTTGAATTTCGTGAATTGACTTTTTCTACATATGAGCAAACGCAATACCTTGACATTAATCAAAAGACCAAAACTTCGTCTTTCAATTCACAGGTATCTTGTTACAAAAAGTACGACAAAAAGTAGATTTTTATAGTATAAATGATTGTAATGAATATATCCGAGTTATGCAGGTAGGTTTACTGTCAAGTGGAAGAGTCAGCTCGTCACTAACTACATGAAATGAAATATGTTTAAACACCGAATGTAAAATAATGATTTCTGTGTTCAAAAATAACCAAAATAATTTCTGGTTCATTTATGATAAGATGCTCCAAATTCGAAAGCATATGTATATCATATTTTCAAAAAAGATAAATATATCACAATAAGAGTAACCAAACTTGATATTTTATATTTTGTACTGAGTCTGAGCGGTGTTACATTACAGTTAGACAAGAATAACCCCCCTTTTCGTTAGAAAAGAACTTTGGCGAATAAGATTGCACAAATGCCTACTGTTTTATTGATTTAATCGTAAAATAAAATAAAAATTATTTTGAATTATTTTGAATTTTTAAAAATTAATATTTCTTTTTTACTTCATTTTGTATCTTTGGATAATTTTCAACAAATGTCGGTTTGATTATTTTACCAAACACGAGGGAAACCAAATAGTCGAAAGGTTTTTTTTGGTATCGAACCCTTAACTCGAAAAGCTCAATTCTCTGTTGTTATCTTATGCCTGGTGCTCTAACCACTGTGTTATGTAAGGCACAACATTGAAGGTATTTAAATAGCATGCGAATATGATACTTTGTCCACTGGTGTACGTACTATTATGTTACTGAAATACTAGTATTCGAATGTTGACTTGTGTTACAGCATGAGAAGCGCTTAAAATTGCTCTTATGCAAAATATTGACAGTTGAGGAAGAAAGTCTTTGAAAGAAATGTTAGATTAGGTTGTATTGTTTTTCTCGCATGTCTCATCCATCTTACTACATTTGACACGTCTTATTCTGAAAACCCCCTTTAAAAAAATATTAATTGCTACTGCAGGTCTGTCTTTACATTTATTAAAAAAAATCTTTTGTGTCGCAGATATTTTTACACATTTTTAAAAAATAATTGGAGAGTAGTTAAAGGTCAGAGGTAAATATATTTCTATCATACTACCATAATTCTCATTCACTTCAAGATTATCTTGATGCCAATGTCTGTTTGTAAAATTGGATTATCTTGATGCTAATGTCTGTTTGTAAAATTGAAGATTATTTACCACATGTTCTAATCAACTGTATACTGTGTGTGTTAAAAGGGATAAAAATAATGAAATTTTACGATACCCACGTTACCCGAGCACATGGAAAAAGAATGTGTTTCAACAAGGTGTGTTATCAGATGACAGGGATTGGTTATGATACTTTGTAGGGCTATCCTTAGTTCGGCTACCGGTCTTCTTTATATAAGTTCCCACTTCAAAATAAAGAAGAATGGATAAAATCACTCAATATTAGAATTATCTTTAATTAAAACAAGTCCTAAATAATATTTTTTGGGACATTTACAGCGTTTCAACATTTTACTTTAAATCATAGCTTTGTAAATTTACAGCGTTTCAACATTTTACTTTATTTCATAGCTTTTTAAATTTTCAAAAAGCATAATTTGTTTCATGGCCATCTGTAAGTCACGTGATCACAAACATCAATATTAATGTTTTTAACAATTTTTATGATTCTTTTGTCCGTGACTTATAATTTATCTTTCTGAAATTTCATTCTAATTAAGAGATCGATTTTTCTTTTTATTATTTTTTTTCAATAAAAAGGCTATAGAAAACCAGTGGCACAAAGTTGAATTCCACGAGTTTTAATATTTTTGTATCTCGCCTGTGTAAAATATCTGAATGCAATCCGTAATTCTGATGTATGTGAAGATTCAAACCTGTCAAAGTCGAGAAATTCTTGAATTTAAGCATGTCTAATAGGATGACAATTGATTGAAATCAATTCCTTGCACAAAATCTTTACACGTACCCCTAGAAAACCCTGCCTCCATGTTCTTGTGCTAATTAAACTTCACAAATTCTTCCGGTTTAATTAAATTGTAGACACCTTCAAACCTTCGGTCCGTTCTTTTATGGACTACTTTAATCAATCTCCATCGCAGACGGTAATTTTGTTAGGTTCCCTTCCTTGTTCGCCCATTTCCCCGAGTCACGCGAGATTTCTCTCTTTATCTTACCTGAGTTCTTCATGACGAAGATTGTTCTCTGTTCAAGCAAATACTGGGAATCTAGTTTTTCGTTGAAATAAAAAAAAAAACACCAAGAAATGTTAATAATTATCTGAAGTCCTAAAAAAAAAAAGCACACATAATATTCTTGCTTATCTGATTACATTTGAAAATTCTTTCGTTTTATGCTTAAAAAAAAATTAAAAAGTTCATAGACTAAGAAAATTGATGAGATTATTTCGTTTCTTTACAAGGCTAAAAATACTACACACGACAGGTGAATTGAAAAATATTGAGGGTTTATATTACCTTTTGTTGCATTTTCCGGATCTACTGACCCAAATCAGGTGGAAAGGCGCATGAAATTTTAATTCTAACGATTTGTTCTCGCTGTCGTTGACCGTCTGGTTCCATGACTTTTTTGTGATGTACATATAATTACGACTTTCTCTCATAATCTATCTGTGAAATGTCAAATGTATAAATGAAAAATAAAAATAAGTAAAAGCTTTTAAAATCGTGAAACAACACATACGAACACTAATACATTCCTAGCTTGTTGCAAATTCATCGTGACTTCGCGGGTTTACTTGTAGGTAAACCCGTTAGTTTTGGCTACATGGGAATAAAATGTGCCTGCATGGGTTCGTTCGGTTGACCGATGCTAGACTGTGTTTTACGAAGGGACTTACGACCAAATTTATAAATGATCATAATAAATGAGCTACGCAATGTTTACAAAACCGGTATTACATAAATTGTTTGAATAAATGGTTTTGTAAAAAGTTTACGCGTTGAGGTTCACACTTGGGAGATGAAATCACACTTGGGGGATGAAAAGATTTACGACTTTGTCTTAAGTTCTTTTGCTAAACGCAGCCCAGGGGATCTATTCACAAAAAATCGTACGTCTACGATTACACTTTAAACTTACGACAAGCGTACGTTTACGTTTATAGGGGGCTTTCTCTATTGCTTCTTTTGCCCGCCGCAGGTATACATACTTCGTTTTTATGCACTGGCAGGGGCGGATCCAGGATTTGAAGTTAGAGGGGGCGCCAGTTTTAGGCAGGGGGTCTGGGGCTGAAGCCCCCGAAAGCTCCTGGATTCTGCAGGTTTTTTAGGGTAAAAATGAAGTCTTCATATTTAGACTTTTGTGATATTTCTTCTTGTGATTATACTTAAAGGCAATAAAATTATTGACAATTCTTAAAGGTTTGTAGATTTAAGACCAGTAGTAATCCCATCAAAATCCTCTGCCTTGCAGAAATGTAAGAAACATTTCGTTTTATTTTTAGGGGGGTCCAGGGGACGAAGCCCCCGGAAGCTCCTGGATTCTACAGATTTTGTAGGGTAAAAATGAAGTCTTCATATTTAGATTTTTGGGATATTTCTTCTCGTGATTATACTAAAAAGTAATAGAATTATTTACACTTTTTCAAGGTTTGTAGATTTAAGACCTGCAGTAATCCCATCAAAACCCTATGCCTTGCAGAAATATAAGAATCATTTCCTTTTATTTTTTTCCCCTACGAGTGGCTGTAAATTAATCAGTTAAAAAAAATCAAGTTCAATGGGATGATGTAATGAAGTTTTTAAAAAGATAACCATGCCAGCTTGTATTATAATAAACATGGAAGCTTAAAACACAATCTAGTACATGTATAACCAATACTTAAAGGGGGGTGACTAGTCACATTTAAACCCAAGGAGAGCGTAACTATGTAAGTTACACCATTGAACCCACGGGTTTTCTTCATACTTCACCATTGAAATCAGTCTTATGTAGAGAAATCCCATGAGTTTCCAAAACGTTCATAATTAAGACTCGCTAGTTGTACATTTTCTTTGCCAGAAGGAGGATGATTTAACTTTATTTTGACAATTTTTTTTTGGGGGGGGGGGGGGGCGCCGGGTGCGCCCCCCTTGAATCCGCCACTGACTGGTATACCCTGCCTTTGACCCATGCATTTGGCTACCTTGGTACTTGGAGTCGTGGGCCCGTTTGTTTGGCTGTTGTTGTATACTAATTTGGTGAGAATTAGGTTACCGCAATTATTGCTGCCCATATCTTCCAAGGGAATCTTAAGGGGCAAAGAATCAAAAGACGAAATCTAATCTAGAATATTCGATTCTCTCCCAAGGAATCTAATTAAGATACAAACTCAGGTAGAATGTAATTCCTGACCAAAGAAATTAACAGGTAGCCAATCTCTGGCTATTGGACATATGTTGTATAGAATGACGGTGCTGTTTTTTATTCTGCATTGTACTGCAGCATCGTAAAACGGCAACAAATGTGTCATTTTTCATAGATCTCCCAGAATTTATTTAGAGAGGGTGTGCATGTTAATCAAGTTCTGGTTCGTAATTTCACGCGGTATGAGCGAAAGTTACATAATTAAACAATAAAGTCTTTGTATTAAAGATCAAAACTTGTATCTCTTTGCAATAACTCTTCTCTGAGAATGAAAATTTGGTTCGCATTAAAACTTCTATATATATAATATCATACTGTGCTTGCCTTAAATCAAAAGCCCCTATAGCTTTGTTCGTCCGTCTGTCTGTCTTACCGTTATAAACGTCTTATAAACATATCTTATGATTAACGTTTTGGGTTTAACTAACACCTCTTACTGTTAAATTAAAACAGATTTTTAAGGAATTCATTTTTCTGTTGAAGATTTAAGATTCCCGAGTTTGCACTTATTAAATTCAGCATTCTACTTATGATCAATTGCAAACCAGCGGGCATGTTCATGAAGCTATCTTAAGACTAAGATAGGTCTTAGATTTATCTTAGGACACACCTTAGTCAGAAGAAAGTTTCTCGAAGCCGTCCCAACTTACGACACCTCTTAAAAATCATCCTAACTTTAAAACATCCCAACAGGAGCCCGTTTCACAAAGATTTCCTAAGATGTTTCCTAAGATAGAACATAAGATATGCCTAAGTTATAACTTAGGAAGTTCCTAAGATTTGTCATAGCTGTTTCACAAAACTTTCTAAGCATAACACAGTTGACTAAGTCTTATCTTAATATACATTGTAAGCCACTTTCATGTCATATTGTTAA
This sequence comes from Magallana hongkongensis, assembly GCA_016163765.1. NCBI lineage: Eukaryota > Metazoa > Mollusca > Bivalvia > Ostreida > Ostreidae > Magallana > Magallana hongkongensis. The sequence goes on along the minus strand of WFKH01011581.1, from coordinate 63,041,616 downwards.
TTCTAAATTAATACCGATCATGTAAATTCTTTTCAATATGATACGAATGTAAACTTTATAAGTAAATGTAAAAACCCATTCCCTTATTTCACTACAAACATCTTTGAAAAAAAAGTTAAATGTGTAAATAGTTATAGTGTAGTGTCTATGTACATGTGCTGAAATTTTGTATAATATTTTACATTCACATGCATACACGAGTAGATAAGAACTACGTTATAAACCCGTATATTCTCTGAAAACGGTATTTTTTTAATTTAAGAGAGAATGCATTGATTGATGTATATTTCTTCTTTTTTTCTTCATGTACATATATTTCTTTATTTTGAATATTATTTGGAGGTGATTGCATGAATCAATTGAAAACATTGGTCACTGCTAGAATTTCTGTTGTTTTTTTTTATAAATGATCGAGTGCATTTTTTGTCTAGTTGGTACATTATAAATAGCCCGTGTTAACATATACAGATATGCTTAATCCTAAATTAAAATTGCTCGTTGATATATCCAAATTTTATGATTTTTACTATATCATACGTTATATTCCAAATGGAGTACAATAATGTACTGGCAAAATGATTGAAAAAATATCATTGCTAGATCCAAATAATCTTATTGTGTGGGAAAAAAATAGATGCAATTTAAATTTGATGAAAACATGATAAATATTATGACATGTATACATATGTATATACATGTACACACCATTGTCTACATTTACCTGGATAAGACATGCATGAAACCAGTACAGTTTTAACATATCAGATTCACGTGAAGAACCGAAAGTTTCCACTACGCAGAGACGGTCCTTTTTTCTATGCTTTGAAAATCCACATCCCCTTCCACCGCCACCCTGGAGTTACACGAGTTCGTTTATGTATCTTATCATTACTTGTAGGAGTGTTTGAAACTCTGTCTCAGAGAATTTCGATTCTAAGTAAGGTGACCAAGGCTCGCTGATATTTAAAATGGGCGATGAAATTAAAAAAAAAACTATTTAAGGCCCGTATTTTACTATACGTATTAACATGTAATGGGGGATACAAAATCGAGCGAATAAAATAGATAATCGTCATTGGTGAATCAAATATCACCTTAGAAATCTTTGAAAATGTAATTGCTTAATATTCATGTATGTTTATGATATACATTCACAATACTTTTTCACATTATATTTTGTTGATATCATTTTTTTTAAAGGAAATTTAGTCAATCTAAGATATCTTAATTTAGGATACATCTAAGATAGCTTCGGTTTACATCTTAAGATATTTCTTAGAGTGGTCATAAAATGTCTTAAGACATATCCTAGGACATGTCTTAAGATAGATCTTAAGATACTTTCATGAACATGGCCACTGCTTGGAAACTGAAAGATTAAATAAAAATGACATGAAATTACGGGTATAATAATTTTTAAGTTTCTGTAATGGCAGTAAGGTCAAACAAAAATCACACGCATACCAGCATGGATTTTAAGAACCACCAGAAAGCAAGGGTGCCAATACACCTACCTAAATCAAATTATCTGTTATTATCTAATAACATGTATGCATTGCTTTGGTTTTGACAGTAATAGACTTTCTTGGCATGTCTTTATAGACATATGTTTACATCACATAACTATTGCAAGGTGTCCATGGTACAGGTATCAATTATTCAGTACAGGTATCCCCTAACAGGTGCCCGCGACAGACTAACCTGACCAATACCTGGTGTCCCACCGTACCGTTACAGCAATCGTTACTGGTCGAGCTTAAAACACTCTGTTCTCCATTTCATCTAATTTCAATCTAATTTCATGGTCAGAGTTGTTGTTTGTTTTTTTTTGAAGATAAGAGTTATAAAAAGAAAAAAAATGTAAAATCCAGTGATTGATTTTTCAATGGTTTAGCAATGTAGTGTGTACCAACCGTCTTGGATTGTTTCGAAAAATGAAATCAAATAATTTATGAACGAAGGCATAAATAATTGAATATGTATATGCATGTACATGGGCATATTCATTCTCATCTTTTTACGTTAAACAAAATCTTGCCTATTATACATGTACATTATATCTCTAGCTCTGTATAAACTTTGTGTACTTAACTTACAATATAGAGATTTTTCACAGCTTCAAAATTTTTAATGAAGCTTTTATACTCTTACAAAACCCTTTTTTGTCATTGAAGTTCCTTCGTCTGTGTGATTTTGAAATTCCCATTAATGAATGAGATTTACCATTCTCTTTCAAATCTAATCAGTCGAAGTTTTTATCCTGTATTGTATAAATACAGAGGTTGTCAGAGATATCAATTGTGATGAAAGATGACCTGAAACTGTATTGGAGGGACTTTTTTTTCGTTTTTTTATTTTTTTTTAATCTTAAAGTTGTTTTAAAACACGTACGAGTGATAGAAAGAGGACGAAAAAGTACATTGTAAATGTAGAATCGCTGACGGTTTAGATCGCTCACCTACATCCTGTAATCGTCATGAATATTATATGCCAAGAATTCCTTTCATATGCTTCTCGTAGCAGAAATAAAATATTTATATATCTAGTGAAAACCATACATCATTCCCATTCATAATCTTCACTCGGTCATGAAAATGATCTTTTAATACCTATAATTTTTAATATGTAAAATTCATGATGACGGATTTGCATGCACTTTCACAGTTTCACTGTTTTGATATGTTTTATTTTATATATCTATAGAAAAGTTGAAGCTATATAAAATAAAGAGGAGAAGAAAGCCTAAAATCTAATGTTATAAGAATACATGCGTTGCATATGTACAAGCATATATGTGTTATTTTTAAAAAGGTAAAGCTTAACACTTTTTCAAAAAACTTGTTATTTGTAAATTTAACTAGTTATGTGTGTGTAACTTTTCATGTCACCTGGAGGAACAGAAAATGAAAATATCATTATTATGAAATTAGCAAGAGAGGAAAGAAATGGAATAAGAGAAAAAAGAACAGGTGGAAAGTAACCAAATTCTCTTTTCCTCACGACCGTTTTAAGGGATCGCTTGAATTCGTCACGTTATTTCAGCCTAACTGGGCGCAAACAAATCTGAATATCAGAAATATTATCGCTAATCATTTATTAATACAAATTGTATTTTATGAAACAGGTACTTCCATGTAAATGGAAAACACCGAACGACAGGTACCCTCCATTCTACATATGCTATAATGGCCTCAGCATCCAGGTAACGGCGCGAGAACGAGGCTGGAGTCTTTGAAGTGTTTCAGGTAATGTTATGTTCCCGCCTCCTGTCCCATTCCGCAGACTCTGAACACCAATCACCGACTACCATTCCACATTGATTTACAAAACCAACTTATTCCATTAATCTAACTTAAAAATATGGTCAAAACCCCCTAAGTCATAATTTTCTCGAAAGCTGCTTAAACTTAAGGGTTGCGTTTACCCATTTCTTCCTTGGGGTAGTGTTTAGAGAAACATTACTGAAAAAACCAATTTTGGCATCGTTTTGGAGTCCATTTCCTGCTTCTGAGATGTCCGGATACGGGCTTTATCACCCCCACTCCCAGGTAAGACCAAATAACGATTTTCTTTCGGCATTCCTTTAATCTTTAATGTCAAGTTTATTCTCTACCATAAGATTTTGAAATATTAAACGCGGATTACCCTTGCTAATTTGGCCGGGAATATTGAATGACATCCGCCATCCTTTCTCCTCATGGAATATGGATGAGGCTTTGCAATTTTTATAATTTTCCGACACTCGATTAATTTGTATACTATAACTTCATCTGCAAAGAGAGATTGCTAGAGAAAGGTTGCAAAATTTCCTAGACCAATCTAAACTTTAAGGTGAGTTTTCACAAGGTATACTTTTCGGTTTTGAACTTTGAGATATTTTCTGAGGCAACTACACAAGTTGTGTTCGTTGAGATATCTTGAAGGTTTCCTGTGATGGACAAACATCTTGGTGACTGGATTTGATCACACATATCCATCTGCTATCTTTATTAAGATCCTTTGTGACCATTTTAGTTTGTGTAAGGCATTGGACAGAAAAAGTGGTGCAAGAATATCGCAACACGTTTCTTTGCGATCGGATTTCGCGGTCGGAAAACCAACAAGTTGTTGATTCGAAAATTATATGAAACTCAATCGTTAAGTAAGCTGTAAAAAGGGGGTCGTTTTGATGTCGATATAACGTGATTTCTGGATTAAGAAGGTTTCAATTTCCGATTTGATCGCTAGATTTGTTTGGAACATAGGCAATTAGATTGAAATTAGCAGATAGAAAGCGGGAGATGTAATTCAAGACGGAAATTCCCGACATCTTCATGTCGCAGCACGCGCAGTATCCGCGCAAGGTGTCAGTGTGCAATCTGCAGCCAAATTTAGTCGGATTTAGATTTAATTCCTCTGAAATCAAAATTGCAGTTGTTTTGTTTGTCGGAATAGTAAATAAAACAGAACTGTGATCAATCGTTATGGGTTATTTGAACAAATACGCTCACTAAATTGTTAGTTTGTCCATGGTCCCTTGTGCGTGCTTTTGGTGACTGGGGGGACCTTTTGTTTAGAGAGGCAGCGTAGGAATATCTCCCACTTTTTGTAGCAATTATTCTGACATTGATAAAGATTACTCCCCAGTCCCGCTAGATTAAACTATAAAAGGGTTAAACAAATTCAAATAAAAGGAATTAAATTTGAAAATCGTTACAGAAATAATTACAAGTGCAATAAAGATTGTCGCTAATCAGAATAAAATTAATTGCAGGCCGAGTGTCGACCCAGTAGTATATGAATTATCATTGGACATTATTTACCTATAATTGAGACAGATTTGTCCGAGGTATCACAGAAGAAATCAAATCAACTATCATTAATTTTCACGGTGCGATAGTTATTCCGCAACATTGCATCATTTTTCTTGCGGCAAAATTTATCAGGTGCGCTCTCGTTTTTCCGCGGACTCGTGGGACCATGGAAAAAAAGTCTGAAAATTCGTATCTCTTTATATTGCTTCTTTTATTGTAATATTTACAAAAAAACCCAGTGATTCTTGTTTAGAAATATTAAAGACATTCAACAGGACTGCTCATGCGGCAGTTTTAACAATCTAACAAGTGTATTTTAATGATGCTGAGTAATATACCGAAGTGGTTAACACATTTAACAGCATTCGTTTTTCAGGTTGACTTCGTTTCTCCATATGCATAAATTAAATTTTAAAAAAAAACCCAGATTTTAAGATATTGAAAACATTGAAAACATTGACGTTACCAGTGAATGTACTGTCACAGAAGGATGTTTTTATTTTAGTTCTAAATGTCTTTTTTTCTTCTTTTTTTTAATCTTTTTTAGAAATTCTCTTTCTTTCATGCTTCATCTCATTTTAAGTGCTCTAATGAAATTAGATAATTGACTCAATATGAAATTTAAAAAAAACATTTTCCTTCGATTAAGATGTAAAGTATCAGAAACCTACTATAATGGGAATAAATTATTATCTTATCCCCAACCCCTTTCTTAATATAATTAAAACCGTACATAAAAATTAAGAGCATAATTATCCACTAGGAAAGCGCGCGCAATGTTCCGCGAACATTAAATCATAATTTGAATTGACAAATCGTAGGCAATCGTCGTTTTAACACGAGCGATGAATTATCATGATTCTGTTAATTTGTTTGCGATTAAGCCCGAATGACACCAATTTGGACGTGGACAGGTAAATCGGGTATTGTCGAGAATTATAACAGTAACTTGATGGCATTTGTGAAGCGTGTGCCGTCTGACCTCCAACCCTCTGTTGTTTACCTTTAGAATTTGTACCTGATCGTTGAACAGGAGGTATTCCTGTTCACAGAAACCGTTTGTTCAATTAATCCTAAATTGTTAAATATGTTTGGTATCGAGGAAGGTGATATATGTTGCGCGCGCCGGGCGCGTGCCACCTGTCCCTTCTTACGGGCTCTGTCGTCTGGTCTGGGGCGGTCATATCAAAAGCAACTCAGATAACACGACAAGATCAAATCATTGTATAATTTTCATTTAAGAGTACCGTTAATTATCCGTCTGACAAAGAGGGTCCCGGGTATATAGAGAGGGGGACACTGTACCTCGCCATTCAAACACAAACCTCAGACGCGACGCACGAACATGAAATATTTCGAGGATTTAGATAATGTCGACAGAGTGGTGAGTTTCATCCTAAATTTAATATGCAGGATTCAATAATTGCGTAATATCAAATAATTTTTGTTCGAATTCTACAAATGTAAAGACGAACTTTGTATTGAGTTACCTGGACAAAATATCGCTAAATTAACAAGAATTGAGTTAAAAAACCGCAATTGTAACTTTTTTAAAACGATCCTCGAAACGTTGATATGATCATGTTCAAAACGGCGAAATTTGCTTTGGAAATTGTCGACGGTGTGTTAAACAAATCGAATAAACAGAGCATCTGTAAAACTGTCGTTAATTAAAAAGAGATGACGTATTCGTTGAGCAAATTTTAGTACCGTTAGCGGCCTTTCTTATTGGAGTGCATTTTACACGACATAAGCCGGTTATCGATGCATCAGATTTATTATTTATTCAGAAAATGAGACAGTTATTTATTTATTTATTTATTTATTTATTTATTTATTTATTTATTTATTTATTTATTTATTTACATCAATATTATTTTCTTGCCTATGGAAAAAATCTATTTTTTTTATATGATATCTGAAATGTTGCCACTTAATAAACTTCAAAGTGGTTAATTAAAAGAAAACCGACATGGTTTTTGTGTAAAACTAGGAAAGATAAAACACGCGAAACATACAACATCTCTAGGGTACCTGCTAAATTCTTAAAGATATATCGTTTTGCTATTTTGAGGAACTGTCTCAATCACAGGGGGTCTGTGATTATAGTAGAGAGTTACTACAAAATATTTTTTACTCAAATTGTTATACGTGATTAGTTATATAATATATTGTACCTTTTATGAAAGAAATTAAACATTTTCTATCGATTGGTACCGATTCGACATATTTAAAATATTGACCGGCCAATATTTTTCGGACGAGCTGACATTTCCATTATTAGACTCTTCGTCTAAAAAGAGTCATAGCGAGAATATACTACTGAATATAAGAATTAAAACATTTTTTAAAGCTGTTAATATGCTGTATAATACGATAATGCACAAAATAATGCGAAAAACAACAACAACAACAACAACAACAACAACAACAAAAACTCAAGTCAATGACCTTAAATTTTACAATCATAGTAAGGATAAAACCTTGAAATATAATTTTTCACTCAAATACAGGATTTTAAAAGAATATGTAATATCATAAAACATTTTTGAAATATCATCGAAACCAACAACACCTGTGTGAAACCTGACATCGTTTTGTTTGTACATTTCAGACGCTGACGACACTAGGGCCCCCACGTGACTTTGGAGGGGACCATGACCAGTACCCAGTGGTGTGGAATAAGGTCAGTACATATACATGTATTTCTCTAGGCTTTATTTACCCAGATGTGTAAATAATAACAACAGGTGCGTGTGTACTCGAATGTCGCGGATGGCTGATTTCATAAGGTTTTTTGAAAAAGAAATATACCTTATGCTTTTACAAATGATCGAGGATAAAAAAGGGACATTTTCTAGTTATGTACATGTACGTGTTTTCTTAGTTCCTACAAATTGGCCACTTTGAGATATCGCCCAATCGATATTACAATATTAGGCCAAGACTGTCTGACAAAGAAGTATAGGAATAATAAAATCTACTATTGTTTAAACAGTGCGGTATAATATTCTAAATATTACTGCATTTATAATTTTTAAAAAAAGGACGAATAGAGTAAGCAACGAATACTGAATATAACCTTGTACTTACTTTGGCGATCAGCTAGATAAAAAATTTAAAAGATAAAATTTATAATACGTGTAAGAAAAAAAATCTGTTATTATGTGAAAGGTTTCATACAGATGCCTAGAAACAAAGCGGAAACAAATCAATTAACATGTGAATCGAATGCACTTAGTGAAAAAAAACCCGGAGTTGTCTCTCTTTCCTCTGTTTTTCCATAGGCAGGGCATAAAATATGGAAATAATGAATATTCATCATGTATAATGAATCAATAACATGAATGCTTCGCATCTGGTAAAAAGAAATAATAAATATTTGTAGATAAACTTCAGAATACATTAATTTTATTTTGTTTTTAAACGATAGAAGTTCACTTTATTTCTCTCAACATCATGAAATGGCACACGAGGTAATATATATTTACACATCTTAAAATATCATGGTAAGGGTTCAAACATAAAGTTAATTGGGAGAATAAACAATCTAATTAATTTTCTTTTTTTTTAACTGATTGCGAAATTTACATAATGCTTTGCACTAAAAGTATGATGAAAATCTTCGTCAATTTTATTTCAACTGCATAGATTACAGTAACTTTCGCTTATTTGTACACTGTTTCATCTGCCCACTTTCATATGAAAATGATGCTTAGTACTTCAAAATAAGACAATATATTTTTTTCATAAATTCTGTATACATGTACAACACTCTTTGAGAAATCGTAAATATAATCATGCGGTTTTGGTAAGAATGACCTCTTTATCTTTTGAAGTTTCTTTCCAATCTAATTTGTTTTCTATTGTAATAATTCATAGTCACACCATATAATAGTATATGAAAGGTCACATTTGTCTTTAGTTGGTTTTTTTTCAAAAGTAGAGCCATGGGTTATATATCACTTTTTATATCAAAAGTGCGCGTACAAAGACATACCGGTATGTCATCTAACTAACTTTGTTTTCAGTGTTTTTAATAAGTTTGGTCCAAAATATATGCCTCTTTACTTAAAAACTTTATTCTTATGTCTTGAAGATTATCAAAATAGTAAAATTGATAGTTCTACACAGATTAACCGTGGAATGAAAGTGCTTATTTGTAGGTACCGTCCTTTTTGATATATTTTATTTCTTAAATAGTGACTATTTAAGAAAGAAAATATGTCAGAAAGGACAGCACCTTAGTACTAAGATAGTAATGAATAAATAGGTAAAATTCAATGATAATTCTTTATTAAAATCAATTAACATTCGTCAGAAGTTATTTGACCAAAAACGTATCTTAAAATTACGCGAGAATTGGCAAATGAGCGAGAATTAACATATCTCGACGCGAATTAAAACCTTAGTGCTATGGCCAAGAGCAAAACCATTAGCGAATGAGCTAACACTTCAGGAGAATTAATTCCATCAATCGCTCTATAATCAATTCCCAAGGTACAAATTCTCCAAACTTTTACCCGCAAGTTAATAACAATTTGATAGATGCCATGTACGAAGTTCTTCTTGATGTATTGTGAGTCCAGTAGATGAAAAATACAGGAAAAAGGGATAAGTAAATAAAAATGGAGTGGAAATGCTCTTATCGTTAAAAAAGAAGAAGAAGAGAACCATATGAGATTAGGAGAAATAAAAACAATATTTTTCTTTTCAGAATTTTTTTTATAGCCTTTTAATGAAAATCTAGACTAATCCCTTTGCCCAGTCTTCAACGTTGAAATAAAGGTCTGTGAGGTATAACCCCGCCCATCAGTAGAATTATTACCCTCTTCACAAAAAAGAAACATCGACTTAATTGGTTTAAATAACATCATTAACTTGAATATTGTCGCTAGATTAGAGGTTCAAATGATGGGCGTTTGACTTCTCTCCATCAGGAATTGTTCTGTTTGTCATGTTTAAAGCGCACGTGCATTCACAAGGAGGTCCCGAATATTGGAAACAATGGGAGTCGTGTCGCAGTCGCTACCGTGTCAAATTCTCCATCCTTTTAAACCTTCGACACGTGCAAGCAAAAATTGTTGACGAGAAAACGAGGCCACGTGACAATGTACCGGAAGGAAATGGGCGATTTGACTGATGTTAGATGACTAATTCTGAATTTCCTCCAACTTCCGTTGATGAACCTTAATTGAAAACGAGAAATACAAATTAAGCAGATAAAAGTTACAATGTGGCTCTTGATTAGCCACAAAACACGTTGATAGGTCTTTTTAGGGACAAGGTTTACAAAGCCACTTTCTCTGGCAGTGTTTATATTCTCCTTTATGATGAGTAACGTCGATAATGCTTGGCGTTTGCACATCAGCAAACGCCATTATTTACGTCGTAATTAGGTTTCCTTTACATTACATGTAGTTTCGAGAGAGCAGGTGTTTTTTCTGCCGCTCATCTTTTGGGAGGCTGGATGGTCAACAAATTAACCATCAAATCTACCTAAAGTTTTAAGATATGATTTGTTTACATATAAGCTATTATTAACTAAACAAAAAATCAATAATTATTTACTTTAAAATTTGGATATTTTCCTTTCTTTTTATGTAGAGCTCTTCTTCTAAAAGAGATCAATACAGTATAAAAATGGCCACGACCATCGAGCCCTCTTAACAAACATTTATATTTTGATATTTTTCTCACAAAAAATCAATTTATTCTTATATTTTTAAAATACATATCTAGCGGAAAAATATTTACATTTCAATTTTTTTTATAAATGAAAAGTTACTCTTAATTTTGATAATATTGTTTCACAATTCCATATATTCTCTGTGAAATTAGATGTTCATAAAATGAAAAAAAAAATCAGAGCTTTAATCAAGCTTGTTCAAATAAGTATCGTGTATATGTTTATGGTTAATTTTTTATGAGCTTGTCTGCAGGAACTGGGGTAAATATTAAAAATTTATATTATTTGTTGAGGCAACTTTCATTGACCAATTCTTGACTTGCAAACATACCCGCCATTGATTCTCACGCCAAACATTGGGCGCTGTTCTCTGTGGATATAATACAAGGGTAGCTCGTTTCAAGAGTTTAACCAAATGTTTATACAAATTGTGGTTTTCAAAGAGAAATTGATTTTATTGTTTAAAAAAATGCCCGGAAATAAAACAACGAAATAATCTTATTTAGTTTTCAAGGTTCAAAATCGATTAAGAATATTTTTCATCGACCAAACTTGAATTAAGGTCACCAGAAAAAAGGAAAGGAAAATGATTAGGGTGAAATATGGATCCAGAAATATGAACAATAAAAAGGCAATGTAATGTCATCAACATTTCAAATAAAGGAAAGCAATAATGGAAGAGTTGACATTTAATGAAAATGTCGGGAAACATCTCTCCGATTTCAGTAGAGACGTCTCAGAGCGGTGCCAGGGACCGTTTTTTGTAATTTCAAGGGATATAAAGCCTCGTCCTGGCCGCCGGAGACTAGAGTGCCCCCACTGAGCTCTCCCTCTCCATCAGATAGCGGAGCGTCCTCAATTCCAGGGCTGTCGGTCCGCTAATGAGAATAAACGATCCCCCGTCTGAAGACTTCAAATTATCCTCTATCATCATTTCTTTGGCATCTTTGAAGCTAAAAAAGAAAACCATTATTTCCCTTAAAACAATATAAAAACCGAAATTCAAAAGAAATAAAATTTAAGGTTTTTTTATTTAAAAAAAAACGGTCTGATTTTAAGATACTGGGCACTGGATCGTGAATCAAATCGGTCGTGTCGAAAAACTTTCCCCCAAAGGCATTGCGAGAGAATCTATCGAAACGAAGGCTTATTGGCTATTGCAACTTTTATGTTAATGAAAAAGAAACATTTTCGGGCTCAAAATATAATTTGTCCATAATGGTGGTCTTTTAAAGAGAGCATGCGCTCCAAGTTGATGAATTAGGAAACCCACGTGACTCAAAACAACAGAGAACAGGTGCCCGCTGCTGAATGAAGCGCTCAATAGTAAAATGTAATATCAATTTTCTTTGGCGTAGACATTTCTCTATCTGTAGTCGACTTCTGGATCGTAAAAGTTATATTGGAGTAGCACAAATCCAGCCCGAGGCCGGCGCTCGGCCTCTGTACATTCCACTCGGTGCCAAATCATGATGAACGCAAAGCAGGGAGTGGGGATCTCTTCGCTGAATCCCGGGCATGTGAGTGGTGGGAGGTATTCCCCACCCTACCGACCCCCCGACCGTATGCGATGTATGTCAGGAACCACGGTATGTGTGGGACTGAGCTTGGCGTCTTTTAGATCAAAATTTAAGTGAAACGTTCCGCGCATTGTTTTGAAGTGTTTCATATTTTATGAAGCATGTGTTGTTGGTTTTTATGTTGGCATTCTTTTTTTACTGGACTGTGTTGAGAACTAATTTACCTGAGCACGGAGTTATCAATAGAAGCTGGGGCCGATCTGTTCCTGCTTAAACACTATTAATTATTTATCGCAACCATTGATACTTATACTCTCATTACTTTCAAACTATTCCATTCTCTGAGAACTTATTTTGTAAAAGGACATTGGGACAGACACGCAAATTATTCCACTCTACAGGTATGCTTTGAAATTTCTTAACTTATTTTTAATAAAAAAAAAATTTTTATTTCAGGGTAACTTTTTTGATGATGGCATTTTATCACGAGCCGAAGTGTTGGCGGCCGTGGACATACCCAAGCAATCGTCACAAAACTTAATGAAACACGATGGACTTTACCATGGTCACACGGCAGACCTGGGGGGACACAATGTTACCCCACCCCGTCATCAAATGCAGATGAACTGCCACACGGGATTCGGTCCGGGGGATTCTATGTTGGAACAGTTAACATCCAACCATGGGATGTCGCTTGGCGGGATGCCTGACAACCACTACAGCATCGCTAACTCAATACCCCACAGCCACCACCAAATGTTTCAGCCCAGCGTCTGTACCAATCTCAACGCCATGGGAAGCCACCACACATTTCCCGGACACCACCCCGTGCACCCCGCCATACACGATACAGAGTGCGACCCCCGGGAACTAGAGGCGTTTGCTGAAAGATTCAAACAAAGGAGAATAAAACTGGGGGTCACACAGGCGGACGTGGGGGCGGCGCTGGCCAATCTCAAACTACCGGGTGTCGGGTCCCTAAGTCAGAGCACAATTTGTAGATTTGAATCATTAACTTTGAGTCACAATAACATGATTGCCCTGAAACCTATTCTTCAGGCTTGGCTCGAAGAGGCCGAAAGACAGGCTCGAGAGCGAAAGGAAGCGGAAGCTGGTGGTCTAGCTGCCGAACGGAAGCGGAAGAGAACCTCTATAGCAGCTCCGGAAAAACGTTCATTGGAAGCGTATTTCGCGGTACAACCTCGCCCGTCAGGTGAAAAAATCGCACAAATAGCAGAAAAATTAGACTTAAAGAAAAATGTTGTCAGAGTTTGGTTTTGTAATCAAAGACAGAAGCAGAAACGGATGAAATTTTCCGCGGTGGCCCCTCACTGAGACGGGAGATTTCACAATGAATGTGGCATATGCACAACCCTATGGGTTCCGGTCGCCTGTAGGTGTACGCGGGGCGTTCCCCGTGGACACTTCCGGTCAAGTTTCTGTCTACCCTGCTGACAATGTGACAGATTTTCCGGGTACTTATTTGATATGTGAGTATGTTATTGGATTTTATATTTTTCGATATATGTGACAGTTTTTTTTAGCGTTTTGCGAGCACAGTTCAAGCTAATATTTTGTATTAAATTTTCTGTGTGAAATTGTCAGATTTTTTCTTTTAGTATAAAATGAATGTTTTATTCATGATCTGAAATATTTGTACTTGTACCTACTTATTTAATCAAATATTTATTTTATATTTCCTACATGCAATGAATAATTTATATGTTTCTTAAGAGATGTTATTTATTTTATTAATTTATATTATTTATTGGTGGTTTATTTTACCTGTCTCATTATGTATAATACATTTTTGTGATCATTAAAATCAGAAGAAAACCAAAACGATTGATCCAATAGTTACAAATTGCATAGGGATAAAATTCGATAGAAATAGGGACGTTTATTGAAATGTATAAAAAATATAATTGATTTTTTAATGTAAATTTCAGCAGCATTTTAAAAGCAACATTTTAGAAATTTCATAATTAGAAGAAAGTAAATTTCGACTGTTCAAAGCAGCACATTTTTAATCACCAAACCTGATTATACCTGCCGCTCGATAGAAACTTTGTGAAATTACTGTCAACATATTGTCTTTGATGTTGCCTTTGCAAGTCACAGTTGAGTTTTCAGGCTATAAAAACGAGCTTTATTTCTGACATTAGCAGACTAGAATTCTCTGTTTCTCTCTTACAAAGAAGACAATATCATTAACGGTACAAGCATTAGCGGATTGAGCGTTTTATTGTTGGTCCAGAAGTACTCTACACAGAGTAGCACTCCGGGGGAACTCCCTGGGCGCGCACCTGTCTCCCGTCACAAATTGATCTCTGTTCCACCGTTCTTATTTGTTTGTTTTTGTTATCAAATTTGTTGGTGTACAAATGAAAACTGATTTCATCAAGTGATTGTGTATTTCATTTGTAAAATAAAATATGAGAAACACATTTCTTTTTATCATTATTCTGTGTGTTTTCCTTTCAACTGATATAAAACCGCTTACCATGACACTTGTGCCACTAAAATAAAAGTAGGCATTTTGAAATATGAATTTATAATAGAATATATATATATACTAATGTTTATTTATTGTTTAAGAGGGCTGGATGGTCGGGACTTTATTTATTTATTTATAATATATATATATATATATATATATATATATATATATATATATATATATATATATATATATATATATATATATATATATATAAAAACTATATTTATCTCCTTAAAATGAAAAGTTCTGTATTAAGATATAGGAAAATATTCAAAAATGAAACCTTAAATATTTTGATTTTTTCTTTACTTAATAATAAATTTTATTACTAAAAATAATTTTTGAAATTTTAAAGTAGATCTAATGGGTAATTTGTTGAGCATCAAGCCTCATTAATTTTAAACTCAAAAAGTGATGCAAATTTGATTGAATCAATATTACGAGTAATTCAAGTTCAAGTGAATAATATCTACTCTTCCATTTTGTAACAAAAACTTACACATATGGATCCGTTTAATGACAAAATATCCCTGGACATCATTGTGTTCTACAATCATATTTCAATGGGCTGCAAACTTAAGTAACATCTTATTCTAAAAAAAAACAACGCAGCAAATTTTGAATTAAATAAAAGCATAAATAAACGCTATATGAAACAAATACACAAATAAATGCTATAGATAAATGCTTAAGTAAATAAATAAAAACATACATTAAATAAATGAATTGAGATTAAAAATTAAAGTGCTTGAATAAATCAGTTGTAACAATGATACAGTTGTTGCATTTTACTGACCAACAAATGGGACTAAAAACTGTGATTAATAAGGTTAACAATTATCAATTATACCAACATGACAACGGAATACGCAGAAAAAGGAAAAAGAAAAAAAAAACTTCAAATATTCTATAAAGGAACACAAGTGGCGACCTTCAGAAATTATTACAGGAAACGAAAAAGGGTATATTCACGTATTACATGGTTAAGACAACATTTGATTATATGCATAGGTTAGGAGAGTAAACAAATATTTATGGAATAAAAAGAAAAATGAAATGAAAGCAGAAAAGACCGCAGCGACATATCGATTTTTCCCAGTGTTCTCTGCGGGTGGGCGTGGCTTTGGATATAGATAAATAGCTGACACATCAAACACAATTATCACTTTCTTAAACATTTGATTGTATTGTTCCTAAGGGTTAACCATCGTCGATTTTTTAGTAAAATATTCGAATTTTAATCCAATTTCTTTACTGTGGAAGGCATGCACCTTACAGAATAATTATAACTTGATACCATTAAAAAATAGTAAAAAATAGTAAAAAAAATTTCCTTAGAAATCCCAATACGTTAGGAAAATATACATATGTTTGGCAGCATTACTATCTGATTTGTATGGAGAATGACATTTAAAATTAATGAAAAAACCCCATTGAACACACACCTGAATTTGCAGAACCCCTCGTCTTTATTCACACTCAAACAGACATACACACAAAGGAAAGATACGCTGGTACACAAATGGCTCGTTTTAAACATGAAGGGGATACTGTATGTGTGACATATTTAAATTCCAACAACAACAATGTGGCCAATGACCACTTTTAGGTAGACATGATTAACATCTTTATATTAATCAAATTAAAACTTAAAAAGACAGTATGTCATGGGCAACTGAAAAGCCTGTGCCAGACAGACACGTTTTCAAAGTTTTCAAATGAAGTATTTAAAAATACATTTTTTCAATAGAGTGGTTTAAAATACCCGAAAAGTCAGTATGAATTCAACTCGTCTGAAACAAACCTGAAAAACAAAATTCATATATGCATACAGTGTTAATAATAAATGATTTTCTGAAGAAAATTATAAACTATAACATCTACTGGCCCTACTGAAAACAAAGGAAGGGATTTCGATAGATTGTACTTTTGGGAGCGTTTGAATTTGTTCATTGAGTTCATGTCTTCTGGAACTCTCCGTTACATTATCAAACTATATATTAGGTTTAATAGCTGTAATTGGAGACATGTATAAATTGCCTTTATTCTTCATGCACCATCAGTAAAGTTCCATGCCATATCTAGAGGTCAGAGGGTGTAATATAATGACGTCATCTGCTTTTAATTTTTTCAATTACCAAAAATAAATTGAAGTTAATTTAAAGGTTTTGACGTAAATGCATGGCATTCAATTCTATTCCATCTTCAAATTAAAAATATTTAAACTGAAAGAATAAAAATTGAATCTATGTATGCAATATATGTGAAGGTGGATATTTTTTATCTTATATACACGGGTAAATCCTTCGGCAAACCTGTAATATACATGTACTACCTTTAAGTGATCACATTGGGAAGTTTAATGTAGCATGATTTTATACTTATTACCCAGCTGACTTTTTTTTTATCCAAGACGTAAATACACTCTATATAAACAACAAAAAACATAAAAACTCATAATTCAAATATCTCATCAATTATTTCAAAAAGTCAAATAAAATGTGGAATTTTTTCAAGTATATCTATTGAAGCAATAAAGGAGGAAACGAGTAGCACCTGTCAGTATTGGTTGATTATCATCACTCGATGACCAAAGTAGGAGTTTACCTGAACACCGCCCGCAATATGGCAAACGGAAAAACGAAATCAATTTCATTTTTTAAGGATAAAAAATGTCGCTGCATTTCACATTGTTAAACAGGAGTAATCGATTCCCAGTCAAACTGTATCAAGGTGACTGGGTCTGATATAAAACTTTGCCGCTTGAAAGCAATTCACACATGGTCTACTCATTTAACATATTTCCATGACAATCGCCGCCATTTACTTTAGAAATTTCTTTTAATTCAATTGTCCAATGTTTTTGAAAAACGTTTTTTTAATAGATACATTTTATAATAAAATGTTCAAACATAGCAACTTTATTTGATATTTTTTCTTTCGATTGTCCATTCTCTTATTTGATAGGAATTTCTGCTATTTTAATTCAAATTATTTTATTTAATATTTTTAATTTTTTTTTAAGTAAAATATAAATACATGTATAAGAATAATCACGATTCAATTGTGCTACACTTATCAATCTATATCTTTATTATCGTTGCCTTTTTTCTTTATTTCGTTTTTTTCGTTTTTTTTTTTTCTTTTTTTTTTTTTTGGGGGGGGGGGGGTGTTAAATCAATGATAGAACAAAGGGTTTTTCAATATACATATATAAATAATGTTGATGTCACATAACTATTTTTGTTTTAAGGAGAACATAGTAATGACATTTTTTTTATACCAATTTGTGCTTTACTTAAAGAACTAAGCTTCATATCACGTGATATCAATTCATGCCATCAATTTATGTAAGTGAACGATGGAATGCATAAAAAGTGGAAAATGTGCATATAATAGCATTTACGAAGCAATCGCGTCTCCAGTATAAAGATAGAATCGATGGTTTGAATACTTATAGCAATACGTAAAAAAATATTTAATTATTATTGGTTATAAGCTTTTATAAGCTTAAGACTTTGTCATACCGCAATTGACACCGTTGACAATTCAACTATAAAGTATTAAGTGGAAACTGACAAAACTTGAAGAAATCAAAGTCGTCAATTCTCCTTAAACATGTATGACGAATTTATAGAATAAAACTGTTAAAGGGACAATCGTCAAGAGAACAATATCTTGAATTACTTATTTTTCTGAAGAATAAAATATCCATTAGCAATCCAAAAATCAAACTGAAATTTTGATTGTAAATGTAAATAGATAAAAGATGAGCAATATTGATAAATCAAACATTAAAATCTTTAAAAATTTAAAACCTCAAAAGAAAACAATTGTTTAAAAATTCCCAGTTCTTTTACCTTCAATCATTTTAAAAGATAAAGATTCTTAGGAATAACATAAAAAAGTGTTGCAATGAAATCTGTGAGATAACGGATTTTCCTTTAGAAATACATTACTGAATACATCAAATGATAGCGATAAGAAACCTATTATCACCGAACCGCAAAACTTTGTAATCGATTGAATGTTGGCGATCTTGTTAAGTGGGTACTGTGTGTCGACAAGAAGATGAGAGGTCTTTGTCAAGTGCTCATTTTGTGTTGATCTGATAGCAGCAGGCATATGGCGGATTGTCCGATATCTCGTTCGGTCGCGCGCCGGGTGTACGGCGTCGCGTGCCAGGTTTCAATCGGGTATGTTCATTGGAGCGTGTCCAATCTGTAACAAACACGTATCGGGAATACCTGAACTACTCACGCGTAACGCACGTAGATGACTTGAAGATACGAACAAGCACACACATCGAAATTTGCTACACTTACTGTATAGTAATGATTTACCCAGTATTCAGGTAAACATTAATTTAAAAAAAAACAACAACAAAACGTGTCTAAAATGCCAAGTTTTAGAATCGTGTTTGTAGATTACTTCAAAAACGAAATTCTACAGATGTTTTTTTTTTATTGTGTGATAAAATGTAAAAATTTTAATCAATCAAGAGATAATCTAACACAAGTGGATTAAAACATGCTAGAGTGTTGGTGATACCGCAGGAATGCCACCTATCACAGCTCGCCCCGCAGACGACAACTGCACGTCACGTGAGTCCCTAGAGACCATAGAATGACAGTCCAATTCAATTTATCTACTGTGATCCCCGGAATCCAGTCGCTATTATGCACGCCAGTTGACAAACACATTGTTTCTTTGGAATACCTTTTAATGAAATATTTGATCCGGGTGAATGGCGTCCTTAGGGAGGCAGACCGACGATGCTGCTGCTCTTTTCTCATCCGATTATAATGAGGCGTCTAAATTATTCCATAAAACAAACAGCAAATCATGTAATTACTCTCTCTCTTTCTCTCTCTCATGCTGAGAAAATGTTGAAACAAGTAAATAAGAGTTTACAAATAATATAATGAGCCAGAAATACGTAATAAAGTTGAAATAGGGCATAATGCAAGCATGTTTTTGTTCAAATTCTTGGAATAAATAGATATCATGATTTTTTTAAAATTGTAAGACAGAAAATACTTTATTGCATATACAAAAGTAATACAAAAAAATCATTGATATGTCATAGAATTATTGACACAAAACTCAATTTATGGACAGGAACGTACGTTAGGAATTGAAATAAGGTTGTTTGAATCCTTTAGTTGCTGTTGAAGTTGATATGTAAGCAAATGTAAGTGAACAGAAGGCCACTTTATATTGCAACATCATTTACATGTACTTAAAATAATCCTGGCTTTAAATCCATGATCTGAGAATATTTAAGATAACTTATTAACAATATTGACCTATGTAATCTCCCCAACCCCCGAAAATACTCGAGGCTGTTCTCTGGCCCTGGCACCTCTTTTTATTTATTTATAAAGAATAAAGATTTCATGCCAATGATATGGTGTAGTCAATGTTAAAATTGTTCAAAACAATACTGCTTAATTATTGATAGATCTAATTTTGTTATACACTAATCCTTTGACATTAATTTACTTATTTGAAGCGAAACCTTATGACCATAAAAAATGTTCATAATCTAGCAATGTTTAAGCTTCACAGACTTATACCAGTAATGTACGGTATTAAATATAACTGTGCAATGTATAATCAGAATGGAATACCTTATACAATTTACGGCATTTAAGAGTCATTAATTTCTAAAACGGGAATGGTAATACATTACACGGTTCCTGCTTATTCATTATTCAAATTATTCACATATGTTTATCGAATTTTGATTACCTTATAAAAATATAAATATTGTTAATTGGTGTTCAGTAGACTATTTCGTGATCAATCGAAACAACATCATCGAAAACACGGACTACAAGGACTGACGTCAGACTTCCAAGTAGTTGAAGGATATGATTCATATATGGAAGAATCTGCTGTTCCTTCAATGCAACGAACTGAGAAACAAAAACGATCATTAACGTAATTTTACTCCCTTTATATGGTTAATTGAAGTGAGAAAAGCTTTGGTGGTTCGTTCAGGCTATGAAGGTAGCAATCATTGCTGAAGCGGGTTATGTACTTCTTTTTTGCAAAGCTCGCTACCTTCTTTCCCGCATGAACCACCAGAGAAAGCATTTTTTTTAAACAATATTCAATTGACTCCACGTGACAAATCGGTATCATTTACGTGATATAAGAGAACAATAAGTATATTTTCCCAAGAATACACGGGAAATGTGTATTGTGAACCCAAAACCTAAAGTTATAAAAACGTACTCTTTGATTTGTAGTAGTACTCAGCTATATATTTTTTCCCTAAAATAAAATAAAATAAAATAAAACAAAGACATTGAAGGATAAAATAGAATTCACCCTCAATTTGTTGTCACAAACATCACATAATCTATCTTGTCTGCTTTTGCCTTGATGTCCAGATTCAATAATTCACACAGTGTGAAGAAAGTCGTAATTTCGGAATGTGTTTCTTTAGATTACTATGGATTGGTTTTGTTCAATATGATTGGATTTTACAATTGTTGTGATGCAAAAGGTATCTATATGCGTTTGTAGAATTCTCCATAAATACATTATACTATTGGATATATTTACCTAGAGTTCAATTGTCATGCACATAAAAACTTATATATAAATTGAGTTAAGTTGATAAGCCCTTTTCTCACCTAAAATATGGACAGTTTGGTGACCTATTTCTGAAATACTAGTATGCATTTGTTAATGATAAGAAAATTACAAATTATTATCAAAGATGAAGAGTAAAAGACATGTAACCCAGCTGCTACATAGGTATACTTTGTAACTGTCTTTACAACCCCGGCAGTATTGGTACTTCTCGCGGAACATCAAAGGAAACATTGGAGCCCATGTACTGTTATAGCACTGTGTCTTTGTTTGGTTTATGGGAGGCTAATGCCAACTTAGATCACAAACTCGGAAATAATGTCCCCAAAGACTTGAAATCCACAGGGTGCCGAAACACTCCATCAAATATTTATAGCCAATCAGTGCCCGCTTCGTGTTACCTCTACAGCGTGTAGCACTGTCGTGGCAGCGAGCCAAACGGTCTTCAAAAGTAGGCTTTATTTGGAGTTATAAATATATCAAAGAGGGGTTCATTTTCTTTCAAAATGTTTTTGCCGGGAGAATTACGAAAGATAAAAGCCGGTGTATACAATGACCTACGCTTCTAATAGAGAGCTCAAAACATTTAATCCTGATTAATATGAAGTTTACCCTGATTAGAGAATAAGGACCTTCAATGGAGACCATATCCGGTAGTTTACGACAATCAGAAGATCCTCCAGAATTTTGATACTAATCTTAAGTACAGACATTAACTAAGAACATCCGACAAATTTCGAAGTCTTTGAGGGGTCTAAATTGGACAATTACTTCTTTTCTGGAGCCTAGCTCTGACACCTATCGGGTTCAGATCCATTTGCCTCCCGAAAACACTCCAATGACTTGCGAAAGAAATTCAATTACAGAAAACTTAGAAACGCCAAGAAGACGCAAGCTCGATCAAAAAAATGATATATTGTCAGATACAGGGGAGGGATTCCGGGTAATTGATGGGAAATGGCTCGAAAAGAGCGCTGAAGGTGCAAAAATCAATGACTGGGCTGCTGGCAGGTGGAAAAATGACATATGCTCAGATTTAATCGACATGGCAATAGAATTTCCCCAACAATAAAAAGTAGATTACACTACCACCCAATATATGTGCATTGTCTACTAAGAGTAAGAAAATATTCGCTTATTTCTCAACTACTATCTAATTATCGAGATTGAAAACAGCTTGGACTCTAAAGATTGTGAACAAATTATACCTATGGGAGGAGACCCTAACACTTTTGCACATGCCTACGTATATTTGTATAGACTTCAATTTTACAAATATTTCGGCCAAACATGGAAAGACCCAAATATATATTGACACACAAAAAAACAAGCCGCGTTTAATATGCGTTTTATTGGTTGCATCGTATTATTAGCAAAATTCTCTGGAAACGGTAGAACGAACACACGACTTTTTTTTCCTAAGCGCGTCTTTGCCACCTCCGAGATAGGGCGCAGCAGGAGAAAAGGGCATGATATTTGATTGAATTCTCGAGAGACGTCAGTATTGTAACATATATAATTCTCCGAAGAACCCTCCATCTTCCCTAATTAGATTTGTAAAAACTACTCCCGGATGACGAAGTGTTAAAACTGCAGAAGTTGTTAAAAAGAGAGCGCTTTCCACATCTGACGAAAACTCGGAAGGATTTTATTGCAAAACAAGTTTCTACTTCTCTGACAAAATATCAAAATAATCTGATAAAATTTATCCTGTTTCCATTGTGAAATAGCTAATTGAATGAATTGTTTTTTAACATGACGAGAGAGAGTGACAATTCGAGGATCTGCAATACTATCCGATAATGGCGGGGCACGGGCGAACACTATCTCTTGCAGTCAAGTTAGAAAAATGGAATTTGATAAGCCAAACCTTCTTGGGGCATCCAAAATACAAAATGAACATAGTCAAAACTTTGTATATGAATCGGATTTAGCATATAAAGCGGGAAAGAGCTCTATTATCTGTGGTTTAGTGGAACATCTTAAATAACTTCTTTTTATTTCATAATCAGCTCCCATTACTCAACTTCTGACATGAACATGGTTTTCACTGTCTTCAAATTGTCAACAAAATTTGATTTAGAAGTAAAAATGACTCGCTAAGCAGCGGGGAGTATGTTCTTAGGAAACTCAGTAGAAATATGATTTGCCGATGAACTGTTGTATACATTATTTAAAGAATCATTAGCACGTTTGGATGGCAGATAATGGTATTCTAAAACGAGAACGACAGATCGCATCAAGAATTCATGTCCCTGCATCCGTGAGAGGAGAGAACGCATCTGCCCTTTTTGAATTATTAAGTCCTTTCCACAATGTCTCTTACTATATAAAAGCCCCTAGTTTTTCGCCATTTGTACGGTAAACAAGATCCAATCGCCTCTACTTTCCACCCTGTTGTTTTGAGCACTGTATTTTAGTTTTGGGGACATATGCAAATCTTTCTGACCCTCCACTGTTTCCACGGGACTCCCGTGTCCTGGGCGCGAGCAGGTGCTTGGTACGATATACCATTGTGATGGTTCAGTTCCAAGGGAGATTCTAACTTCTAACCAGTGTTCTGTGTATGATGTGCCATACATTGGATGTGTACAATTTACATCTTGGATGTATTCTTCCGGGCGTATCGTTCTGTCTGTGAACCTATCACGGTTTAGTAATGCCAGCTGAGAAAAAAAATATATGTATATATGTTTTTTAATTACTTAAATCTTGACTTGCAGGAATTATGGAAATAATATTTAACTCTGTAGAGAAATTCAAATTAAGGACTCTCTATACAATCGCTGCATACAATTTTGCTTTCACTTTCAAACCTATGTAAAATTTCAATATTATGAAGAATTAGTATTGAAACACCTTAGCTTTAAATAAGTGTCTGATTTACTAAAAACCTGTGCTAATTTCAAGTTATAACATATCAAGTACTATAAGAAACTTATCATTATATTTTCCTTTAATGGCAAGATAAACAATTACAAAATACACAACAAAATTAAGAAGGGTTTTTATTGTTCAGATATGAAATATTCATCAAGGGGGGTGCATCTTTAAGGGAGCGATACGTTCATTTTTCTTTTATATTTTATTGAAAGGTAAAAATATTACATATAAGAAAAGAAAAATTTAAAGATTAAAAAATGGACAGGTTAAGATGTTTTGAAAACATTACCAATATCGTAACAATATCATCTATATTCGGCGCAGTTGTACTCATGAAAACACCATTATTCTTTTTAAAAATTAAATAAAAATCAAAATATAGACACGTATATCATGTACCGGAAAAAATAAGGTTTTGTTTTATAGGCTTAAAAATACATCTAGCCTTACAATCAAACAGTTAATCTTGAAGAAATGTAATTAAAAAATATATTTATTTCATTTACATAAGTATTATAATAGGTGGACATTCCACGGAAAACCCTAACGGAGCATTTCTCCTACGGTAGCGCGACCGGAGCCAAGCATCCGTAGTCCGTGTTGGAATATTGACTTTTCAGCAGCTCTGGTCATGAATATTTAACGATATGTGTCTCTGCGCTGGAGCTAGATTAGTGAGACAATACATAACATAAACACGGCAATTGTACCCAATAACGCCACTCCTCTCTGACTTGTTCTCAAACACACAGAGAGAGAGAGAGAGAGAGAGAGAGAGAGAGATTGACCGTGTTCTGAAATAATTTGTTTTGAACTAAGTATTGCGAGTATTAACTTAATTTTATGTTTTTCGTTGGGGGAGGACGACTACTACATTTTAAATTTTTCCATGAATAGGATTTGTTTTCTTTCTTTTTTTATAGAAAAATTGAAACATAAAGAAATTTGGTTTAATGTTATATGATAATTTAAAATAGTAATTTATACTACGTATGGTGTTAAACGAAGACAACGAAGAAAATAAATTCTGATATATGAATGCTATTTATATTAAAGATCTATTTTATTTTTTTTGGTTTTCCCCCCAAAAAAGAACAAAAAAAAAACCCCAACAAAAACAAGCAAACAAAACAAACAACAAAGAATTTATCAGCAAATGTCCATTTAAGAAGTTATTGTGGAAAAATCAAGTAGTTTTGTTTCAAAAGACAACGTTTGAAAAAGCTGCAGGGCTTATACCAAATATTTTTAATTCAATTTTGATTAGTATGAAAGACAGATAACAGACATGGTAACATAGTACATGTATACACTGGAACTTACCACTATCAAATTCGACAACTTTTTGTAAGTAAAGTAAAAGCAAATTACTTGGCATTGTGTTATTGACGGTATGTATGATCAAATACCAACATCATGATAGGTGTTTGATATTGTTCACAAAATATTCTTTTGTTCTTGGAAGAGAGAGAAAGGGCTCATTTTATCATTCACTTTTAAAAGCATGGTCGGAATGTAGAACACAAGTGAGAACGAAATTATTGAGATACTTAGATCTTCAGAATGTGAAGTTTTTCTTAATATATATATCATACCATTAGTTAAATGAATCATCTTCAAAATGTAGCAGTGAAACATCAGCCATTCATCTTTTTAAATAGCGCCAGGTCTCCAAGGTTACATCTGTGGTCTCTCATAACAACCGCAAAGAAACGTACCGCAAACGAACAAAAATTGTGAAAAACGTTTTGGAAAACAACTGTCACGAAACCTATTCTCACAAAAATTGTCTTTTTAACCATCGAAAGGCTTGATTTTTAGAAATTGAAATTGTTTTTGCAGCAATTTTGTTACTGAAGCGGACTTGCTCGTTAGTTAGACTTTAAAGAAATATTGATGTATTCATAACTGAGACAGGATTCTATTCCTACAATTTTCATTTATTTGAAAAAAGTGGTATACTACCCTGCTAATGGAACATAAAAATTATCAAACAGAAATTGAAACGATACATGTTTCCAGTTTAGACCCAACATTAAAGTGTAATATAAGCTTCTTTTTTTTTTTTTTAACTATTCTTATTTTAGTTAGTAATTGTCTTTTACTTGAAAAGCAATTTTGATTTATGTTAACATTTTGGATATGATTTGGTCCTTTGTGTAACACATACACACACTTATCATCAGTTTGCCGAAGTATCACAGCTCAAAATCTTTCCTTTTTTTCAGCTGATTTTTGGATGATTTCAGCAACTATAATATATAAAGTTATTTTGAGATTAATAGCTCGCAAAATTTTGAAAATGCAGCATGGCTTAGTAACAAGAATAAATCTTCTGTCCTTATGCATTACTAACTTTTAATATTACACAATATTATAGAGTGATAGTATAAAAGTTTATTGTAATCATTTTTAACCATAAAGAATAATTATTTGATTTTTTAATTAAAAATTCCAGTAAAGGATAGACATTAGTTTCCTAAATTCGGTAAAGTACATCTTTGTATTCGAAGCCTCTTATCATGCCATGATAATATTCGTCATTTACATACATTTTGGATAACAAATAGACAAAGTGAAGCTAGTTTGGATTTTTTTGTGTCCCGTAAACCTTAATTGAATGATTTTTTCAATGAAAGAGTCTTCTCATATTTGATAAGTCAAAAACAAACAAGACGTCATTAATGAAATGTCATATTACGAAATAAATTAATCAGCTCTTATTTCATCTCTATAGCTTACATACATGTATTGTGATTCATGAATTTTGATGTATGGTGATATTCAATGATTATAATAACCATAAAATTGTTGTTCTAAATCAGATGTTAATTAATCCATATTTGTATGATGAAATACCTGTTATAACCTGTATGCTAGTATACTTCATAATTTGGAACGCTTAGAAATGTCTTCAATATCTTAATTGAGAAAAAAATTGCGATACGTTCAATTCAACAAAATGTCCTTTTTAATTCATGAACACTTATCGTCATACCATTTCTAGACAAGGCCATTTTTATCAGCTTGTCTAAGAATATACCATAACAAGATGCTCAAATAAATCTAGGTTTTTTTAATGCAATAAACCGTTATTTTCATGATATTAATATTGGATGTAAAATGCTTCTCGAAACCAACTCACATCCAATCAGGGAAATATTGCCGTCTTTGATGCACCGAAGACATGCAACATTTAATTCACCAGGAATCAATAGAGATACGGACAGACTTGATACCATACAAAGAGGCATAACCATCATCCCCATATCTTCGTGCTAAAGGAATGCATACTCTATAATACCCCTCCACTTTTTCGCCGTTTTGAAATAATTGCAAATTAACCATAACCATAGAAATAATAGAGCACCTTCTCCCTATTGTACCTATACTTATATAAATACCAGCTTTTTTGCAATTATTACAACTTCAATGGTTAATACTCTAAATACATGTATGTTGTCAAAACAATTCTTTAATTGTTTTTGTCACACTCTCTCATCATTTTAAATACAATTCATTCATTTAACTATTTCATAACGGAAACTGGATAAATGATATGTCTTGCAGTTTTTAATTTTTAATCTGTCACAGTTAAAACGCTGAATATTAATGGACGTGCGCATGACACACGGACAGTAGTTCCGTCATTTACTATAGAGTGCAAACTGTGTTAAATAATGTGTTATTACCTACTTTATGTAAATTTTGTTTTCGTTTTCATTCGCCCAATTCATTCACGAATGCTATATACGTTACATCAAAAAGCCACTTTCATCAGATTAACAAATAGGGGCTAAACAATTATGATGAAGAATCTGTCCTGCATAGTTTCAATTATACTACATGTAGAATAACAATAAAAGAAGGAATATTTAAGCTAATTTTTCTTATTTTCTAAATTTCACAAGTTTCTAAACTTAAGGATGCACGAGCGTTTCATGACCCTTATCAGTCGCTAACTGAGCTGTTCAGACAGTTATTAAATTAAATGAAGGCATGATGTAAGTTTTTATGCAACCATTAACGGTTGTTTATTCCTGAATCTTTTTTTCCATAAAAACTTATAACTTTATTTATTTTACAACGATTGATAAACAAGTTCTACAACTTATACTTATATCTCTCGTTGGCACGGATGTTAGCGCTACGGAGTCATTGATGTGGGAGGAAGCCCGAGAACCCGTAGAAAACCCACGTGCCCAAGCGGGCGATTGCCATATCCTATCACAAACTAATACTGATCGAACTTGGTCGCAGTAGTATCCACTGTGCTTTTTTTATATTTCAATAAACCAATGGAAATGACTAAAATTTTTTACAAAAATATGTTTATTTATAATTTGAACTGATCACTTCATACATACACGTATTTACAAGACAACTGAGATGTATACTCCACATACATTATTATACATCAATTTGTAGAGAACTTAGCTCCCGCCCATGATGGTCTTCAGTTAATTAGTGCCACCACAAAGCGACAGAAAATATATTTATTGAAAAGTGTCTCATACAGCACCATCATCTCAACTGCATCAACGAAGCTTTAGGTATTAAGGCTGAAATTAAAAAAAACCCATTATACTATAGTATAGTAAAATGAAAATGACCGAACACAGATACACACAGATTGGATCAATAAAAATCTTGTAATCTTGTATATAGGATACGTGTACAATAAAATTTTATATACTGATTTTTTAAAGTTTCGGATAACTGTCATTGGAAGTATTTTGAGTGGTGAATGTGAATACGATTAATACCTTGGCGGAGCAGAAACACTCGGACCCACACACATCACACACACCGGAGTCGGCCAAAACCTTGGACGTGTAGAAGGTGGTCGCCTGGTTTTCTGGAAAAAAGATTAGCTTTGTTAAACAATGTCCTCGCTTAATTGTAAAATTAACATGGTCAAATTCTTATTGAAATAAATTCATAGTATAAAATGCGAGGGTTTTTTTACATTGATTTTTCCGGCATTTTACGTGGCAGTACATGTATATCCTTAATTGTTGACATGTACATGTATTGCTTATATAAAGCTACGAGAAAACATGAATCTTTGATTCACTGCTTCAGTACTCACTGGGCTCGTAGTAGTCATAAAGCCTGATCACTGAAGGCTGCTTCTCCGCGACTTTGTCTGTGTTGGCCATGTATATGGAGGCACACTGAACCTGTTTGTCAAACTACAAACAAACAAACAAACATCAGAATTCATTTAAAATATTTCACCTAAATGACCGTGGCATTTGCCGAATTTAAAGAAAGGCACCCAGTAATTACGTAAACACGTAAAAACACAAACCTCATCAAAATATAAAGAAAGTTTCCTGTAACCCATCTCACTACGCTTGTACATGGGTGCTTTAGAAGTATCGAGTGTCTCCATATCTGGGGTCATTCCCGAGGGTATTCCGATATCCATCATAGCCATTCCGGAATTGCCTTCCTTCAGCCATCTTTAAAAGTGAACAAAATTGAACAATAAAGTTGATTAGAAAATACAGAGCAAGGTATTCTTAGCACTGTAACTTTACATTGAGTGAAACAGCTCACCTGCCGCAGACTTTGACTGTGAAACCTTTGGTAGTCTCGTCAAAAAGAGTCACATTGACATCGAAGGATGAAACCTCAATCTCTTCGTCAGTATTGAAATAAGTCGATATCTAGAAATACATATACATGTAACTGCATTATATATTCGAGGAATAACATCACTACTATGACAAAAACTCAGAAGATAAAATGTCAATGAAATATTTCAAGCACGACTATATAAATATAAAAAAACGACAAAAAAAATTGTCTTCTGTATTTGTCCTACCTCTGCTAATGCTATGCCGGAACCCTCTGCTTTGATGTTCAGGAGTTTAACGTCCACGGGAACCTGCAAATAAAGCAACACGCACAGTATAACCAATGCAAAACCAAATTTAAATCACAGACATGCGGTCATCTAACAGTACTTATTAGTCAGTAGTATACGTACGTCCGCTGTCTGGAGGACTAATGCATTGTTTGCGTCCACAGTGAAATCCTGCTGGAAGGGTACCCCGGGCGTC
This sequence comes from Magallana hongkongensis, assembly GCA_016163765.1. Classification (NCBI taxonomy): domain Eukaryota; kingdom Metazoa; phylum Mollusca; class Bivalvia; order Ostreida; family Ostreidae; genus Magallana; species Magallana hongkongensis. The sequence continues at coordinate 63,011,551 of WFKH01011581.1, read as the reverse complement.
TTACTGGTCAGACGGACTTTCATGTTAAAGTTGGGACTGTAGACCATTGTGGCAAACTCCGCCAGTGACTGGAGAGCGATGATTGTATCCTAAAAATGCAATTTGAAAATATAAAGGAAATTATAACAAAATTGAAAGTAATACTGGTATCATGCTGGAATACTTGGGTTTGCATTTAACCTTTTAAATCATTGGCCAATTACAACAGACCAATGGCATTCAGTTACCTGTGTGGAAGAGAACCCTCCTTCTGGATTCCGTTGGGAGGTCACCCACTTCAGAACAGGTAGGCCTCCTTCCAGATCCTTCTGAACTCCCAGACTGAGCAGAGCATAAGCCGTTGTTTCGATATCAACTGCCTTTGCCTGGTCTTTAGGTGGAGCCCATCCTTTCCATTGGATGCCCGTCTCCGGTTTGGTCCAATATTTTGTTCCATCTTTCGTAATCAAAAGTAAACATTGTGGCGCATTAAGAAAGAAGAATTTCATACTTAAATTGACTAACAATTCCTTTTTGAGAACGGTGTATACCTTTAATGGTAGCCTTGGCATTCAACTTGTTCATCACTTCAGCGACCCTCGGGCTGTCGGTAATCTGCAAGGCATACCCCACGAGGGCCAGCTCATACAGGTCCTCCAACAAATCAATGTCATTCTCCAAGTAAGTTCTTGTCTTCTGTATTGCTCGGCCAGTCAACTCGGACACCTGACAACATGGTTGATGAAAATTGAGATTCAGTCAAAGAGAATAACTAAGATAATTGACGCTGTTAAAGTATTTCTAAATATGTGCTATAATCATCGTATCTTACCCCTGGAATGACCTCCGCCTCCTTGAGAGCAATCAGGACAAACGCAGCAAGGGCCCTCTCTCCGCTCGCTGAACCACCCTGTTGTTAACAAACAAGATCGATTTATTAAAAAAAATTATCATTTCTGTCAATAGCATTACTTTTTAGACAAATAGTGCGTATATCGTTTTGATATTTCAGTATTTGGTCCATGAAATATCAGCGTTTTGCATTGTGTCGTACCTGCATTTCCTTGTGTAGAACCCTGCCCGGCTCCCTGAATGTTCCGTTCTCGTTCTGCTGAGAGACAAGCCACGTGACAGCTTTTTGGACGACGTTCTCGTCGATGGTGATGAAATCAGAGGCCTGTGAGAAAGACTTGACCACAAAAGCCGTCAACCTGTTAAACAAACAATCAGATACGGTAAAAGATTCCAACAATTCCTGTCATTTAACTTTTGAACATGTTTGAAAGAAGGTTTTAGTTTACGGTAGATTTGAACTTACCATGTAGTGCCGGACTTGTCACTTTTACCAAAGGCACTGTAAGACCCGTCGTCATGGGAATATGTCATTTCCCGCTGGTAACCTAGCAACATGATAGCAACATGTATAAAAATTGTAATGAGTAATAAAAAAACACTTTTCAAAGAAGTAACTCTACAATGTCTATTTGGGCATCGAAACTCATGCGAATTTTGTCATTGATTCTATAAGAATCCCCTGTTCATTTGACGGAGGCTTAAACAAATTAACACATAGAATAACTAAAAATATATCTCACATTTATACATTTCTTTTTAAACATTTCAGTTTAAAAGACATGTATAGGTAAATATGTTAAAATAATATTTACCTTTAATCATGTACTCTCTAGCTTTCTTCTCAAGATCCGGTGTGAGGTTATTTGTAATAGTAAGATACTTTTGAACAAAGATGTTTGGAGCAAAGTTCAGCATGTTCTGTTCGCCGCATCCGTATGGCATCTTGAGCAGGGAATCTAATCCACTGATAGAGGGACCCATTACATCACCTGCATGTGGAACATATACATGTAGTAAATAACATGATTAAACAAATGAATTAGTTGTGAACAAAAGAAAAAAATATTTTAGTTAATTAGTTTAATTTCGATTTTCTAACATTTTAAGTGGCCTTGGAAATGAAATCTTTAGCTGACATAAAAGTAATGTGATAAACAAATTGCAATGCCCAGTATATAGTCTATTACAAACTACATTCTCAGTAAGCCGTACCAATGACAGAAGCCCGGACACGTCTGGACCCGGCCACAGTGTTTGGCGGGAAAGACAGCTCCACGTCTTGTGTAAAGGTCCCAAGGGTGCCAGTGTTTATCAAAACAGGGTTGTTAAATTCTTTCTCTACACCTTCAGGCTGCAAAGAAAATGAACAAAATATAAACAATATTCTGATAATACATAACAAATATTACTGGCTTGTAATGTACGAGGTATTATATTTATGAGAAAAAGGTCTCTACTTTAAAAAAATAATTTAAGGATTGAACTACTGACCTCAACTTTAAGGTTTATTGACCTCCACTTTAAGGTATATTGACCGCCACTTTAAGGTATACGACCTCCACTTAAAATCTACTGACCTCCACTTTAAGGTAAACTGACCTCCACTTTAAGGTATACGACCTCCACTTAAAATCTACCAGTTCAACTTTAAGGTATACTGACTTTCACTTTAAGGTATACGACCTCCACTGAAAATTTACTGACCTCCACTTTAACGCACTGTATATTGACCTCCACTTTAGGGTATACTGACCTCCTCTTTAAGGTTTACTGGCCTTCACTTTAAGTTATACTGACCTCTACTTTAAGGTATACTGACCTCAACTTTAAGGTAGCGGATGACAGCGTCACTTGGCCCCGTGGAGATGACGGTAATGTTGATCTTCAGGTCCCCGGTCTCTGTGGGGATGATTGGGAAGTATACCGGATAGATCTCTCCAGCCGTCATCTGAAAAATATCAACATCGTCACACAAACCCACAACGTATAGCCACAGCCTCGCCCCTTTTAAATCTAAATATTTAAATCTTTAAATTAATATTTGTTGTTTGAAATGAAAGTTACAGACCAAGACTTTAAAAGAAACTGATAAAAAGACATTTTTTTTTCAAAATCTCCAACAGCTTGAATAGAGAACTCTCTGTTTGAAGACAATGCCAAAATTAGAAAAACACAAATGTTAATTCAGAAGTAAATATAACTTATGATCGTTTAGATAAATCCGCATACTTACATTAAATGTACGCCCGACTCTGGCGGAGAATCTTCCCTTTTTGACCTGGTTGTCTTGGATGTAGGTGACCAGGTTCTTGAAGGATTCGTTTTTATCGATGATAACAAGGACCTAAAAAAAATAGTCAAGCAGATTTGATAATTTGGAAAGTGTTAATTCTATGCACCAGTAGTTCATTGTTTTTAGACAGTGGATAAGTCCGAGAACCAATAATCATGTCCCTTACCCTGACATCTCTGTCCAAATAGTTGAAGACGTTGGCTTGTAACACAACCAACTCGCCTCGTGTCACAGCATAGGGCATGGTTAGACTCACAAAAAACGGTTGGAAAACTTTAAGCTGCAAACAAAATATGAATAATAATAATTATTTTAACACTACGTTAGTACTCTGAAAAGGATATGAACCCTACATATTCACACGAAAAGTCATATAGAAAATAAATTTAATCGTAATAAATCAGTCTCCTGTGATCATTATATAAACGACCGACTTACATTTGCGGGACTTGGGGTCAGTCCTAGCCCTGACGCAGGGTTTACGGCAAACGCTGAGGCGACCCAGGTTGTGATGGTGTCTGGGACGGGGACGCTGAGGGAGGTCGTTCCGTCAGGTCTATAAATAGAACATCTCAGACTCAGCATAGGTGAGGACCTATCCCGTGACTCTCAACTTGCTCTCTTTGAGCATGCATATGGATATAATATCATTACATTAATGCAAACAATCAAAAGTATTTACAAATTATAAAGTGAGGAATGGATGATAAATTACAATAGTATTTGTATTATTTCATACTTTACGGATAATTCTGATAGATATTTTATTACTGATATACACCGTAGTAAAGAGTATTTGTATAGGTTAATCTTTAACAGGTAATTATGATATACAAAAAATACTCTATAACAGAAAACTCATGTCAATTGCATACGAAATATGATGCAATAATGTTAAAAAAATATAAAAAAAAAGTGTTGGTAGTCAAAGTCATAAACTTTTGTTTTCACGAAGCAACCTCTACATACCCTATTGTTTTATTAAACCAAAGCCATGTTTCTGGAAACAACTTTCGAACACGTATTTTTGGTTCTGATGTTGAGGTAGCAGAAATATCAGACGTCGTCTGTACCCTGGCATTTTCCATAAAAGCAACCGGTTGGACGTCCATAAGCATATCATAGTAATAGGGTTCAATCCCTGCAACACACTTCATTACACTTACGGACCTCACATAATCCTTAACCTTTTAAGTATAAACGATGCTCATGCAGGTTTCCCACAACTTGAGCCAACGAACCATGCTATTACGTCTAATCTATCCGTATTTAGAGAGAGTGACAAAAATAATAGTATAAAATGAGAGGTGAACGTTATATGTATGAAAATCAATACGCAAAGAGTTCCCTTCAACCAATGTTCTTCGTTTGTTTGTTTGTTTGTTTTAGGGGGGAGGGTGTGTAATTGATTGAATATTGTTTTATCGGTACACCCTTTAAATAGAACATACCCTGTAGTTTTCTTGCTCCACAGCCAGGTTTCGGGGAAGAGTATACGGGTTCTTACAGGGGCAGGGGGCGGTGTATCAGGACGTGTGGTGGTGGTGGTGGTGTGAGGGTGCATGACCGTGGTAGTAGCGGGGGGTCGAGTCCCTCCATCATCGACTACCAGTGTTTTAAAAATACCGGGATTCCACTTATTGTCTGAAAGAATGGTACACAGTCATAGCTGGAAGTCCAAAACCATTTACACATAGAGTTTCTGTATTAGTCTTGTGACCTTTCGAACTGGTAAATGTGTGGTATTTTGTCCTTTTATTTCTCAAGCACAGTGTCATCCAAGAAGTGTGCAAAGCAATGCATATATTATCTTTTGGGAACATTACCAGCTTTTAGTTTCATTTTTCTTGCGCAACACAGAGCTGTTATTTAAAATTAAAGTAAAATCCCAGTAATATTACCGAGTGAAACGGTATTCATTTACCTAGCGCACAGAGAAAATATGACTATGAATAACGGTTAATAAAACCGCCTCCATTTTATTATTTAGTCTATTTATGTTGTTACCTTTAAATCCGGCGATGAAAAAAATATAAACAAAATACCAACTCTCTTTCATTCATACTGTTGTTGATGTAATATGTAATACATGTACAATGTGATATTTTGTAGTTTTTCGGCGTACCCTATCTTTGAAGACTCCCATAACCAAGTTTCGGGAAAAAGCCTGCGAACTCTAGGAGGAGTACTTGTGTTTTCGTCCTGTGAACCTCCATCATAGCTATACTGAATAGATATTCTATCGGCTCCCATCCTCATCATCTGATAATACGCCACATCTTACAAAGGAAAAGGTGAGAGGCTGCACAACGTGTTAAAATCTACATGTAGATTGCTTCAAGTACACTTTTCGAAATTATCCAATGTGGAAGACAACCGTTAAAGAAACCCACTGCAAGCGTTACGTACAGAAGCTTACTCAGTTGTTTCAACAATTCTAATTCCAAACACAATTTGTTATTATGCAGACAAAGTTCTGATTATAAAGCTGTAACAAGTGCTTCACATCGGAAATCCACGAACATTTTCACATTTGCTGACAGTAAGCGCATGCGCCCACGGTGCAAGTGAGTGTTAACATTGAATCAATGTGCTTTGATGAATATTCACACTCAAGATATGTTTTTTAAATCGGTATATATCGGATTTAAATGTTTATGAAAAGCAATAACTGAAATATAAGTTCACAAAGAAAGGAGAAAACGAAGGATAAATACAAAATATGTTGGACAAAAATGAAGGTGCAATGTTGGCGATCCCAGGCCATTCCATAACAGACGACTGCTAATAAACCAAACAAATGAAGAACAGAATAGCCCACCGTGCCAGAAATCACAGAATTAAATAAGGAAAACAGGACAATTTCTGTTACAAGAGACAATTGCTGTTATAAATCATATTCAAATGAAGTTTTTATCTGGATCGATTTAAGTGCTTCTAATAAACTTCCGAACATTTTGAAATGCTTCAAACCAAGTGTCTTGAAAAGCTTTCCTATAACCGACCGTCAAACAAGACTATAAGCAGATTGCTGCATTTCATTTTAAAACTAGGTTTGACTTTGACTCCTCTACATTCCATAGCCATATGCCAACCATCTTTCTGTCCGCCAAGGAACAAGTCTGTTCCCATAATAAACTTCTCCGGTGTGATTTCGACGCTCTTGCTAACAACACATGGTTTATTTGCAATGAGACTCTCGTTTTTATAAATTCTTTACCTCTGTTTACTTCTCTCACCAAGACATACAGCCCGACTTGTTTCATTAGTCATAGTATCATCGCAAAACTAAAATAATCTCCGTTAGTTTATTCTAGTAGTAAGGTTTGCATCGACTTTATTTGGATGCACCAAAGTTTAAAGTTTTACAGACATTCATCTTTCATCAATTTGATGAAATCCATTTTTGTATAAATGCCATATATTTTTACAGTTTTTGGTAGAGGTTCTCCTGCTTGGAATGAGTACATGAATGTATTCAGTTACAGGAGTCAAAAAGAAAAAAACTAAGATGAGTTTTGCAAACCTTCAGAAGACAAATTATGACTAAAACTACTACTAGTAAATACATGACGTAATTACTACAGCTACAGCTGATATAAATATTTATGTGGGAAAGAAAAAAGGGAGTTGCCCAAAAAGGGAATGACCAAGCGACCTAAACATGAATAGTACATGTACTTCTTTGCAGAACCTACACGGTTTTTGTGTTGCTGAACCTATACAGTACTTGTGTTGCTGAATCTAAACTACACAGTACTTATGTTGTTGAACCTACCCAGTGCTTGTGTTGCTGAACCTACCCAGTACTTGGATGATGAACCTACACATTTCTTGTGTTGCTGAACCTACACAGTTCTTGTGTTGCTGAACCTACACAGTACTTGTGTTGCTGAACCTACACAGTACTCGTGTTGCTGTACCTAACCATTTCTTGTGTTGCTGAACCTACACAGTTCTTGTGTTGCTAAACCTACACAGTTCTTGTGTTGCTGAACCTACACAGTACTTGTGTAGCTGAACCTACACAGTTCCTGTGTTGCTGAACCTACACAGTACTTGGTTTGCTGAACCTACCCAATACTTGTGTTGCTCCAAAGCCAGGTTTCAGGAAAAAGTCTTCGCTCGCGTGGCGGCGATAATGGCTGACTTTCTTTATTAAGTCCACTTTGTCCTCTAAGTCCACTTTGCATTCTGCCAGCAAAACTCACACGGCTAAACATCGGGGACTTCCCTTCAATTAAATCCCAGTTTTTTACTCGTGCAAGATAGAATTGTCTTGAAAATAATTTTATTGTAGAGTTGTTTTTAAAACAAAGCTTTGGTATCCAAATAACCCAGAAAGCAAATTAAAAATCGCATAAAAAATATCCAGTGTAAGGAAAGAACATTGGGTAAACGATAGGTGATATGTAGGGATAAGGAAAGAACCATGGGTAAACGGTGTGGGATATGTAGGGGTAAGGAAAGAACCATGGGTAAACGGTGGGTAAATTGCTTAAAATAGAAAGGGTCTGAAAGGTAAAAAATCAACACACCTAACATTTCTATCTCAAAATTAAATTTTTCAACTTAATGAATGATTATTTCGCCAAAAGTCGATTTAAAACGCAGAACTATTGTTTTTGTCTGAAAAATGACACAAACTAGTAAAAGCGTACTAAAATCTTCAAAAATTCGTCATTTGAAGAACTATGACGCCATTTTCAGTATCTCTGTGCCCCGCATGTTTGTCAAAGTACACTGTATGTTTCAACTATGAACATTCCTTGAATTCATCAAAGCGATGAAAAGGACACAACAAGTTTGAGCAAATATCTTAAGTGGATTCGAATTGTTGTGAAAAGATGAAAATGAACGATCCAATATTCTTCTTTACAATCGCAAAATTCATGAATTTACAAAATTTATATTCAATGACATGTGGTGATAACGAACAGTGTTCATATTCAAAAGTCCAAAGGAAAATTACAAAACAGGAGCAGAGCGAACACAGACTTCTTAAAAAATATAGAATCAGGTGCTATGGAGGAGCGAGCATCCTCTGCTGACCGGTCACACCCGCCGTGTGCTCATTGTCGTAATCGGGAAAAACGGAAAAGTCCGTACACAATTAGGAGATTAATTATGGTCTACCAATAAGTATGAAAAACGTCAGTCATGATACGAGATGATCGGATTTTAACGGCATTTTTATAATACTTGGTCATTCCACCAAGAACGTTAGTTACCAAAATCAAACGAAACGAGGAAAAGCAGACGATGTTGTGTAGATATTTTCTTTTGTAGGAGACACTCGAGTTGCCATAGACCTCAATCATTACATTATCTGCGGGCAGAAAACGAGTGATATACCTACCCTACACTTGTGTTACTCCACAACCAAGTCTCCGGGAAAAACTTTCTAACGCTTGGGGTAGATGAAGAGGACTCATCAGATTTTGACACCACTTTCGCCATAGCTCGGTCATCAGGTCCTTTTTTAGCAAACCCGCCAAACCACCCTCTCGTCTTTCGAAAAACAAATCTGTTCACTAAATAAACTTCGTCTGTTTAATTCTCCTTCCAGTCTGTAGATTTTTATGACGTGTTAAACTTTCTGTATTAGTACGCCTGCAATGCTTGATTTGTGGCGGGAAAATAGCAACTGGTGTTATATGACCCATGCTAACAGCCTTGTTCTGACAAAAACCCACACCAAAGTGAAGTGTGTATCCTAAAATAAAGCTCTTATGATGTTTTTTTTTGGATGCATCATGTAGAGTATTGGAAGCACGGAACATACCACATTTATAAGAACTTGTGGTTTACCATAATCAGGACTTTAGTCTTGTCTATTCGATTACACAGTTCTTTAGCCGGTAATCAATTCAAGATGTCATTTTAGCTTGCTTCCTTCATACTGACATATCGTCACTGGCTTTCTACAATGGCCACAACGTCGAAACGAGACCTTGTGTTGTTAAGAGTGAACAAATCTTTAAAATCGCACATTTATTTTTTTAACATTTTTATTGTTAGGTCAACTATCCATCAGGTTTCCTTCTGACGTTCCAATAATATTCAAGCGACTTTGGTTTAATACATCCATTTTATATCAATTAATTGTTATAATTACCTTAAATTCTTGACAGTCTTATGAATGAGTATTGATTATAGTTGTTGCAATCAATTTTATCTTTTTTATAGCCGGTGCAAATGACTGAATGACGTAACAGTCGGACGTACAAAGAGTTCCGGTGCTACTTCATACAAACCTAAGTATGAAAAGACGACGACTTTGACCTACCCTGTACTAGTATTACTCCATAACCAGGTTTCGGGAAACAGCTTGCGCACGCGTGGTGTGGGACTGATAGGAGATCCTCCTCCTGTATATGGCGAAAAACCATTTTGCGCATCCGCCATGGAACCATTCATTGCAGGATAATCAACGTCATACATCATGTCATATTCAAACCCTTGGAGAAAATCCATTGATTACTCTCGTTAATGGCGAGTATTGTTTTGATAAACAGAACTAAATATTCTACAAACCACACAAAAGCAAGTGACGTGTTCATACAGATACCGGTATATTCCATCCACCTTTTACACACATAACCCAATGTATTACCCATGTTGACATTACTGGGTCATTCCACAAAAAAAAAGCGTGCCATATTGTGCAGATTTTGAAAACTCCTTTTCAGGAGACACTCGTGTTTTCAAAGACCTCAATCATTAGATTACCTGCAGGCAGGAACCAGGTAATATATCTACCATACACTTGTGTTACTCAAGCCAAGCAACCAAGTCTAGAGTCCCCAGATCTTTAGGAAAAACTTTCTAACGCGTGGGGTAGATGAAGAGAACTGATCAGATTTTGACACATCTTTCGTCATTGTTTGGGCATCTTCTCCTTTGCTTTGTCAATCTAACCTCCTCCAGCTTGTCTTTTGAAAAACAAATCTGTTCACTAAACAAAATTTTCTGTTTAATTCTCCTTTTTGGCCTTTTTGACTTGTATGAGGGGTCAATTCTGACCAATATCTGTATAAGTACGCCTGCAATGCCTGATGTGTAGCGGAGAAATAACAACTGCTGTTACATGCCCCTACAATGTAGGTGTAGTGACAATAAACCACAACAAAAATTTGTAAAGTACGTATCCTGACATAGTGTTCTTCTGATGAATCCTTGAATGGGCAGCTTTGTGAAATGCATCACTTCAATAACCAGTAGTAGGGTACCAACAAAGTCATAAGTTTCTGTGGAATTATCATTGTTATTGGGGGACCAATGTTCGTGGCTTTCTTGGGTAGCCTTTGCCCGCGAATTTCCATCCCCACGAAGGTATAAACAAGCATTTGTATCTAATATGTATTAAAACTATCCCGAACTTGCTACCAACGGGATTATGTCCCCAAGAACCAAAAATTTTGGTTACCCAAGTACATTGTCCCTCACAAATAAAAATGATTCCACAGTTTTTAAAACAAGGTTGACGAAGTTTAGCTTTTGACATGCAATAACTGTAACTTTATGCACTTATTTGTATTGTAAGATTATCTTTTTAGCATCAGTTTCTTAATTTTTTAATCAATCCTGCAAATGATTGATAGACCTACATGTAACATTCAGACGTAAAACGCAAGAGAGTTCCGCTGCTACTTCATACACGCCTGAGTAAGAAAAGACGACGACTTTGACCTACCCTGTACTAGTATTACTCCATAACCAGGTTTCGGGAAACAGCTTGCGCACGCGTGGTGGTGGACTGATACCAGAACCCTCTGCAGAATTGAATGGTGCAGCACCAGCTAGCTCCATATGCATGTCGGCAAACATTAAAGGTGATTCAGCCATATTCAATTCAAACATTTCATTGCCATGCCCTTGAAGAAATTCCAGAGATTACTTCCGATAATGGCGACAAATTATTCCACAAACCACACCAAAGCAAGTAACGTGTTTTATACAATTATATTCCATCCACCTTTGACAAAGTTAATTGATGACTGCTTTGAATAATTTCTGCTGTGAGTCGCTTTTGCAAACACTCTTTCCATTGCATCTTAATAATATTACATCCTAATAATATCTTTCGTATTAAATTGATCGTTGTTTAAATCGAATAAAGCTGCAGTGTTTTGCACTTAATCACTCAGCAATTTCCCAGGCTTTTAACTTATATTGTTGGTTTGTTAATTTTTTTTTCGTGCGCACATAAATTTAATACCGGATGGCATGGTCTTTAAAGGGGCATGGTCACGATTTTGGTCAATTTCTATTTTTCTGTTTTTATTATTTACAATGCTTTAGGAATGCATTTCTAATGATCAATTGAAATTTGAGAGTCAGTCGTAGAGTTATAAGCAAGATACAGGGCTCTCAATTCTTTGCCATGTAAACAAGGCTCGTGCCCTGTATTTGTTTACATAGGTTCAACATATCAGGAAAAATCTTTTTCAAGCTGATTTTTAAATGACAAAATCTTTGTTTACATAGCAAAGAGTTGTAAGCTCTGTAACTCGCTTATAACTCAACGAATGACACTCAAATTTTGGTTGCCTATTAAAAATGCCTTACTGAAGCATTGTAAACATCAAAATCGGAAAAATAATTTTTGACTAAAATCGTGACCATGCCCCTTTAAAAGACCGATGATAACAAGAATGAGAACAAAATTCATTTCTGCTACTCCAAATCTCAGTTTCTTAAATAATTCTTTAAGAAATGGGTTCTTAGTAAATTTTCTTGAGCGCGTGACGTATATTTCAAATCAGTTTCTCTGACATATACTTAAAATAGACTTGTCTACATTTGGACTACCCTATATACATAATATAAGTTTTGCTTCAGAACTAGGTTTAAGAAAACGAGGCGGCAATGGTAGCTCTTTGATTATTCGCGGGGTTTTTTTGCGTTGTTTGCTTTGATATCAATGTTGGTATCCCTTTGATTAAATCCTTTGAAATGTTTTGTTTGCTGTAATTTGGTTATAAATTTTAAGTGTGACTTCAATACCAGGCTGGGTTGTTGTATCCAAAGCACACAAAACGTGGTTATGACAACAATTTGAAATTGACAAGAATAGGTAATTCATCTTTAATTGGTTTAAATACTTCGACATGTTATTTTTTTGCACCCGAAAAGAGTGTTGGGGAACAGGTGTGTGCTTATTTCGCAGAAAAGGTTCTGATAATGACACATTTGGTAAAACCACTTTTCTATCACAGTAACACTACTAGAGATAAGTGTTTAACAACTACTGGCAGTTAAAGACAATACCACTACTTTGGCTTGGTATTTCACCAAAGTTCTGATTAAGGTGACGACTTGAAGTTTGTTTATGCAACCAAAATTCTATCAATGTTTTTCTTTTTTATGTTTTCTAGACCAACCGTCCAACGAAGACATGCAACTGAGATAAACCACCTACCCAGTAGTTGAATTACTCCAAAGCCACGTTTCTGGGAATAACTTTCTGACTCGCGGGGGAGATTGAGGGGGCGGGGGTGCCGCACCAGCCAGCATTCCAGTAGTTCGTGCCATAGGAGCAGCAAACGCCATCATTGGCTGGGCCTCCATCATGACTGGTCCCCCCATCCTACGTAACATCGGCATTGGTTGCAGCCCTTGAAGAAATGACGTCATCATTTTTTTTTTTACGTAGTGTGACGTTCGACATGGACATTGGCGCCTGGGGACGTTTCTTCTAATGGTTTCGGATTTTAACGAACTCAACGCGGTGAACAATTGAAACTTGTTTGAATATGAAAGATATTTGATGTATCTTTTTTTTTACATTGATTTGATTTGTTTGTTGTGAATCTCAAGTTCTCAACTATATTTGAAGACAGTTGGTATGTGTTTATATTTAACTGTAAACCCCGATAGTGAAAACACTGATCAAAAGCACTTGTTACTTTTCCTTAACATGCAGACATCTGCCCACTTAAACTTTTCCGTAATCCAAAATGATATCATTCAAATGAAAATAAGTGCAAAATGCATTGATTGAAAAGTAAAATTACACAAGTGTGGTGCAAGGAAAAGGTATTATTTAAGCAATTGCAAAACATGCATGTACCCAAAAACCTCTTTAAAAATTCGTCCCAGAAATGAATGCCATGTCGAAAGGTAATGCAAACAATAAATAGATTTGTACAATGATGCTAATCTTGTTAATATATCTTGCTATTCTATAACTAGCAAATTAAATAATACAAATTTTAAAAGAATTCAATTGCAAACAACTGAGTCTTTGTGCTTTATGTTTTTTTTTTTCAAAATTATTGCAGATTGCAGGTTAATAATTAAAAAAAACTCAAACATTTCTTTGAGCAATTATCATGAAGAATTTAATCTTATGCAACGAATTAAGCCTACATGTAGATCCAATTTAATATCATTGAAGTTTACTTTCTTTTCAACTCGGGTGTTTGCGTGTGCAAGAAGAGCCAATCAAAGCGGCAGCACCATTGTATTCATTACAATATATAAGGTGTTATATTCATTACAAAAAAAAATATATTAAAATCATAATCATATTTATAATCTCATGAATTTAAGCGATATTGAAATTCAGTTTTATGAGTAACAATTAAAAGAAAACTTACATGGTTCTTCATAGTTATACACTAGAGCATCCGTCAAAACCACCACACCATTGTTCTAAAAAAGGTACTATAAATCAGTCAAATCACAACTTACATACATTTTTGTTATGTCTGTATGTGCATGTTTGTGTGTTCACGTGCACGTCTCTGATAATATTCTTTTAAGGACATCAAAGAACCAAACTTACTCGGAACACGTCATCAGCGTCCTCTCCTCCGGAAGGCCTCGGCCACCACCAACCAAACGGCTCAAATCCGCCAAAACCGCCGTCCGTGTCATAGGTATTGAGTTCATCAGTCACCTGTGCAAAAATTTGGAGAAAAAAAAGTTTAGCAAAATACATGATAATATTTTTTTTTCAAATTGCACAATAAACGTCCTGGGTTTTTTTTCTCTGTGACAGAGATAATTTTTTTTCCCATAATATGTGTGTGTGTTTTTTTTAAATTATTTGGTCAGATTCTGTGAGTTACCCTGCTTTCTTTGATGTCATTGTCGTTTCTTAATATGAGGACACTTTTGTCGACAGCCAGTAAATGGACTGTGGAATCTGGGTCTGCTTTTACCGACACCACAACCTCTTTACCGGGCCGGGTCTCCTGAACGTCAAAGTTGATGTCCACCTACAAACAGAGCAAAATATTCTCTCTAAAAATCAAAGCTTTTGAATTTCCAGATACTTATAACATAAACAGCAACCCAATTAAGAAACTGAAAAATTTCAAGATATTAATTTTTTTTCAATTTAAACCAGAATAGTTATTTGTATTTTGGAATTTTTTGCAATGTGACATTCAATGTTCAATATTAATAATAATAATACAAATAGGAGGCTGAGTGGTCAATTACCCATTAGCTCTTATACCTTAGATTTTTAGATATGATTTATTAAGCTATAAACTGTTATTAAATAAGTTTAGTAAATTTTAGAAGAAGGAAAGGTCACCAAATTTTAGCTTTTAAATTGGAGTATTTTACAGTAACTTTATTTAGAGCTCTTCTTCGAAAGGAGACCAATACAGTCTAAAAATGACCATGACCATTTAGCCCTTTTAAATGTTAAAGAAACATTCTGCTTCAATTCGACTGATTTGCTTACTTTATTTTTGAATGTTCCATCGATATTAAAGGTCAACGCATCGGTGACGATTTCTCCATCATCTCTGACGTAATGGACGATCAGGCGGGCCTTTGGCGCCATTTCCGTTGTTATTGGTAACGGGAAATTCTGAACTCTGGAGGTCATGTCAATTTCGCCCGATGAAACGACCTGACCTTTGGAGATTACCTGAAATTAGAAAAAAAAAATATAAAAACCAAGAAAAGACGATAGTTATCTTTTAATGCTTATAGATTAACTATCTTTGCACAACAAATGTATACTGCTAACATTGAACCAGTTATCCGCCATTAATTAACAACAGCATGGAACAAATCTTTTAAGTTGTCGTTCCTTTTCTCAAAATAAATTTCGATCTTGGATTTGCAATTAGAAATATATTTATAAGACAGGTAACATAGAATAAAAAACAAGATTTTGTGAAATTTCTCATTTTTTACTTGGTTTATTTGTAAAACTGTGTCTGCACGCACTCTCATTGACTTACCTGATAGTACACTTTGGGGGTAGGTTCTGTAGTCTTGATTTCAAAGTTTGAAGTCAATCCAGTCTGAAATTTTAAGTAATATATTGAAACTTAATGACTAAATCAAATGAAATGAATTCACAGAGAGAGAGAGAGAGAGAGAGAGAGAGAGAGAGAGAGAGAGAGAGAGAGAGAGAGAGAGAGAAAGGGGGGAGTTACCGTGGGTTTTACGTTAGGGTTCAGCAGAGTAACTTGCATAAAGCTATCACTAGGAGATTTACTTGGATTCAGACTGAGATAAGAAGAACTCTTCTCGTATTGTGCCTAAAAAGTAATTTTTTAATTTAAATAGTAACTATAAAACAAAAAGATTCATTGCAGAATGTTTCCATAAAATTTCACAAAATTAAAGGTTCTCAAAAGTGACTTACTTCCACAGATGCCCGTATAACATTCTCAGGTATTGTCATTTCATATTCAAAAATTCCATCGGCATTGACATCCAGAAAAACGGGTTCCAGTTTTTCATCTTTGCTGGTCGGCTGCCAGAACCGTCTTCCACCAGGCATGATCATTGGTTCGTCGATAAGTCTCAACCCTCCCATTTCTGGCGGGGGTGGGATTTCAGTGGTGGTAGTGGTGGTCGTGGTGGAGGTTGTGGTTGAGGGGAGGGGGAGTGTGTGGGTCACTGTCAGCCTGACCCGGGAAGCAGTGGGTAGGGATATCGGGGAATCATCCTGACGAGTTACTCTACCCTATAGGACACGCACAAAAATTGAAATACATTTCATAATCATTAAACATTAAAAGTAATTCATTAATAATTCTAAAACCTATTCTTATTTAAATGCATATACATTCAAATAATCTTTAAACAAAGACTAATTCTAAATCTTAAAAATTTAATTCTAAATGAAAATCTTACCAGGACTTTGTATTGGAGACCGGGCTTGAATGATTTGGGCAGAGATTGGAGAAACTCCACCTTGTTCTCAAACGGGTAGAAGCGGACAGTCCCCGTGGCGTTCTGTCGGAGTCCCGTGATCGCTTCGGTTACATTCACCTCAAACAGGATCTCGCTGTAGTCCAACCATTTGTCCAGGCTCTTCAGTTTGGAGTTTTCCACATCAAATTTGTACTCCCCATTTATCTGCAATGATGGATACACAGTTATTCGACAATGACAAATGTGTGAACGTTTACACGAGAGAAAGTTTTGCAAATCATAAGTTCTAAGATTCATATAAAAAAAGTTAGCGAAGCAGCTAAAAATGGTTGGATATTTCGGAAAATGATCAATATATTAGTTACAACTTTGACTTACAGGTGTACTGTGGGATATCTCGTCAATAAGTCCCTGTTTCTTTCTGTTTTCAATAGACCATGGACTCTGACTGAGGTAAGGTGGGCGGATTCGGATGTCTACCACTCCCTTCACGGGTTTTCCAAACGTGTACCTGTAATTGATAAATAAAACTAATTCATGGATCTGAATTTCTATTATATCTGTATCTAAATAAAATGGTTTACTTGTGTAACATCAGCGTATGAGATTTGAAACTCGGAGCAAGGAGCAAGCGTAAAAATGGATTTTCCGATTTTGATTGCATTCATTCATCCATTTATTTAAATGATATTTTGATATTAAATTGAAAGTAACTTTCGTTTTTAATGAAGGATCCGTTATATGAAAACTTACTTAGAAATAACTTTAATTCCCGTTAAGTTTCTGTTACTGAGCCCGTAAGGAGGAAGTTCCAATGTTACGTCAAATTTCGGTAAAACTGAAATAAAATTGCACTTTAGTAAATATCGTTAAACAACAAATTTCGTAATGTCTGGTGAATTTTATAACATTTTTCTCTTTTTCTATCTCGTAATGTTGGTTATTTATCTTACCATATTCGTCCACAGTAACTGTTTTTGTATAGGCTTCATTCTGAAATGTTAAAAGTAATAATTATCTTTTCATTTCGATATTTGAAACATCATGCGTTAAGGCTAAAAACAAAATAGTTGTAAACCTACCCCTTGAATTGCCTTGATTTTCCATTCACCGAGTATAGGGTGGTCAGACATAACGAGGCTATCGGTAAAGACCCCATTGTCTGGAACTTTGTTTTTCCATTGGCCAATTTTGTTACCCATGGGATCCTAAAATATTTGGAAGATTTTATCTGTCGTACATAACACATAACAGCGATTACAATTACAGTTCATTCTTTTCATACCTTTCTAAATATCGAAGAAAATAATTAAACTACCACTTACGTAGATTTCGACATCAATGTTGTCGTTTACGAGGGTTAAGTCGGGGTACATTCCAAAGACACGGAAATGAACTGAAAGAAAACAAAGAAATTAATAAATGACCAAAACTTAATAATGGAAGAATTATTTAAAATCAGAGGAGCAGAGTACATACTTGTCTGGCCGGGTTTATAGATGGCCTTGTCTGTCTGTATCATTATAGAGGAGTACTTGGGGTTGAAATCTACTCTCGTGTAGTTACTGAAGGTGACGCCTCCCTCCCCCTGCACTTTGATGGCGTATTTGAGACCAGGGGTCAAATTGGCTGGCATCTGTAAACGCAAGCAAAAGGAAATTTCATGTAACAAGAATATGGTGTGAGTGAACAAGTCACTTCAATCTCTGCGCAATGTTGCTTTGTCTACGTGTAATATAGAAAATGGGATAGAAATAATTTTTACCTACATCTTAGATTAATTTATCTGCTTTTGACATAAAAGAATTATTTTTTCTTATACAAAAGTACACAATTTTGAAACAGAAGTCCGAAAAATGTGAGCTTTCGAAATCAAGTACGGTGAACAATATTATACAAATGTTGACTATGGTTGATGGCTTACACAATCAATGTTGCCCTCAACCCCAGTCAATATTTGGTTTTATGGAAAAACATGACCCCCCCCCCCCCCCACCCCCCCCCCCCCCCCCCCAAAAAAAAAAATCCAGAGAGGGTTTGAAAAGAAATCGGCGTCATTTTCTCAGCTCAGTATATAGAATTTACGAGTTCAATATTGACCAAAAGATTCCGTTTGATGCTCTTACATTAATAAAAGAAAGGTGTTTTAAAGTGTTAAATCGTATTGACAGTTTACATATAACCAATATCAGCATTTACAAATAGTGGCTTTAATTATTGAAGGTATTATGATTTTGCAGATTTCTGCATTTTGAAATATAGAATTCGGGATCATCGCTTACCTTCAGGGGTATGGATAGTGTTGTAGGACTCAATGGATCTGCAAAGAGAAGACAAAGTTCATACCGGTGAATGTAAAAATAAATAAAATTATAACATCTGTATTCGGCGAACAAGTTTTGGCCATTCTATTAACCAGTACTTAATTAAACAAAACAACCAAAGAGAATGTATTACTTAAATAAAACTATTTCAATTCGTCAAAATATCACAGACTTGGCGCCAGATTTTGAATAGATTTGGCGCCAGAATTTTTGACAGATTTGGTGCCATGTTTTGGACAGATTTGTCCTAGTTACCTGTAGTCCTCATATCGGACACGAGGGTGGCGTTGTTCTCGTCCAATAGACTGACCACCACTGTGGTGTCGATGCCCGGGGTGGGGTTCAGGAGCTGGACATTGATGTTTGTGTCCAGGTTAGGCCGTATCGTCTTTGGGAACATTACAACATAGGAACTAAAAATAGAAACAACTGTGTCAAAGAAGCGCTTACAACGTGAAAGTTTGCATATTAATCCACTTAATTACTTATATATAAGAAAATTATTTAACGCCATTGCAATTGCTGATTAATAATTACAATAAAGATAACAAATAATTTATTTCGAATTTTTGTTAAAATATTGGTGATCATTTAATACGTACTTCTTGGCAAGGGAACATGATATCACAGACAATAGGAGAAATAGGGAGACTCGGAGTCCCTCCATATCTGTAAATAAACAGAGATATTCATAGAGAAATCGAAGTCGATCGCTTAGTTTCTGTGGAGATATTCTGCAAAAAGCATTTGGAGGTAAGACGTAGTAATTGCATATTGATTTGATTGTTAAATAATTTTGGAATATATCAAAGAGAAATTAAAAAAAGGCTTTTAATTATCAGCTTTATGACATCATTGAAACCTGAAAACGCAAGATTTCATATCATAAACAACGAGAAAAAAGATTGTTAGAATCAACTTGAAGAGACTGGTTTTTTGACTAAAACATATCTCAGTCGCCTTAACTATACTAAGCTATTCAAATGCCAATAAAGTGTATATTGAGTTCACTCGTGTGCGGAAGTATATTATTGGCATTAAAAATGATTAATGGTGTGTTACAAAATACATATATTTGGGGAATAATGGATCATCACTCCAGCTTTTGTAAATTAAAATCTGCACCATTTTCACCATACTTGAAATATTCCTTTAGAATGAGATGAAGCACAGACCCACACATAAAAAATATTGCCATTAAAGTTCTTAAAATGTTTTTATATTTTCGTATACATACTTGTACATTGTACACATCAGTTTGAATTAATATATTCCAAGATTTAATCTAATAACAGTTGTTAAATTCAATATTTCGGTCAATTTGCATTGTAGATAATTTATTTTTTAAGTTAGGTAGGAATTTCCTACCGGTATTATTTTTAATTAGGTCACTTTACTCGCCTTAATCATTCATCATGGTTGTTATAATTAAATTTCATATATTAAAAAATGTGTATCCACAGTTTTTATCAGTTGTAAAAAAGGATAGGAATTTTCTTTAAAAATTCTAAGCTGATCTGGAAAAAGGCATGAAAGGGTTAATTAATTAATGGAGGTCAAAAGTTTAGCCCGTTGACGCCTTTTGGCGAGTGTCGTATGCGAAAGGTTTATAATTAATGAATACATATCTGTTGAACGATTAACCCAAAACACTAGTGTAGCGACAACGACGGAATATGTAAATTCTGATCTTATCGCCGTCAAAGACTGAACTCGTAAAGGTTCATAAAGTCAGAAAGTCAGAAAACCCCCCCGAATTTTGGATTTTCAGACTTTGTACAATATGTAGAAAATGTTGAAAAACGAGCAATCCATCACTTCCTATTTTTAAACTTTAAAGGGGAAATGCATGTGGAAGAACCCGGGGAAATCCGCATAAGCAAAGCAATCTTGGAGATAGCTGCAGAACTGTAGCTCCACGGACCGTCAACCCGAATTTTCCGTGGAGCTACAGTTCTGCAGCTATCTTGGAGATTAAATGAAATAAAACCTTAATTATTTTTTCTGCTTTGGTACTTTATTTTGACGATTGGAACGTCGAATATGCATGAATCAATTATTAATTTTTTGTTGGTTTTGGTGAAATAAAGCTGTAAAACAGTAAGATAAAAACCTGTGTTTTGAGAAAATATTACAGCATGCTTCTAGTTGCATATGCGTTTGCCATGACCAAGTTGCTTACACCGTTTATTAGATTTTCATGATTATGTTACTTGTATGCATCTATATATATCAAATGATGAATTGCAGCATTTTCAAAAAGTGAGGCAAAGAAGCCTTCATTTGGAGTAAACAAGACGTTTGTGATGTATACAAGCTATCCTCAAAATCTTTTAGTTCTCGGGCGAAAAACAAGAAATTCTTGTCGTAGCCTTTAAGATTCTCATAATGTAATAAAGTATATCTCATGGTTTTGACGACAGATTCCATTTAAGTACAATTCAAATTTAAAGCAGACAACACATTCATTAACCCTAGAAGACCTGCACTGTCGTAAAACATAACATACATGATGGTGAGGTGTAGGTTTATACTTCTATCCAGACTGTAACAATCAATCAGAATTCGTTCGATAATCTATCAAACGGGATTATACGCATTTCCTAATGTGTAATGGAGTTAGAATGTGTTACCTAATCACCTTGGGAGACGAATTATGATGTCGGTAATTAATTAGTCATACCGACTCATACTTCTGTGTCGCTTCTATGTACTACACACCCTCGTGGCATTTAACATTACTTATCCAAAATAAGTCTTTACATTAAAGTTAACCGTTATGATTTTTTTAATGCTGTAAATTTGGATGCAACTGCATTTATATCAAAAATACACAAAAATGTAATTATCAAGTAATTTATACCTGTATAGGTTCAAATAAAGACTGAAAATTTTGTAAATTCTATCGGTTTTTTTTTTTTTTTACTAAAAATCAATTTATGACAAGTCCTGGGTGTTCGTATACTAATACATATTCAATATTAAAATCCAGTACGTCTCCATCAATAACGAAACTAAGGTCAAGGAGGTCCGACGTACATGTATCTAATTAACTTTTCAGCAGACGAAATATCAAATCCAATTTTTATGCTTATTTCAAAGTTGATGATAATTATTGACATTCAGAAACGTTCTTTGAGGGGGGGGGGGGGGGGTTTTACATTTAAGCAATTTTATGTGATTTTTTTTATCATGTAATGAGCGTGGAATGCTGAATTAGGCATATTTTAAAATTGACAAAAAAATATATACGAAACTGTCTAGACTTAATCATGAATTTCAAAATTCTACTGTAAGTTACAGACATGTACAGTGCGAGTAACTTTTTGAAACTTTCCTAGGATATGAACCTAGAGAGTTCCTATAGGACTTACAAAAAAGATTCGATGGTATCTTAGGAACATCGTATGTTAAGATATCCTAACCTACTAGTTTCATTCTTATTTTTTTAACGAGAAAATCAAGAAAATATTGCAGGGGAAATTCAATTTAAATTTTCACAGAGAAAATTATACATAACATGATGAATTCAGCATGTTTCAATTTGCATACATTTACAAAAATTCAGATTTAGAAGAAAATGCGAAATGCAAATGGATCGATCAATATAATCTTTTATTTACCGTTTATAGCCTGATTATATGTTACTTTTATCACAGTTTAAAAGTGCGCTAGCTGAAGAAGTTGTTTCAAAATCTTTCAACTGCATCAGAATATTTGTTTTCGATCATTAAGTCCGAGAGAAAAAACGCCGAGAAATCCAAGAGACCACTTTTAGTTTTAAAAAAGATATACATGTATATACATAAGGACAACTATTGGCTTACAAGCCAATTGTAAGCCAATTTTTATCTAAACAACAATGTGCATTCTTGGGGGTGGGGGGAGGAGGTTAGAAACGTGTTTGAAATCATTTAATACTCTTATTATTCAGGTTATATATATATAGCTGGGGCTTTTTCATAGAATTCATTGAAAAAAATGTAAGGAATTGCCCTCTTTTTTAGCAAGGTACCTTTTTCTTACAAAAAAAAAATAACGTACTTGTAAGCCAATTGGTACTTAGCTCCACTTTCCTAATAAACTTTAAATAAAGTGTAAAAAAGCGATATTGTAAGTTGATATTAAAAAAGAATTAAACGATCAACATTTTCATAGTTTACAAACTTTAGTTCTTTAACCGCCTTTGACAATCAAGTGCAAGACAATGTTTGGTACAAATCACTATAATAAAAACAGTAACAGTTGTCACATCCAACGATATGCCTTTATGCAAACATTTGTGTTTTGCACGCTTTGGGCCTTTCTGTGTTGTACCGGCTTCATATATCTTTTTGACTTGTAATATCTAATGTGATGAATTGGGCGTGCTAATTACCGCAGGCGTCAGTGATTATTTATTTGTATTCAAGATGTCACATTCACTGATTAAACCTTTGTGCCGTTGCGACCCAAACTCTCGCCCGGGCTTCTATCGAGTCTTACAGGGTCTTCCAGAAAGGTCACCGGGTCAAGATGGACAGCGGGCACGATATGCATGTTTTAATAAATGTTCATGACAAAATTAGAATAGAGAAAGGCAATAGACAGATTGATAATAATGAAAACACAAACTGTCAGATTTATGCAAAATACTTATGCAAAAATCTCAAGAATCATTTTTTGCAAGACGAAAAAAATAAATTTCTCAATTTGTACACCTTTGAATCGATGTAAATACTGTTAACAATTTGGTAAGAATTTTTTTAAATACATAAATAAATTTTAAAAATTAAGAAGTAGATATTGTTAAAAACTTACCGAGAAATATATATATATATAAATCTAAGTCCAATCTCTATATATGAAAGAAGTTCACGACTAATATAAACTATATAACACTAGTCTAAATGTTTTTCTCTACTGCATGTTTGCCACCGTCTAGTACTGATTTTGTTTTTGCTTATCAAACAGAGTAGAAACAACTATATATTTATACTGTCAGCAACGAGTCTTAGCTCTCGTCACGCCTGGCTGATTTTGTTGATTAATAGGCAAAGCCTTTGACCATGCGTCAAGTTGTCACGTTCTCTACCAAGAGGGATTCCCTGGAGAAACTAGCGGCCTTCTAATTGGTGGATTAACCCCCGACGTCATTTTACGCCGTCCGCTGTTTACATGGAGTTTGTAAACAGAACGCAGTTTTCGAAAGGTGTGCAGGTTTTTTTTTTATTTTGTGGAATGTGAAACAAGCAAAAAACCTCAACGCGTGCAAAAACGCTCCTGTTTTTCCTATCAAAATTAATTTTGAAATGCAATGATGAGAAGATATACACAGAATTTCGTGATTTTACTAATAATGTTTAAACGAAAGCAATTGGGTCAACATTTTGGGGAACCCCCACTGAAAACTGTGAGAAATTGGGTTTGGCTCTGGTATAGATTTAAAGAAATACATGTATTATATTGTGCCGCTGTTTAGGCTATCTTCTAAACATAATGAAGCTAAGAGAAGATATCGATCCATTGAAAAATACTGATAAAGGCAAGTTTTCGTATTACTATATAATTGTGAATCGTTCAAAGTGTTCTGACATAAAGTACATGTATGTGGTCATACTGTGGATACAACACCTTCGGTATACTCCTACAGTTATTGGTGTGTTTTTTTTATATATCTACGTAACATATCAATCTGATAGTGATATATAATGTAAGCTTGTAAGACTGTCGAATTTTGCGACCATAAATGTCATCTTTATCTGGAAAAATCTTTCATTCTAATCTTGTGCATGCATATTTTCGTATAGACATCTAATTATTCAGGTATACCCATATTTTGCTTTGAATTAGATAAATTATTTCTTATAACCTATTAAACCATTATTTTGCTTTTTTTTTCATAAATAATCACTCACTTTTGATTTTCAAAATGCTATGTCTAGCTTTTATATTTTAAAGGACTACATACACATATGTTGCTTTGAGAAAAGTTAATGTATGTATACACGGTTATTTTCGCCCCGTGTTATTTTCGCCCTTCTTCGCTTGCAAACGGTTTCGCCCCCCAAACGAAGTTGTGTTTAAAGAGAGATATCATGAGACATTGGAATTTGCCCAGTCTTAAATTCGCCTGCTGACAACGAGGGCGTAAGGGGCGGAAACAAAACGGAGACGAATATTTCCCCCGTATACAGTATTTCGTACAAACTATAAAACATTATTATGGTTTTTTCATAATAATTCACTTACTTTTTAATTTTATTTATCGGGGTGCTGGACGGTTACGCCTTATTTCATAAGGAATATATATATGGGGGTAGGGGTTGATGATTGTTGATTACTGATTCCGCTATATCTGATAGGGATATATTAGAGAGAGAGAGAGAGAGAGAGAGAGAGAGAGAGAGAGAGAGAGAGAGAGAGAGAGTACATTTGTAATAAAAAAAATTAGTGTTCGATTCGGGATTTAGTCACGTGACCAACATCTATATAGTTTCTGGAAAATGACAGTTCCAACTACTTGGCTTTTGCATTTCATAAAACTCTTTAATTTATTTTTCGCCGTGACAGCTTTATAGAACCAAGTATTAGAGATTGATTGTGTCGAACGAAATATAAAGTAAAAACTCAAAGATTTACAATAGGGGCTAGCTTATGGTGAACAATAAAATTGGTCTTTTATATATCTTATTTTCTATGTCTGTCCCAAGATATTTATGCCGCACATTTTCTTAAATTATTCTATATTTATAAATACCTCTGGGTTCAAACGATGTTCATTCAACAGACGAGTATGAAAAAATCCCAAGATTTTCCCTTTGAAACGCCCTCTCTATTTAGCTTGTAAGGTTTCAATACACGGCCTACGAGGATTTTGCATTGCAAAAAGATGAAAGTACCCGGATGATAACGTTGAAAAATTGTGCGAGGTTCCGAGTGACTTCCGAATGGAGAAAAGATGTCAACATTTCCCATTATAAATCTCCGTAAGAAATCTGTTTTCATTCCTGTGAATTTTTCCGAGTGAAAAATGATAATGTGTCAATGAAGAAATCTTGGATATTTTCCTTTTCGTCGATTTCAATTGCCCTTCTTTCACAGGTATGTGTATTTTTATTAAAAATCGTCAAAATGTGCTGCATAAATATCTTGGGACAGACAATAAATCAAGATCACTACCCCTAACACCCAAATCCACAAGAAAAATATTTTGCAGAACACTCTTTCTATTATAGCTTTTTTATGATCATAACTGTCAAATAAAGGTATGTTTGTCCTTATTTTTTTTTTTTATCTAAGAAACATGCAAAAAGTGATCAATGCATACTTAAGTCACATATTACATACCTATTCGAAGATACAGATTTTGATGACGTTTTCTTTGCTTAAAATGACGTAAAAATACGTAACAAACATGCATTACTACGCTTAAAAAGCGTCAAAAACGGAGTGTGTATATGTCATGCATTCAGTTTACAGTATTGCAAATTGCTTT
This sequence comes from Magallana hongkongensis, assembly GCA_016163765.1. Taxonomy (NCBI): domain Eukaryota; kingdom Metazoa; phylum Mollusca; class Bivalvia; order Ostreida; family Ostreidae; genus Magallana; species Magallana hongkongensis. Next base: position 62,985,486 of record WFKH01011581.1, on the reverse strand, counting down.
TTACTGTAACTTATATTTAGACTCAAAAGAAATCCAAACAGATGTATATTTTTCTGGGAAAATCTAGAGAGTGTGAATCTCCTTGCTTTCTTTATTTGAATCTTTTTATTTAAATTAACCATTTAACATAAAACCCTACGTTATCCAAGCCATATTTTACATTGACATTTGTGTTTTCCAAATATTCTGACAGGTAAAACACAGTTTACTAAACTTTTAATGGCCAGGAGGGATTTTCGACAAAACTCTATCGAATATTGAATGAGACATTTTATTAATTATGAACCATTTAAAAATTAATACTCAGTTTTAAATTAAAAACATTTACTCATCAGCGAGCAAACTATTCAAAGTACTTGTAGGATAACTGACCCAAATTGGATACTTTTACTAAAATAGAATGGGGAAAACGTGTGATTAGATCATACTAGTGTAGCAATATTTATAACTGGGCTATGACGATAACATCAATTAATATGATATGACTCTTTTAACCCAAGTCATTTTGTTAATTACTAATAGTTTAAAAAAAACTTTGAAATTAAGTAGTTTTTTAATAGTCACATCTCATCGCATATACTAAAGAATGAAAAGAAGGGTGACAAAACGTAATCCGTTGGTTATTTGGTATAAATGTCGTCCCCGCTGTTGCTGTTGCGGGCAAAACTGATAGCAACCGAGAGGGTACCGTAAACGTTCCATACAAGCAACAGACTTTAACAAATTTGTGCTCCAGCCAAGGCCAACTACCAGCCGTAAAAAGGATAAACCAGACTTACTTAAGTGTCATATGGTAAATTTTTATATCCCCTTATTGTATCATTTTTTGTTATAAGAAAAACATATAATGTCAAGAGACCGTGAGTGCGCATTTGTTTTACCCGAGGCTTGTTCTTTACTCAAACGACGAAGTCCATTCCATGAAATCAAATACGCAATAAACCGATTGTTGTTATCCGTTTTACACTATTTTATACACTGACTCATAAAAGAATACAAATTACATCATATCGCCGTTTTTTTAATTCACTCGTTGGATGTCCATTTTAACCGTGGGGTGTGCTTGAAGTGGGATATCAGTTGTAAACATGTTCTCACGTAAAAAAAAAATTGCTCTTCCAGTAAACAAGCTTGTAAACCTCATTCTTAAAAACAGAAAATTTTTGTAAAAAAATTCCCCATCTTGAATGTATCTTTCATATCTTTCATTTCAGAAAACATTTATCTAATAGAACTTTTGTGAAAACGGTACCACAAGGGCGTAAACATTCCATTATGTGAAATCCCGGAATTAATAAAACTAGTGATTTACAATGTACAAAACTTAAAATCACTTATTGCGTTTTGTTTATCTTCTCAGTTCTGTAAAATCACGTGAACTTTGCCCCCCCCCCCCCCCAATGCATGCTGCTCTTTCTGTATTTAATCATGCATCAGAAGTATCAAAACGGGAGTTATTTACATTTTTAGCACTCATTTTATCTTTGAGGGATAATCTGATCTTATTGTTTTGATGATCGATTGTACTATAGTTATCACGTCATTAGCTACCGAATTGTTACATGAGATTCAGAGAAGCAGAGGGCCACAGATTTGTCATTGTTTCGGAAATTAATGTGTGCAATTCATCACATACATATACAGTCATTGAGATGCATAACATTGAAATAATAGCTTTAAGTATATTTCAAGATAGAAACAATAGAACTGAAATTTCTTTGACGCAAACATTCTGGAAATCACCGGAGATTTGATTTGATTTTCTTTAACGCAACAACTTTATATATTATAGAGATCTCTTGAGATTCGCTTATCTAGTAATTCTTGGAGATTTACTCAATTGACCCGGAGTCGACGGTGATCTGTCACATGGCCACGGATCACTATCATTCAAATTCTTGCTAAGCATCAATCGATATCTTCTGTACATATTTATTGCAAGAATGATTACAGCAAGCTACTCTTTCTTCAAAACAAAACATTTTCCGTTCAGAAATATTTTTCCTTATCAAATTACACATACGTTTGGTTTATTTAAAAAAAAAAAAAAAATAACAATAGCGTATTCTATGTAGGCTGTTTTTTTTATAATTATGTTTTGATAAGCAATGAAGTAAATTCCTTGATTAGTTTTTAAATGTTTTTTATTAAAAAGAATAAGGAACAAATCTTGTTTATTAAATAATACTGATTAATGATTCCTATTTTGAGAAAATTTGTCCCGATGCTGAGACATATGGCGATCGCCAACAAATAATGTTTTATAAGATTTCAAAAATGCTTTGGCTATTAAAATTAAACCCGCATACAATTCATTTAACCCTTTGAAATTTGAATAAGTATACAATGCATAAATAATCGGAGTGAATCCACCCATGCAATTGGAGGTCGATTTGAAGGTTTTGTTACCCAACACAATAAGTTTATTGACTTCATGTATCCTTGAAAAGATACTGATTCGGCTGGAGATTACAAAATTGGTTAACAAGGCATTTTTGTAATACATGTACTTCAATGATAAAGTATAGCTTATAAACTATTAATTAAAACACATTGTCAAGTACAAGGAGAGATCAGTCGGTGTGTTAAGGTATGTGTTCTTATTCTCTAACGGCCTCGGGATAGACAATATAACCGTATTTACTAAAAACATAGTATACCAAGTCACACATTAGTTAAAAATGCAGTATTCTAATAGTCTTGTCTGTTTTTACTCGCTCATGACAATGTTGTTTTCTCTAGTAATACCAATATATGACTATAATTTGAAAGTCGCAGACGATACTGGTCATATCGTGTGACGTAAGTCACGTAACTGCTTACATGTAAATTTACAGCTGTTTACTAAAGGATAAATTCCATGGATTAAAGATTTTACATAAAGTCAGATACGTTTAATATTCCCGTGTCATTAAAATAAAATTTCAGTTAGACTTGAATATCCTGTTACCAGAATGAACCGCGTATGCTTCACCGTTCACAAACCATTACTTTGTACACACAATTTAATCATTTTGAATTTTAGCCCATGGCACTGTCTATCTGACGAATTTAAATAAAAAATTAAACAATTTTGTTAAACGTATAACAATTTACCAAGGAATAGCCGCATGTGTACCTTTTTTTTTTTGGGGGGGGGGGGGTATAATACGCGGAAGGATTATTATACTGAATACAGTAAGAAGACTACATGTATGAAATCATTGATCATGTCGGTGAACTAAATCAAAGGATCAAATTACTGAACATTTAAAAAAGCCATGTATTAAAAACTTGGCGTTTAAAGAAATGATTCTAATACATTTATAAACCAAAGCAAAATTTCAGTCGCTGGTTTTTGTGGATTTAATTTGTTTTCTTGAGTTAGGTGTCGACAACGCTTTAGAAGGCTATTGTTGTTTTTTTTTTTTTAAATTTTCTTTTGAATAAATTATGATTTGTTACGCAATAAAATGAAAAGTGCATTGTTTTATTATCTTATCACAAATCATCGATATCTTGCCCTTATCAATATATTTTACCTACGCGTTATGCCCGGTGAGCGTTGGCTAATAATGCTATCAAATCATAGTATCAAATTGAGTCAATGAAAATAACAATACATGAATTAATATAGTCATTGATATTGACCGATCGATTCCAAAATCTGTAATAGCGAACGAGCCTTTCGACCGGAAAAACCTGCGCATGTACTTGATAAAAGGACAGGTGAACTATAATAGAACTTTCTAAATTTATAAATCTTTGGGTTCATTGTCGTATTGTAAATTCTAAATTCATTGGGATGGGTGTTATCGAGACACATCAACAACACATACATGCAATTACAGCTGAATCAACAACACAGAGCACGAAATATTCAGATCACTAGTGCATGACTTTTGCGAGAAATGCTGAATTTTACTGTCGACACTTTTACACTTAAGACGGTCAAAATTTTAGTTTAATGCTTGATTTAAAGACAATACCGTCATATTTTTGCAATATAATGCTGTCTGAGATGACAACCTCAATCACCCTTTACCCCCTCTCCTCCACTATAACCGACAATTTTTTCTTCCGAAATGTTTACACGGTATCACACCAACAACTCACAGATCACAAGCAATAACACCAACAAGTCACATATCATTAGCAATAACACCAACAAGTCACATATCATTAGCAATAACACCAACAACTCACAGCTCACTAGCAAAATTACAACAACACACAGATTACTAGCATAACAACAA
>WFKH01011581.1:62957053-62975404 GCA_016163765.1 Magallana hongkongensis | reverse complement strand
GTTACAGCTTTTCTGGCCAATTGGTTCTAGAGAAGAAGATTTTTAAAATACACCATTACTTTTTCACTAATTCCTAATTATCTCCCCTTGAAAGAGGGCGTGGCTCTTCATTTGAACAAACCTGAATCCCCTTCACCTAAGGATACTTTATGGCAAGTTTGGTTGAAATTGGCCCAGTGGTTCTTGAGAAGAAGATGAAAATGTGAAAAGTTTACAACAACGACAACGACGCCAATGACAGACAATGGACAAATTGTGATCAGAAAAGCTCACTTGAGCCTTTGGCTCAGGTGATCTAAAAATAGAGTTGTAGTATAGATCATCATAGTATACAGCTATTGCATGTAGACTTGTAATAGAGGCCATTCTAGCATACAGCTACTGGTATAAAAAAATATATAGAGTTTTAACTACAGCCTTCATAACTTACATCTAAAACTGATATGTTTTGTTGTAATAGCTATGCCCTCATAGCATACAGCTATTAGGCTTGCCTTTTATTACGTCTGGCAGTTTATTCCACATTGTACAGAAGTACCTAAATTTCTCCATACTATTGATAAAGTAGATCACAATTTCTCTTGTATTCATTTAAACAATAAAATGCTTTCTTTGGTGATTCATGCAGCTATGAAGGTAGTGATTATTGTTACAGTAGAAAAAATACATAACCCGTGCTAGCAGGTTATGTAAATTTTTTCATGTAGATTTCAGCCCTGTCAGTTTCTATAGAGCTATGAATCACAATTGGTTTTCTTAAGAAATAGAGGAGAAAATACTCAGTAGGTGTAAATACAATTTTATATGCACTTTTCTGAGATAAAAGTAAAAAGCTTAACAGGACCAGGACAATTGTTTTTACAAAAATGATGAACCCTGACCTTGTCAATCATATCCGGTCGATTAGTGGCGGCCACTACTGTGACATCCCTCAGACTCTGCACCCCGTCTATTTCTGTCAGAAGCTGGGCCAGCACTCTGTCCCCAACATTGCTACTCCCAGAGGAGCTGAATCAATGAAATGAACAAAAACAGGTGCTCAAAAAATAGAAACATACTGTTAATATCAAACTTGTGCCAAGTATTTCTTGATGTGCATGCGAAAATAAAGATAAAATGCATAATCTAATATAAGTAGCTACAGAAAGAGAAATAGTCTGAACAACCTGCATCCTTGTAATGAGAGTCATGCATATAATGCCTTACAATTGTATCATTTTTCACAAAAATAGTAGAGGTTACAATTCTTACTTACAAAATCTACATAAATTTTATCTAGGAATGTAGCTACTTTTTTCATTCACAAAATACAGTCTCTTTTTTTGAATGAGCATACAGACTAATTTATTTGAAGAAAAGATTTATAGTTTCAATAAATCAAGAGGAATCCACACTTAAAATGATTTTTTGCATTAGGATATGTGAGTGTTTTAATGTTATTTACTAATATACAATGTAAACATATTAAATTCAAATCAAAATATAACAAATTCAAAATCATTAATATCTATAATCCTTCAGCATTTAATGACCAGAATATACATATTACCTGCCCCTTTCTATTGCCAAAGCATCAATTTCATCAAAAAAGACAATAGATGGTGCTGCTGCTCTGGCTTTTCTAAATACCTCCCTCACAGCTCTCTCAGATTCACCAACCCATTTACTGAACAGCTCAGGGCCCTAACAACAATAGATTTAAAAAGATAAATTTATATAATAAACACATTCATCAAATTCACAAATCATATACATATATGATCATATATATTTTTCTTTTCTTTTTTCAAGAAATTACAATGATTGATACATTATCTATTTAGATATCTTCAAATATACATGTATCTTTTTTCAGAAATATGACTGATTTGTATAACTTAAGTTCAGGGTTGAGCTATAGGGAGATAATTTGATTTTAATTGTGACGTAAAACCTGCTATCCTTTATTTTATTCATAGATGACAAGATTTTTATCATGTAACAAAAATTCAAAAATTCATTTCACTCTTACTGAACTTTGACCATTTATATAGTTAAAAAACAGGCTGGACAAAATAATTTGAATTTCGATCATAATAAGAAAGATTTTAGCAAAGTAAACAAAAGAATATGTAATTTTGGCGCAATTTCCTAAAATGAAAAATCGACACAAGTTGTAAATGTTAGCTAAATTATACATATATGTTGCTGAGTTAAGCATTCAATGACAATTTTTGATGAATGACTTAATCATTGTGTAAATAACTCTTCTGATGCCAATAGCTACAGTTTACAAATTTGTTTCTCTGAGGAAACATGTGGCTGACAATACTGGGATCATCCATCTAAAATGTAACAGTTTGTTTGACGTTGTTTCAATAGATACGTAAATAATATGCTAAATGATTTTTCCAAATCAAATGCATTGTATCAATCAAATTAAAAAATAAGAATTTTTTTTTTAATCTAAATCAAATTTAAAATTCTAAAGGTCATTGTTTTTGTAGAGCTGACAAACATTTTATTTGCCTGACAAAATCATATAAAAATAGCGAAAATGCTGTTGGCAGAGATATCTGTGCCAGCATTCATAAAAATTAGTCACGAATCTCAGTAACAATCACTCAACAACTGATGCCCTGCATGTACAGATCTCTTATTCAACCTATATTCAGGTTCAATGAAAGGGCATGATAAATGTCACATCTGGTGTGACAAAACTAAACTTTCACTGCAGGGTCAGAAAAGGCTGGTATAGCAACAACAGCCCTAATCCTTATTACCCCCCCCCCCCTTTAAAAAAAAAGGGTGTAAATGTGTATATACAATGTAAATTCATATGTGTATATAGACAAAAAGAAAAAATGATGTCTGGAAAAAATCACATGCTTACATGTTATATTGAAAATCAAAATAAACATTAAAGAATTAAAAATCTTAACTTAATACCAGATATACATGATGTATAATCTTGTGCAACTAATAACATGTTTTCCCAGCTGAAATATGTTGGTTGACATGACATCAATATTTACTACAACATCAATTGACAATCATCTGGCATAAAATTTCATTTGATTGATGAATTGCAAAAACATCTTTTACATTAATTTACATAATTGGTTCAGTAAATGTACAGCATTACATTGACAAGATGAATATCTTAATATATGGAGTAAGATTCAAGCAAGAATTCTATAACTGGGGTGCACTTTTCACATAATGAAAACAATCACTAACTGTCAGGAAACGTGTGGTTTAAAGCCTAATGATTTTGATGTTGTCAGTTGTACTTCAATTTTCTTTAAAGAATAATAGCAGTTGAGTAAAGGTGATATATGTCAAATATTTGGTAAGCTTAAGGTGGCTCACTAACCTTGAAAAAGTTTCTTAAATCAGCAGAAAATTACTTGATATTGAAAGATAGCCATCTTCGCTAGCCAAGGGTTTCTGATCTGCACCGCTCCTCACGAACCCTTGGCATATCATGCTATCAAAAGTCGGGATTTTTTTTCGTCATGTGGTCTCCTATCCTATTTTTAAATCAGCCAAATAATGAAAGATGCCGTACTTTGACGTACCTGGTGCAGTAATGGCAGCCGCTATAGACTTTGACATTGACAAGTTGGAAGAACGTTGTAATGCCCAGTGTATTCAATAAATAGGATTAATGTGAAATGTTACATATCCTGAGATCGAATTCATTCGAAGGGTGTAAGACTGGGGGAGGTAAATCCTCAATCTACGTGTGCATGTCTCTGTTGATACACTATCAGGTGTATATATACTTATTATTGCACCATTGAATGATACATGCATCATGAAGGCTCAAATAGAAAGACTAGAAAAATAAGGGTTTTGAGCTGTTCATGTTAGAGACACTATGTTTTGCATTTTTTGATTGGTCGAACGGTTTAAGTAAACCCCAATCAAAATCCAGGAAAAAACCCGACTTTTGATAGCAAGAAACCCTTGGTTAGCGAAGATGAAAGATAGCATGATGAATAAGAAATATTTAAGTCAAATAGGTGAAAAAAAAGCAATTTTGAATGAAATAAAATATGATTTCCAAAAAATGATTTAGTAAATACATGTATGAAAAAAAAGCCCCAGGTGGATTTGAACTCGTTATCAGCGGTACTTTAACCACTGAGCTATAATGATATTCAACCAAAGTGATTAATACAAACAATTTAACAAAACATTTAAATCACCATCTTGTGACATAGTGTCATAAAAAGTATAAGCCTTGATGTAGTGAGCTACAATTTGATCTAAAAATTCAAAAGCTTTACCATACATTTTAAAGAGCTTAAACATCATAGCATAAATTTTAATGCCACTCTTACACACTCTCTCAGTTACCTACCTTTACTGCCAGGAAATTCAGACCACTCTCAGTGGCAAGAGCCTTGGCAATCATGGTCTTGGAGCAGCCAGGGGGGCCATACATGAGAATCCCCCGGGGTGGGGTGATTCCCATCCTGCTGAAGGCCTCTGGGTGTCTGAGGGGCCACTCAACGGCCTGTTTTAATTTCAGTTTGACCTCCTCCTGACCTCCAATGTCTGACCAGTGAACCTACACACAAACATTTAGTGAAAATCACTGTGACAGAACTTTTTAGTGAGACTGATTAGCATGCAACTAAAACTGACAGAACTTGAGAATAAATATCATAGCGGTAGTACAAGTACATGTATTTAACTGTTAATTTTCAATGCATTCGGAAAGGAAATATTCATTCCTTTGCTTATTAAAAAATCAAATGATTTTGCAGAGATATTTAGATACCTTTGGAATTTCTAGCTGTATTTCTCTCATAGCACTGGGCTGAATGGTCGTCATGGCAGCAGTAACATCACAAAGTTTAATTTTGGTGTCTTTTCCAGCATCTTCCATTTCTCTTTTTATAGCATTAATATTGGCTGTAATATTTTATGAACAAAAATTATGGCAAACAAACAATTGTTTTATTCCTCTATAATTTTGGTCATATTCTGGGAGACGTGACGTACCTTGTTGGCATAGACACAAAATATCTGCTCCAACATATCCATGTGTTGTGTCCGCTATTTGCTTTCTATCATCTTCATCCAAACTGTTCGGTATATTCCTTAATAATTTCTCTAATATCTAAAAAAAAAGAACAAAAATAATATAGTACAATGTTCAATTTAGAGACAAGGAAAAATATAATATTCTAATAAATATGATACATGCCATTTTGAAAAGAAGTCTCAATGTAAGCTAACAATTAATGACTTGCAAAATAAATAATTATACATCCTCCACAAAATGGTATTTTACATACTGAACCTTAGCAAAGTACAATAACTCTTGTTACAATGTTTTTTTCAGTATACTTACTTCTAGCCTCTCTTTAGCTGTAGGAACTCCCACCTCCACCTCCCGGTCTAATCGCCCCGGGCGGCGCAGTGCAGGGTCCAGAGATTCCGGTCGTACTGTCGCAGCCAGAACCATCACAAACTTATCAGGGCTGGATTTCTGTAAAACCATATACAGTAGGCTGCTAGGAAGATTTAAGTACTGCAGCTGATATCTTTTCTTCAGCAATGAACAATACTTATCATCCTTCAGATGTGAACAAAAACAACAAAGCATCCTAAGCCCTATTTACACAATGTGATTTTTCAGATCTGACTCGCCACATCTTACAAATCAGACCGTGTAAATAGGAAAATCATAAGACAGATATGAAGTCAGATGGAGTCAGATGGAATAGAGACATGCTCTATCCTGTCTGGCAAGTCAGATGGTTTTGACCAATCATTAACAAGGTCAGAGAGGTTGATCTAAATACAGTACAATTAAAATGTGGACTTTTGCAACTGATCAATTTAGATTAATTTTAAGATGAATTTAATGTATTTTTGAGTTGGAAGGGTTAAACCTACATAAGGATTAGTGCATCCTACATAATTGAGTGCAAACTCACAAGAAAAAAGAAAAGAAAAATACATAAAATTTGCAACTAAATAATATCTATATGGATAAGACCATTGTACTAAAATTTTATTTTTATGAAATAATAATGGGTAGTAAGTTATAGCCATCTTCTGATGTTATATTGTAAGCAACAAAAAAATTGGAGGGAAGTATTAATGAACTACATGTCTGACAAATCATAACATGCAAATGAAACACTAAAATCTGATGTGAAATCATATATGAAGTCAGATCTGTAAAATTACATTGTGTAAATAGGGCTTAATACACTGATTAGTATTGACAAATGCAGTAAACATGTTAGTAAACTTATTTTTTATGTTCTACTAAACCTACTGAAACTATTCCATCCATCAAGGTCAACAGAGTAGAAACAAGGCGACGTAAAGCCTCGTTTTGAGTTTTGTCACGATTTGCAAACATGGAGTCAATGTCATCCATAACAATAATGCTTGGAGCTCTGAAAATGGAAAACTATTTAATTGAATGGTTCCTTCCTGGTCAGATTTAAAAACTGAATTCTAACTCTGTCATATCATGTATTTACCTTTCTTCTGCTTCTTTGAATATGTTTCTTAACCTTGCTTCAGACTCTCCATAAAACCTAAAAAGTTTTATTGTGTCAAGTGATGGGCAAGCTTTTGCAATAATCATGTTTCAATTACACTCTTCATAAAGCACTGAAAAGATCTACAAGAATTTACTGGTCCCAGACCAACAGGCCATCAATTATTTTGAGCCCAATCTGACAAACTTTTAATCCTAGAGCAAATACCAGGCTATTTTCACAAATCCAATCTTTAAAAGAAGCTTGCAATATCTCTAATTTAGTTTTGTGTGCAAAAATGTTTATTCCAACAACTACACTGAAACATTTTGAAAAAAAAAAATAGAAAGTGGTTGGTGATTACATTTTTTACAAAGTCAAATAACCTGTCAGATGTGTGGTCTTATTTTACCCAGTAAGAGTAAGTGGACAGAACTCATTGACCTACTTGCTGATGATGTTTGTGGTAGACACAGTTGCAGTGTGTATGTTCATTTCATTACACGTCGCCTGCATAAGCATGGATTTTCCTGTCCCACTGGGGCCAAACAAGAGAATGCCACGCGGAAATGGGAGACCTGGAACACAAAGGAACTCTCATCACAATGTTATGTGTAATCATACATGATATGCAGTTGATACAGCAGATGATAAGTACAAGGAGACTGGCCATGTAAAAGCCAGGCAATGCCTGCATGAAATGTTCATGGTACACATACATGTACATGTATAAATTGAATGACAAATCCCACAATTTTTTTTTTTTTTTTTTTTACACCTCTTCATTATTTGAGATTATTATTCCTCATTATAGTATATTTTTTTCTTTCATTAAATTGATGTAGTATGACAGTTTGCACTAAAGTTACCTGCTCTTTATAGAAATAATACATGAAAAATTTCATTGAGATTTAAAAATCATATTAAACTTGGATTTTAAATTGATAACAGAATTTGTTATCCTAGTTATTTTGTGTGCCAGCCTAAATTTTCTATAGACATCCTCTTAAATAATAGTCTATTTGTAAATAGGTGAATATATTTGATTTTTTGATGAAAACTCCCAAAACTAGACAGAGTTTGTACAATCTAAGTTAGATATAAGCATTATATTTGCAATTAAAAATTGCACATGTATTTACTTGTACATTTGTATTAGTCTAAATACTGGTACATGAAAATACAAATGCACACAATAAATTTAACAGATAATAGATGGAATATTTACTTTTTTTAAATATTAATTTTTCTTTTCAACTCTGATCTAAATTATATAAAAACAGATTACTAACCAGAAGAACTGAAGAGATGGGGAGACTTTAGAGGAAGCATCACAGTCTCTCTGATGGTATCTATCTGTGCTGACATTCCTCCGATGTCCTGGAAGGTCACTCCAGATTTCCTCTGTTCTTTAGCTGGCTCCTCTGTCTCCCTCACCACAAAGCACTTGGTTGTAGAACAGATTCTGTAAAAATTCCCAGTGTTTTGGCATGGTTGCTGCTTGACAGGTGTTTGGAACTGTGAGCTGTGTAACAGATCATCGACCCTTTGGGGGGAGGTCATTGTTGCTATAGAACTGGAATCCTTTCCTGGAGTCTCTTTGGGAGATTTTAGTCTCTCTCTGTTTGGGGTTGAGCTCAAATGTTCACAAAATTCTCGACTGTCAGTGTCATTTAAAACAGAAGATTCATTCATATCCGACAGGTTTAGTTGGTCCACTCCCTGGGTCAGGCCACTGATATTGTCTGTACTTAGATCACAAAGAACAGCATCCTCTGTCTGCACTGTTAGCTGGATGACCTTCATTTGGCACATCTGCCCAAAGTAGGTCAAGCATACCTCACTTTCCAGTCTCAAGCACTTACAATCTAAATTGACAAATCAAAATCAATTTGAAAATTAAAACCAATCTTTAATGGAATGCTACTTTGGATATATTATAATACATGTTTTTTGCATCCATGTTTGAAGTCTTTATAACATAATTTTATTTCTTTACTTTGTTTATGACTCTATTTGGTTTTGATTTAATCAATATGCTTCTGTTTAAAAAAAAATCTTTTACTTACAAAGAGATTTTTGAAGGTAATTGATAAAATCTTCTTCTTCATAGAATTGTTTCCAGTCTCTGAAAATTTTTTCAAAAATATATTATAATAATAGAATGTTAGGAAATTTGGGCAATAATGCTGCCTAAGACCCAAGGATGAGGACAACATTTCTTTTAAAATCTCTGACTTATCACATGTTGCCTGATTCTTAGTCAACTACAACTGTTTTGTTTGTATCCTTCAGTAAATATATGAGTATACATCTGTATAGCAAAGGGCAACTTTTTCATGTCAGAGTCATTTTGCGGCTGGTCCAACAATTTTCATGTTGGACAGCAGACTGATCAACAATAAAACTTCAAGACCAATAGAAAAAACCCCACTTATTTTAAAGGACCTTTTGTAGTAGGGATATAGAAATAAACCATAAAGGTTATATCAATTGTACCTTTAAATCCTTGATTTCATGAGGGACCTATAAACAATTAAGGCAGGGGTCTAGATTTTTTTTCATTTTTGTAAAAAGTCACTTGCCATGGGCAAGTACTGACTGGGAATCCACTTGCACACTTTCAAAATTCACTTGCCCCCCCCCCCCCCGCCCCCCCCACACACACACACAAAAAGAGAGATAAAATCTCTAATTTTACTTATTTATTAATTTCAAAACATTTCATTAATCAATCCTGAATGAATGAATGAATGTTTTATTATTTTATTATTTTTTTTTTTCTAATTTAACTAACACAATTAAGAAACAGAACTTGAAAACTAAAATCTAGAAAACAATATAAACAACTTTTTATTTTGTTATTTATTTTTTCATTATGAAATCTTAATGTATACATGGCTTAAAAGCAATCACTATTTGCACTTGTTTATTAGTTTGTTAAAATATATATTGATTTAATCACATATGTAGACAAAACTTTTTTTTCAAAACATCGTTTTTGTTTTTAAAGCCATTCCTTAAATTTTATATCTTTCCAGATTGGTTTCAATATTATACAAACAACTGTACTACGATTGATGAGTCTCAGAGATTAAATAAGTGAAATGTATCAACCTTGTGCAGGTTCTGATAGTTGGATGTTTATTGTTATTGATTTATTTTAATGTACTCAAAAAGTTTTCCTGGCTCAGCCTGAAATTTATTTACTTTCCTGTTCGTGTAAGTTTATCATGAAAACTATCTTTCCCGATATGAGATTTCACTAATGCCCTGGGAAAAGGGAAAGTGTAATTCTAGACCTCTGTAATAAGGTCCCTGATTTCATTATATCTGACACCGTTTGCTTACTTTGGTTGGAGCCTTGCCTCTGCTGCCCGGAGAGGACACTGTGTAAGGGATTGAACAGTCACATGATCCCCTGCACCAAGGTGGAGTAAGGTCATCAAGTCTTGTGTCAAAGCGACTTGTGAGGAGGGAGAACTGGACGAAGGCCAAGTAATTCTTCAAATAAAAAATATCTCGTGTGGTAAAAAGATTCTTTATATAGTACAGTCCAGCTGGTTTGACATTCATAAATAACAATATGCATTTATAAAAGTGTGTTAGTGTAAAATCTAAGCAGTGTTATTTTCATTGTTAAAAGTCCCTACACTATTGACATGCAGAGCATATTTCAGATTAATATTATTTTTGTGTGTTTATTTCTTCCTCAATATTCATTCCATACAACACTTACCCGACATGTTTCTCCTGAATGATACATTCTTGACCAATGGAGAGTCCACATAAACTCATCACAGAGGGATGAACAACAACCACATCCTTTTTTGTGGCTTTCGGAACCGATGGCTCTACTGTCGATATAATGAAAATACAAGCAGTACAATCACACGAAATCATCAAAAATTGGATCATAATCATTCACTGTCTACATACTGTATACACTGTATGAATGCAATAAAAATTTTTCCATTTTATCGATTTCAACTGTATTTCTTTCACAGGTATGTATATTCTTATTAAAAATCATCAAAAAGTGATGGAAGGAATAACTTGGGACAGACTTTAGTTGCTACTTACCCGTGGCGAGAGAAACAACACCATGAAACACTGCATTCTTGATATATGCATGCGAGGGTGTGTGATTTTGAACATCAGAACATTCGCTAACGTGTGTACTTAAATCTTTACTATGAACAATACAATGACACTTAACACATTCGTGAAACTCGACACGATTTGATTTCGATTTTGCAGGCATGCTGTACCAACAAATCGGATATTCTACATTTAAAACATTATAAAACCGGACACGTTTTTGTTCCGGTGTTATATATTGCCTTTTCCCCCTAGCCATCTTTCCCCCCGGAAAAATGCTATATAGCAGTTTTTCCCCCCGGAAAAATTGCTATATAGCAGTTTTTCACCCACGGAAAGCTGACTATATAGTGGGTTTTCCCCCTTTTTATAGCCAGATTACCACTATGTAGTAGATTTTCCCCCTTTTTTACATTCCGGTCTTGTTTATGGCGGACCATTCGGGGCAATAATTTGTAATAACTGATATGATATTAATTTCTCATAATAAAGGATAATTATGGCATTTATTAATACATAGAATGGTTTTTTCACCCCTGATATGAACAAAGGCAGGCGCCTTCATAACATTCCTGTGTCATCACCATTTATTT
Source organism: Magallana hongkongensis (assembly GCA_016163765.1). NCBI lineage: Eukaryota > Metazoa > Mollusca > Bivalvia > Ostreida > Ostreidae > Magallana > Magallana hongkongensis. The sequence continues at coordinate 62,964,216 of WFKH01011581.1, read as the reverse complement.
CACCTTTTGTTACACCTTTTTGGAACACCTTTTACACGGATTTCGGAATACCTCGAATCTTTTTCATCTAATCGATGCTTATCTACAGTTTTGCCTTCGACGTTATGACATTTTTCACAGAACACGTCAGAATACACGCCGGTTTGGAACTTTAATTTTCCCATGTATTATCATCTATGTATACATGTAAGCTCCTCCCAAGAAACTAACTGACCAATCTTGACTTAATTTAGTAGAGGAAGGGAATAGAAATGGAAATGTATTACTCCCTTCGTCCAAAAGGCTATTAATTTTAAAATTGACGATCTTAAATATAATCATATATTTCTACTTCTAAATATCAAACGAGAGACAGGGTGGAATGATATGATGAGAAACTAAAATGTTTTACTTCGATTGATGGGGTTCTAAATCATGGGTAAGGGGTATTATAATTAAATATGTATTAAAGGCATGCGTAAAGTTAGTATTTACAATTTTGTTTTAAAGTCACGCATATTCATATTCATGTTTTTAAGCACATTTTTTACGAAACGCGAGGTTTTATGATAAAAAATGAAATGGCTTCACAACCAGAACAAAGTCGGTATCTAAATGCTGGTTACTTTGGAAAATGTGAAATGGAGCCTGAACTAACCTTATGTTTATATTATCATTCACTGCGTGCTAATTTTTCCGCTTTTTATTTTGCAACGTGATTTATAAATATACAATTTTGAAAACGATGCCATATAAAACAAGAATTACGATTCACTTACCTAAAAATCTTGTCATACTATTTATTTCATATTTTTGCAATAAAGATTTACTTGCGTACCATATTATTTCTTCGAACAATGAAACAAGGGTAATTAGAAATAAAAACTTATACAAATTTTTGATGAGCTGACTTACATGTATTTTTTTTTAACTATAAGCTTGTTCTCCTAATCAATTGGCAAGTAAAAAAGTCGTATACCAAGTGCGCTTTTGTTGGTTATTTATTTTTGTTTTTCGGTTGCTACTTTTATGAATAAAAATTTATTGATTTATTTATCTAGTTATTTATTATATCATTAGTCATCTTATGAATTGATTAAATGTTTTGAAGAATAATGAATTTACCCGCGTACCTTTTTAAAAAATTTTATTCGTAAATTTAAAAAGAAAAGCAGAATTAAACGTAATTTTCAGCCATTTTGATAAAGAAATATATGAGTGAGTGTGTATTTTTTAAATGATGTGTTTTACTTTTAAATGACCGTAAATATATGGTGATGAGGTCATCTCTAGTTTTTTTTAGATATGGGGCCCTAAAAAATACACTATTCATTATAATTGAATTTCAAACATCAGGCTCGGAAACATCAAGGGTCCCTACCCTGAGGGCTGAAATTTTCAGAGTTATCTACAAGTGGTAAACCACTGCCACTGTGAAAATATGGTGATGTGGTCATCTCTAGTTTATGAGATATGGGACCCTAAAGAACATGCACTATATTCATTATAAGGGATTTTAAACATCGGGCTCTGAAACATCGGAAACAAAATTTCTTTAAAACAGAGGTTTAGCCTTGATAAAATTTGCAAAAACAGACAGACGGACTGATAGATTTATTAAAAAATTCTTAAAACATTTTTTACTTTCAAATTCAGAACACAGAATTATGCATATAAGTGTATATCTTGTAAAACCAAGTACTTTTTTCAATTAATTACCTAAATTTAGTTCTATGTATAATTCCATTACACACATGTTCAATTTTCAGCATTGTCTATAAAAAATAAATCGGCAAAACGAAACTTAACCTGTACAGATGAATGCAGATAATTATATGCAACCTGGGAGTGTAGAAACATTGATTTTAATCCTTATTAGGTTTCCATAAATATTTTTTATAAAATCTGAACCAAAAACGTGAGGGAGAAACCCTACTATGGGGGAAAAGCTACTATATAGTAGCTTTTCCCCCCGGGGGGAAAGGCTACTATATAGTAGGTTTTCCGGGGGGAAAAGCTACTATGGGGGAAAAACTGCTATACAACACCGGAAAAACAAAGACATGGAGACACTATCATCCAACTATGTCAAATTATATGCTTAACCAATTCCCACTAAAGTCAAGGAACTAATTGTCTTTTCATTGCCAAAAATTTATACTATCCATTTGTTTGTGTGTGTATGTGGTTTCTTTTTGTTTTGTTTTTTATTTTTATAATTTTACTCTCATCTGGTAATTTTTCCCTATTACAGCATATGGCATGCATTCGCGGCCAAGGGAGATTTCATGCTTGTTATATCTTTTATATTGTATACCATGTTTTAAAATACTTTTCAGAATATGCCCCCTCCCCTTTCCAGCACTCCGTAGATATAACATGCACTTGTTTTTCTCCATTAACTTTTTTAAATATGCAAAAGAATAAAAAATATTCGGTTTTTTTTTTCTTTTTACCGCTTATATAGTAAACGATAAGTTAACTCATCTTTTTTATGTACATAAAGCAAAGAAAAAACTTAATTCAAGCAACATTAAAAAACTTTTATCCCTAAGAAATGACAACAAAGCATATGATAAAAAAAACGGTTTTATTTTATAGTAATTATAACTCATAAACAAAGTAATAAATACAAGGAAAATAAACGATACAAAGACGTACAGTCTAAAGAACAAAATCTATCAAATAGCTAGAAATATAAAGAATAAACAATTGAACAATAATGCAATAATGTGTTGTCTCTTGCTTTCGAACTCCCAAATTTATGTTCAGAATGGTTATATAATTTGAATAAACACGTTTATTACGTAAATGCAAAATAATATTTTACTTATGTTTTTACCACTAAATCAAAGAATATTTTTTTTTCTGAAATCTACGAAAACCTTGATCATTTTATCTATCAGTTGATCATGAAGAGGAACTTTGTTGCCATACCAAGTCTAAACTAATATCATGACTGATGATAATCATACAGTTGATGCGGGGTGTCAGTTATGGGCGGCGGAAAGGGTAAAAAAGACGTTAATGCAAAACGAACAACTTATTTTTAAAAACATGCTAAAATACAAAACAGACCAGCTTAAAAAAAAATCAACAGCCTCTTTTGCAAAATCAACAGACACCGATGCAAAACAAACGATTACCGATGCAAAACCAACAGTCATGCACTGAATTAACGCTAGATGACGTGCAAAGAGGTATCAGGAGAAATCGTACCCTGGAGAAAACGTAACCTGGAGAAAACGAATCCATGAATTAGGGTGCGTTTTCTCCGAGAGAAAACGTACCTTGGAGAAATCGTAACAATTATTGAAATCGTTATAAAAACTGTTCTAATGTAATAAAATAACTTATTAAATAAACATTTGTACATTTTTGCTTGTATCATTGTTTACATAATCACGTAGATTAAATAATTACACAATACAGGCACGTAGCATCGTTTTTGAAAGTGGAGGAGGGGTACAGACTCATTCTAAAAACCTGGACAAGCCACCCCCTCCCCCCCAAAACATCACAAATCATAAAAACCCTCATCCGTTTGGGGGTGGGGGGATGCGTTTACCCATAACTTCAATTTCACTGTTAATTCCATTAGTTTTGCTTTCACTTTTTACATCCTCCGAAAAAAGAGGGGACCAACTCCATGATAATTCGGTTTTTTAAATTTAATTTAAGAAAAAATGTTTGCTGCGAGAAAAAGTTGGAGGGCGCAGGCCTCCCTGACCCTCTGATGCTATGTGCCTGCAATTATTGAGTATATATGTACACACGAACAAGCGTCGCCTGAGCAGTTAAACCAGTCAGCAATTAATCAATCTATACAGTATATCTGAAATCGTTAAAAAAATCTTATAGTTTTGATTGCATTATAATTGGAGAATTAAAAGATGAAAATAATGAGAAGAATAATGTGATGGTTTGTGTATATTTGAGAATGTGTATTCTTTTATTTATCCATATATGTTATGTGTATATGTATATATTTTATCAGTTTATGTTTATATGTATCCATATATGTTAGGCGCGCCCGGGTCTATAGTACCCGGCCGGGATTTAGTATTATTATATAATATGTTCATTTGTTTAATCAGCAGCAATTGGCAATTAATTATTATCGATTAGACGTATTGCGGGGATTGGGGCCTAAATAATTATCTACAATAATGGTAATTATCACATTCTTGGATTTTATATGATATTGTTTTATTTCTTTTACGTTTGTTTTGCATGATCGTTATTTACACAAAATATAATACAACTCTTTAAACCCTGAAATTCTTATTATTCTTTTTATCCTTCCGAACTCGAATTATCTACGGGACTAACCCCTAGACAGTCCCGTAACAATAAGAAGACGATAGCGCGTTTTTGTTTTTTATTGGTACCAGTATTCTAACGTCTCGAGAATTTACCATAAATATTTAAAAACCTTTGCATAGGAAAATTACCGAATAAATGGCTCGGACCCCCCCCCCCCCCCCCCCCCCCCACCACCCCACCCATGGCAAATCTAAATATCCTTCAGACTCCCCCCTCCCCCTTTCTTCCTGGCTCCTTGGAAAAAAATTCTGGATCCGCGCATGAAAATGTTCCCTGTAATTCAAGGGTACGTTTTCTCCAGGTTACGTTTTCTCCAGGGTACGATTTCTCCTGATACCTCTTTGCACGCCATCTAGCGTTAATTCAGTGCATGACTGTTGGTTTTGCATCGGTGATCGTTTGTTTTGCATCGGTGTCTGTTGATTTTGCAAAAGAGGCTGTTGATTGTGTTTTAAGCTGGTCTGTTTCGTATTTTAAAGCATGTTTTAAAAAATAAGTTGTTCGTTTTGCATTAACGTCTTTTATACCCTTTCCGCCGCCCATAGTCAGTTACACAGTCTTTATCAAAGATCTAACGATTCAGAGAACAGATGAATAGGGATTCGAACTCCGTGAAGATCTGCTGGTCTCCACATGACCATATTGATGTCCCAAATCAGTGGCTTCTGAAATAAAGAGAGACAAGTTGTTCGAGTAAATAGTCTACTGCTAATAACTGAAAAACTCTTATAATCCGAATTTGACGAACTTCACAAATACCCCTATACTAGATTGTTTCCATATAATTGAACCATTAATTATGTAGTACTTCATGCGTTACAAATCACGTTATACAATCAATCATGTCTGGTTCTATATGTGGAGTGATAGCCCACAATGACATTTTATCAAACCAGATGCTCAACACTAAATGACATACCCAAATTTAAGGTGGCGTAGTTACTGCCCTGTGATTCCCCCGCCGGAAGTGTTCCTTGATATGTAGCTTTCACATGGGTCTTAGACGATTTGCTTTTGCTAAAGAAAAGTGTAAGTAATGATATTGATGACATATTTTGGGGGAATGCAGTGGCGGATTCAAGGGGGGGGGGGGGGGCCCCCGGCCCCCCCCCCCCCTAAAATTGTCAAAATAAAGTTAAATCGTACTCCTTCTGGCAAAGAAAATGTACAACTTGCGAGTCTTAATATCAACTTTTTGGACACTCATGGGATTTCTCTACATTAGACTAATTTCAACGGTGTAGTATGAAGAAAACCCATGGGTTCAATGGTGTAACGTACATAGAAAGTCCATTTTAGTTACGCTCTCCATGGGTTCAAATGTGACCAGTCACCCACCTTTAAGTAATTGGTTATACTTGCTTGTGTTTTTAGCGACTTTTCCATGTTTATTATGATACAAGCTGTCATCGTTATCTTTTTTAAACTTCATTTTCATCGTCCCATTGAAGTAGACTTTTTAAACTGATTAATTTACAGCCATTCGTAAGAAAAAAAAAATAAAAGGAAATGTTTCTTATATTTCTGCAAGGCAGATGGTTTTGATGGGATTTCTGTAGGTCTTTATTCTACAAAGCTTTAAAATTAAAAATAATTTTTTACTTTTACGTATAATCACGAGAAGAAATATCACAAAAGTCTAAATATGAAGACTTAAAAATTTTACTCTACAAAATCTCTAAAATTCAGCAGCTTCCGGGGGCTTAGCCCCCTGGACCCCCATAAAAATAAAAATTATAGGAAATGTTTCTTTATATTTCTGCAAGGCAGAGGTTTTTTATGGGATTACTGCAGGTTTTAAATCTACAAACCTTTAAAAATTGGACATAATTGTTTTACTTTAAGTATAATCACGAGAAGAACTATCACAAAAGTCTAAATTTGAAGACTTCATTTTTACCCTACAAAATCTCTAGAATCCGGGAGCTTCCCGGGTGCTTCGCCCCCTGGACCCCCACTAGGGCTTTGCCCTGGACCCACTGGGGGCCTCAAGCCGGCCCCCAGACCCCCTGCCTAAAACTGGCGCCCCCTCTAACTTCAAATCCTGGATCCGCCCCTGGAATGGGGTGGGGTGGGATATTAAACCTTTAATTTACTAGAGTATTTTGCTCTTAATTATAATGTTCAAATAATAAAGCAAAAACAGCAGTTCTAGTTTCTCTGACATGAAGCCGTTGGGTCCTACCGAACTTCGTACAGCAATGCAACGATGGCCACGATGAGGAACATCAAAATCACTCCGAATACTATTGCTATGTACACAGGATACTTGGATGGGGGCTGAGAACTAATTGGTTGGGGAACGGATATGAAAACAGTTGTGGCTATATTAAAGTAAAAAAAATGGATTAATAGTTTTAATAAACTGCATACCATATTAATAACAAGATACAATATGTTTATTTTTTCCCGCGCTGTCACACGTTAAGCGACACATCTCTTACTTTGATTGCAAAATTCCCCTTTCCATCCGTCAACGCACTGAAGGCAGACTCCTGTCTCCACTTTACACAGGTTATCTCGGCAGTTTATCGGACAAGGCTCGCCGCAATCGTCTCCGAACACGCCCGTAGAACATCCTATATAAGCACATATTTTGCCATAACATTAATATTACATTTTCTCAGCCTAAAATTTCGTTCTTTAGGTTTGATGTGAATTGGCATAAGGTTACATTAGATAGTGTTTTTGAATTAAAAAAACGTTGTTGTATTTGAATTAAAAACCGTTATCTGAATTTTTAATTCCAAGAATAGCTATGCTGAATTTAAAACTGCTTCCTTTGTTTCAAAAATTCATATAGCTAATATTAACATGCACATTTGCACTGTGGAATGGTTAAAATTGACTTCAGTATA
>WFKH01011581.1:62942246-62956953 GCA_016163765.1 Magallana hongkongensis | reverse complement strand
CCCCCCAAAAAAGCATTTTACTATTTATATTTACATCTATTTGTTAATCGTTTAATCAATTATCCATGAAAATTGAGTATAAGTACGTAAATTATCATTATTGTCGATAATAAAGTTACACAAAAGGAACAGCCAATTTTCCATATATGTGAAGGTTACCATGGTAACTGCAGCTACTTGAGAGTCTGAGATCAGTCCCTCAAAGTCCGTGGATTTCGTGCTCTCAATGTAGCTTTAGTTTCAATCGATCAAGAAATAATCCAGGCAAAGTTTACATCATAAGGACGAAGAAGACATCAATAAACGATGTTAAATTTTTTTATTATAGCTTCTAGAATTTAAGTTGTCATTTAAAAAGCTAAACAATGCATAGAAAAGAAGTTAAGAATGCATATAGTTTTACGCCGACAGTAAGTCATTTCATTGGATCGCGTAGATTTTTGTTTCGTCATTCATGTATGGATAACAATCGATTATCGTAAGAAATAGATGAAAAATACTTAGCTGATGTAAATATATCACATTAACACACATATATAAGAATCAAAATGGTTGAAGCAGTTAATGCAGAGGAATACAAAACTTACCATAAGTTTGGCTTAGTTCGAAAATCACAGAAACAAAGAAAATTAAAGTGATGTTAAGAAGCATAGCTGCACTAGTATTAGTCTTAAAAACACAAATTAATATGCATGTACAGGAAAGTGAAATTCTCATTATGAACAAGAAGTTAGTACTTAGTGATACATACAATAGTTTGTAGTCAATAACACGGAAGCACTTAAATGTACAAAGATTGTTTTTAACATATGTCTTTACAAATGAAATGCATGAATCTGGCCCAGGGCCATGAAATTTAGACGAGCTCACTTTTGATCTCAGTCTCACTTTTACAAAAGGAATGTATAGTGGAAAAGTGATGCTAGGCGTTAAGATTCCTGACGTCAAGACATGATGTCACGTCACGATTACGAAGCTAAGTATGTAGGCCCTACAAGTTGTATAAAAATAAATACAACTGTTATATTCAGTCATGTATTCTCACTATGTAATTCTATATTGAGGAACTGACAACAGTTGAAATGATTCATTTTACATCATATTTATTATTATTCCACAACATCTCTGTTTTGCAGTACGAAAATATTATGTTTACAATGCTAACGTTAGAGTAAATATTTGAAAAAAGACGATGTACGTTAAACCCGAAGTTTATTACAGGTACACAATTGATTCATATGTTGATTTATACTCATAAAATACAAGGAGAAACATTATTTCACTTAGACTTTATATTTCATAGTTTGTAAATGCTTTATTAAAGAACAAAAGAGAAAATAAGGGATGAAAAACCTTTTTATTTGTTTTTAATGAAAACCCCGTAATGTGCGAAATTTCCAACATGAACGATGAAGAAAGTTATTTTTTTCTTTGAGGAAGGAATCTGCGAAGCGTTGGAATCTTAACGATTATAGCTATCTTTTTCTCGTGAATGAATCCATTCTCGATGCCATTGGAGTGTTTCACCTTACAAAGCATCAAGAAATTCCAACCGACTCAAACAGGTTCTTACTGGAAATCACATGCCATACCTCTACGTTTGGTGACCCTTAACTGAAAATAATACCTGTATTAAATGGAAAGTTTTCGACGTCTTAAATATGTGGGACATGTAAGGGAAACGCCCAAAATTCTCCTCTATCTGAATATCCATTTATCTTTAATAATACGAAACTGGCACACTGGTCTTTGCAGTTTTACATATAGTGGTTACAGGTAATTTTCAATGCAACTCATAAACTTGTTGATCATCATTTATTTTCTTTTTAAGAAGCTTATCACTTACAGATGGCGCCTTGGTAAAAGACGCCTCTGTATTAGCATACTCTTCTTTGCTTATTCTCATGAAGCTTACATTCGAAAATATTTCTTTTTAAGCGGCAAATTTCATGTCTTAATCTGCGTGGAGTTTCCCACACACTCATCTTTAATCATGTGTCAAAATCTGTTGAAGATGTATTGATTTATATCCTTAACAAAAATATTTCACAAATAGTTAAATCCTTGTATTTTTTTCGCATGTACATGGCATCATTAAAAAATGTGCACATTGATATTTTCATTAATATTGATAATACCTTCGCTTCGCGTCGGTTGACAATGGTTTTCTCGGGGTGTCAATTTCAACTGGTACCCTCACAAACAGGCACTATTTATTTTATTATACTGAATGTCTTAATTTTATAGCAAGTTTTACTGCTTTTATATAGAAAAGACTTGAGTTCTACGGCGAACCGTACGCGCATAATTTACGCGCATGTAACAATTCGTTCAATCGGCCCGTTGCCAAGTGCGTTGCTAACGCGGAGTGTATTAGAACGGATTGTCAACTGCGTCTAAACCAATCAGATTTCAGTAATTAACATGAAAGTATAATAATAAATATTATCAACAAAAAGCTTATTTCCTTCCAATGTACTGCTCTTAACTTCTATTTTCAGAAATGTTGAGGTAGTGCTCTATGGGTACACACAATATCAATTTACTGAGTTCATTACAGGCTTGAAATTCAATTCATTCTTGAACAAACAAGTGCAGGTTTAAATGCAGACTGAAAATAAATTTCAAATTAATAAGATAAGAATTGCATTGATGATAAGATACTATTTTCTAAATTCATTTACATTGGTGTGTGTTGTCTCGAAGCATAAGGGTAAAGTTTCAAACTCAATGTCAAGTGTAAAAACCTTTTGTACTGGTGTGTCCTTGTGTGAATGTTACTAGTATATCATGAGATAAATGCACTCTCATGTAGGAGGAGAGCAAATTATCATATTTCCGTCTTCCCAATAGAAATACTATTAATACTTAGCATTATTTATTACATATAATTTACCTCAGCCCCAAACCCCCAAATTAAAAAATATATACAAAAACAAAACAATAAAAAAAATATCTGATCACAAAAATGATCAACTAAAAACAAATACTCTTGTTTTATTAGCATACAAATCAGAATCTTTGAGAACAATCTGAAATCAACGGCTTTAGTTATTTTTAATGCTTCATCATTCAGCTTTCCCATTAATATTTCGTAATAACCTATTTGTACCTCATACATTAAGAGTTGCATTGTACCTTTATTTATGCTTTAAATGTTTTTATGTAATTATTCAACGCATACAACACTATCTTGAGCGTTGACTTCACAGAAATATGCTTTGCATAATAACTGGTTTGTATGCTCGACAAAACAGCAATACTCGTTATGAGAGATGACTTTTATCATCATCAGAAGTTTATAGACCTTATTTTTGTGAGAAATATGTTGGAAAATCTTTCACCTGAATTTCAATAATCAAAATGTGAGTAAAATTATCAGACTGTTCGATAAATTATTAACTAAAGACATGTTCTATGGATACCAGTCGTTTTGATAGTATTAATTTTTTTGGGAGTTACCCATTGTACGTTATTAGTATTATTTATTACATGTATCTTATGGTATTAAAAAATTCAAACGAAAAAGAATCAAAAGTTAAAAGTAGAATTAACTTATAATCTCCTTATTTTAGATCGTGTTATTTACGATAAAGTTCGATCCGGCTTGTTATGTTAGTTTAAGATTTGGAATTTGAGGAAAATATTTTTTTGCTATCAGTCATGCAAACGATGGGTTCAAGTAGAAAGTTTTATTCAGAGATCCGCATTGCAGAATGCTTTTTTTCTTTTTCTACAGTGTAATTTAATTTTTAAAAAATGGCGTTTACAGATCATTTTATTCTTTAGTATGAAACACACATACACTAGTTTTGTTATCAGTGATCAATTGATTTTTAAGTTTGTGGCGTTGTAAATGACGCCCTTGACATTATATTCATCTAATTTAAATAAAAAAGCAGAGATCATTTAGAGCGTCCTCCGTGTTTAGCAAAGATACAAAGAACATTTTTAAACAAAAGTAGCACTTTGTCACGACTATGTGTTGCAAAAATTAAAAAATGAAAGTTTAAATCCAGCAGTCACTGTTGAATAATTTCTTGAATTGAATTCATTTTATGAAAATCAAAAAAGAGCAAAATGCCCGATGGAAAAAAATTTGACTGCAGACTGGTTTTCTAAAGTTATTTGATAGATAAAATAAGCATGGTAATTGTGATGAGTTTTTTCATCTTTAATATCAACATTTTTTGTTGTAGCGTTTCAGGATTTTAACGAAAATATGAAGTCTTTCATCCTATATTAAACGTTAACTAACCTAAATAAATAATTGATGAATCGGTGTTCATTTGCAATGAAGGTTCATTTAATATGTAATATCTCACTTGACTATTGCCAGGATAGACTTTTTCGTCATGCTGCTTGATTTGTGTGCATTAGGTAAATCCAAATTTAAAATTCTTTACAGAATTCCTTTTTTCTCGGTACTTGATTTATGTCCATATATGAGATTAAAGAAACATCAACCTATAGTTCTTTCGACGTGCAACTTAACTATGTCATTATGCAACAAAGTTTTAAAAGTATTGTGTTATTTGTTACAGTGGAGTAAGGTTTAATGGCCGTCCACCTGTGACAACCAACATGTGAGAAGATGCAACCTGTATAAACATGCAACTGAATTTTGTTAAACATGTAAACTAATAATGTCAACGCGCAGTTTATTTAGACATACAATCTAATAATATCAACGTGCATTTATTTGATATCAATCTAATTTCATAGGCAGACATCTTTTAAAAATTATTTTTGTTTTCATCAAAACATCTTGCGTATTAACTTCTCTGAATACCAATGTACTTACTTATAACGATTAAGTTTTCTCAAAAGGTGTAATAGGAGTTGGATCGTACTCCTATATTCACATCAGCTAATACGATATAATAAAACCCAAAAGAAGTACCACACTGACCATTATTGATAAACGTCTATGTTGCATTAGTGAGTTGTCTTTAACCATTTTTGATATCATTGTGTATGAAAAATGTATTTCTATTTTGCTAACATGCATTTACGTATGCCGCTTTTATTAGTTAAAACGAGATAATCTAATCGGTGTCTACTTTGTTTTTATCAATTTTTGTATATGAGGGCTGGATGGTCGTGGCCATTTAGAAAATCTCCACGATTACAGATTACTGTCGATTACTTGAAAAAGATTAATCATTACAATCTATTACGATTACGATTACCCCATGCTTGTATGGGGTATGCGTATATGTTGGACTGTTACAGTAAAATTAATCTAATTATATCAAGATTTTTTTGGTGTTTTTCTGTTTCATGAGATGTTTATTAGTTGATTAAAAGCAATTTTACTTGCATTTCTCAAATAATTTTAAAAGGCAGGAGCTACCTTAAGTTTAAATTTATGGAATTTTTCTTTACTTAATAATTATATATACTATGGAATCATTTTTACACGTAGTGGTCAATGTTCGTGGATAGCAAAAATTTTCCTGGTTCGTGGGGACGTAATTTCGTTTGTAGTGTAATCGGGATAATTTTAATGAATATTAAACGAATGATTGTATAAACGTTTGTGGGGATGTTAATTCGTGGACAAAGATTACCCACGAAAGCCACGAAGATTGGTCCCCCACGAACAATGATGATTCCACAGTAGTTTATATCTTTAGGAATCTTTTTCCAAATGTAAGGTAGATCTGATGGTTAATTTTGTAGACCCCCAGCCTCCTTGAATAATGTTTAATCTTATAGTCACATGCTAACAAGAACCGTGACATCCTGTATGCACACACAGCTAATATTTCGAGTAATGAAGACACATTCTAAATAGTTTTTATCATATGTCAGGAAAGTAAAGTGAACAAAGAATGACAAGATTAAGTCTAATGAAATATATGCATTCCTTCCAAATGTATCATTTAATTTCATGTAACATAGTGATATCTTGATTGTCTGATGCATGTGACATGCCTTGTTATTTTTAGAGCTAATATATTAGAGACAAAACTGATCATTTCATAAAGATGACGTATTAATCTCAAAGATATATAGAGACAAATTTGACTCCAAAAACTCAGAGTACGCATGAAGAAAAAATAAAACAAGGCTTGATTTTAAAAATAAATGACAAGTGGTAGTGATACTGTAAACCTTGATTATAGTTTCTGCTCTGACCACTTCTTAGTAATGCTACAACTCAAAGTAAATAAAATTGTAAAAAGGAAAAGGATTTTAAAAGTTCAATATTCGATAACACTCTGCTCTGTAAAAATAAATAATTTCATGAAGATATTGTGAAGACAAAAATCAGCTCCTTATATCTCCTTATTTAATGAAATCTTGCGCAATAAAGAGGACTTGATATTAATCACAATGCAACTGAATAATAGTAAATGCATCAAAATGGTACTCTTTTGTAAAAAAAAAAATTAATCATCAATTATTTTCATGAAACTGTCAGTACATGTACCTATTTAATAAAGTATTGCAAAGCGTTATATGTGCACATATAGTACTATTTGCTCGTAGCTCGTATGGAATCAGCTGTGGTCGGACTAGCTGATCACAGAAATAAATTCATTTGATTAAAATCAACTTATTTGAGGTTATATCTAAAATCTTACATCACTGACCCATACTTTTGATCAGTTGTTCTCCGCAAATTTTTTAAAAATATTTTGTTTGAAAATGAACAAGTGAACAAAAAAAAGAAAGAAAGAAAGAAAGAAAAAGCGAGTTATTTTTAAGTTGAAATTTCATTGCAAAAATGTCAAGTTAAATGCACCGTAACGCCGAAAAGGTTAAAGACATCCCACCCTAATTTTGTTTTGATTTTGTGTTAAGCTGTGTGTATAAATGTTAAAAAATACTTTAAAAAACTTAAAAAGTAAATCTTGTATTTAGGGTCCAACCCCTTTGAATATAGTAAAAACAGAAGCTTTCAAGTTTATTAATCTCGAAAACGAATCTATTTCGTTTTTAGGTCTCTGCTGTTACTGTTTACACTATGTAATTGTATATATTTTTCTCGATGTATTTTTTATTTCTTAAACGTTAAATGTTGACAAATCTAAATAATCTAAATTATGTTTAATTTTGCTATGTCAGAATATGTTACTTATCAAATGATACAGAATTTTATGCAGATCAATTTATTTTTATTTTTATTGTAGACCAGTAGTAAACTATATTCATTTCATGATAAATGATTAATTGATTGGGTATTTTGGGAGTTTTTTCAGATGACACGTTTAAATTTAATCCAATACGCCATATTGGCTTGGATAGTTACCATTCTTCTTTCAGTAAGGATTTTCTTCATAAGCACAAACTAAAACCTTGGTCCATATTATTCTACGTGTACATTAAACCTTTTAACCTGGAGGACTATTCCAATGGTTTCAATGTTCATAAAAAGTTACAGAACTTGAACATCATCACATATAGTGATTTTGGTAGCATCAAAGATACAACCAAGCAATTTTTTTCCTTGTTTGACCAGTTTCTTGGCTTGCGTCCTATGTCTTAACATAATTTTGACAATCTTGACGATCTTTCCACAAAAGTTCTTTATAAGGATTTTATACGCAGCAGTTGTGTTCTTTTCTTCAGTATGTATTTAACTTGCCATTCTCACCCGAGCTTAAATTCATTAAATTTTTAAAACTTTTTTATATTGACAAAAGGAAAAATACGTAAGTATTTTGAAAGTAAATTGAACGTTCTTCTATTACAGTTTACCGCTGCCTTCATAGGTTTGACCATTTGGTCGGTTTAACTTTATAAGGATATGTACCGTGAACAAATCGATCCTTACAACAAAACGGTAATGTTCTTTCACTACAACCTCAGTTTTCAAAAAGTGTTAATATAATTCAAACAACATCTTTTTTATCACAACAGAGTGATCTGCATAGTCAAATGATATCTTCATTAGAAGACAATTTTCGGAGTGACAACTTAACCACTGGAACTAAAATCTCCAATGAGTGGAATCATCTGTTTATAGACGTAAGTGAATGTAAAACATTTCAGTTACTATAAAAAAATTAAATAAAATCTGAACAGTTGCAATTCTACGTGCATCTGCATCCAATACTTGTAGAGTCATCAGTAATAACCAGTTGCTTTTATGTACTCCGTAATTCATTTTTGTTTTACTTTTGCTCTTAAAGCTTACATGATATCATTAAAAATATTTGGTCGAGAGTTACAGTCGGTTGCTCTCCGATCGAGGCTTAAGGTTGCACAAACTTTTAAATACACGAATTTTAATGTGTACGATAAGAATAGAAAAAGGATAAAGAAACCACACAAACCGCCATCAATAAATAATATTCTAATAAGAATTGTCATAATATTAATTTTTTTGCACAGAAATGATACTACTCAAAATAGCATTCCAGGTATATGCGATAAATAATCATAGTACATAACTACTCTTGATATTTGTTTTCTTCAAGTAAACACCCTGTTTCTGTGTGATCTTTTCCAGTTTATGCTTTGCACATGTGCGACGCCATATAATTAGAAGCTTGGGTCTTCCGGTTTTATTATGAAGTAAAGAAAAAAAACTTGATCAAGATTTCAGCTTAGTATTAATCTAAGATATTGCATATGAGGAGTCCTAATCGGTGCGTTTCAAGCCAATTTAGAACCTATCATCAAATTTCAAATAAATTTTGAATAGTCCATAAACTCTGACCCCATTTTTATCTCTCGTATGGATAATCGAACATACCAATTATGCAAAGACAGTTTCCATTCGGTAAAAATTTGAGAATTATTGGACATTCTAGATTATTATCCATCTTTTCTTTTCGTGTACGTAATGGCGCTATGTCTGGAAATTATTGTTTGTACCACATGTATATTTAAAATAGCTTATTTTTTTAAATGCTGAGAAAAAAGCACATCTTTTTAAAGTGATGAAATAAGCAACATACATTCTATTGTCAAGTATATTTATGCATTCGTATTATTAGACCTCTGAAGCATAGTGCTATGACTAGGCATGCAATATTTCAGTTCGAATGTTGCGGCGTGAACAAAGTGGTTGGAACTATCAACGACTTTGAACCCACCTATTGGTGTATGACAAATGGGAGTTGTCATATGCTACCTCCTCGCAGATACCAAAAACGTGCTGCAAAGATTTTACAGAAAATGATTATCAAAATGCTCCTACCGCATGTCATTCCTCCGTTAGCTCCGGCTATTACCATGACAAGGTAACGACACTCACAAATAGGAAAATATAATGTTATAATTTCGAATGTGTAACAACCTTTAATTCATAGTTTTATTTTTGTCGTGTTCACTTGTTACAAAGATAGACTTCATGGTGCTCAATATTGGTTAACTATTGAGTTACTTGTTTACCCAAGTAAATTGATATGAATGATGTTTTGATAAGATAAATGATTCTATTCAGTGTACATAAATTTTGTTTTATTGGTTCGAAGTATGATATGTATATTATGTCAATAATTGTTTCAAATGTAAACTAATGTTAGAAGAATTCTTACAAAAAAGGAAAAAATCAATTAGATGTTTTGGTTTTTTTCAGTACAGATATCTAATAATCCTTATTTCCTTTAAAGGGTTGCTTCTCTGTCATCATGAAAGAGGTTATAAAGGAAAGGATTCATTTTGATTCTTTTACCGATGACATTCTTACAGAGGGGCTAAAAGTAATTTTAGTCATGGTGGGTATATTTGCTAAGGATTTTTCAGAACATTTTTTTGAACATTTTTGTAAAGCCAGCTATTATATCCGCTTATTGACCTACTCCTCATCCAAAAAGTTACATCTGCAATGTATCTGATCTTCAGCTAGTCACATCTTACATTCCCGATTTTATTATACCCCCTCTCCGAAGGAGAAAGGTATATACAGTTTTAAACGTTGTGTGCCTGTCAGTCTGTCCGTCTGTCTGTCTGTCTGTCTGTCTATCTGTCTGTCTATCGGTAGCAAAAATTTCTGTCGCATTTTTCTCAGCTACCATTTATCGCAGTTGCTTGAAATTTAAAGACACTATTTGTTCCGGCATGCATTATGGTGGGATCCACTTTTGTACCAATCAGACGTCAACTTCCTGTTAAATGACGATTTTGTTTATTTTTAGCCTAAATGTACAATTAAATTTCGTTAAAAATTTCTCTTTCTCAGCAACTATTTATCGCAGTTGCTTGAATTTAAACACACTATTTGTTTAGTCATGTCATATGGTGGGATCTATTTTTGTACCAATCGAACGTCAACTTCCTGTTAAATGACTACTTTGTTTATTATAAGCCTAAATTTTCAAACAAATTTTTGTCAAAGATTTTTCAGCAACTATTTAATGCAGATGTTTAAAAATTTAATACACTCTTTGTTAAGGCATGTTATTTGGTGGGACAAATTTTTGTACCAATCGGAAGTCAACTTCCTGTCAAATGTCGACTTTGATTTTCTTATTCACATCAGAGCGGGGGTATTACTAATGAGCATAGGCTCACAGATATCTTGTTTTTTGAAACTTGAATAGAACGGAATCATGCATTTTTACTTACATACTTACGTACGTACATTTGAGCATGCTCCATTCCAAGCAAGCAACAACACTGTATCAACGGTGTTTCAACTTAGGTACAAGGTGGCAACGTAAATGATTTCTAAATTCTAAACTTAAACCGTTGTAAAATCCCTTGTCACATCAGTGTTACGTCCTCAATGCAATTCGACGGCGTCCATGAATACTGCAGATCAGTAGAGTCTCTGAGAGCGTCGCAACAGCAAGGCGACATCTTGTTTTTAACGCCATGCTCCTAAAAGCCGAAAATGTCTATCTCGATCCTTTGCTTCAAAGATAAAAGGGTACATCCTGACTCTGAACAAATAAATGTGACATATATTTTCCTCAACGATCAAACCTTTGCATTTACTTTATCTAGCAATATTAAGTTAAACTTACAGCAATACCATAGTATATCATTGTCCTAAAGACCACATGTTCTAAAGGAAAGTGAAAATTGGCACTTTGCGCTGTTAAATATATATTTCGTTCATTTTGATCAACATGACCATAGTTTTACCCTATAATATAAAACAGTCTGCAAATTCATATAAGAGTTTGCCTATCCGTTACCTCTATTTATATGATCATGCTTGAAAGCCCCGTATACTGTAGTTAACCCAACTAAAAATAATCAAAACCCAGAACCTCATCATATTTTCTTACGTTTTCGGAACAGAATCATGCAAATTTTATTGGGATGTTCCAATATTGTTACATGAACTTAATAAAAGATTTTATAATGATCAAAACTTCATGTATGTTTTCAGGGGACCTGTTCATTCTTAAGCTTGTTTGGAATGTGTCTTTTTATTGGCATATGTTCGACGAAAAAAGATAATGCCGAGAATGGAGCGACTTTGCAAACTGAGAATGCATCACCTATGACCGAACACTTGTAACCGAACTATCTAAGATCTTCGCAAATCTTCACAAACCAAGAACGCATCAACTACGGCCGACCAAACATCAAATATGAAAGACACTGGCAAGATATCTGTAATAAATTATAATTGTCTATTATCATAAAATTACCATTTTTCAAAAATTATACATGTTTTTGTTAAATTATTTTTATGAGCATCAACATAAAACCATACACCCCATCCCCTCCCCTACCCCCATTTACTCATCCCCCTTTCTTTATCTATCCTCTCCATAAAACCCAATCTCATTGCACGTTTATATACAATAATGTTAAACATGCCTATGTTTGTATTGTGCGATATACATATATGTATTGTATAGTCTTAGATAGGCATAATTTTTGTTGATGTAATTTTGCTCTACTATATAATGTGATTAAATCAAAATAGTGAAAGCAGAAATTATGTACTTATTCTGTTTATATGTGCTTTGATATTGATATGAATAAAACATTAAGTATATTAAGTATATTAAAAAAACCCACTATAACCTACCACTTGTATCCAGATTTACCAAGAAACAAACATATTGAATCAACTATGACTGAACTTGCCCATGGAATTATACGACACAATACTTTATTATTAAACATAAATGAATGCATAAAAATAATCACAAACAATATAGTATCAGCTTTTTTTTTTTTATAAGAAGTTTATATTATGTATAAATGTATGTTTATATAATGTTAAAAAATACAATGTTTAAAACAGCATTTATGTATTAAAAATGTTAAAGAACTCTGTAACTAAGTATAGTGTTTGCACTATGCCTCAAAATTACGTAATGATTGACATATTATTCAATCAGCTGCTGTAATTAATTATTGTATTGTGTTCTCTATTGATATAATTATTATACTACATATTTATTGTTACTATTACCAGTATACAGATTGTTAATCAAATTCTTGCTGTACATATTTTGTTTAAAATATACAATTTGCAATAAGATGTATGTCTTACGAAATATTTTAAATGAAAAGTTAATCATTTACCCGTGCCAGATAAATAGACAAAGTTTATATTGCTTCTTCTAAAAGAATGATTCGATATCGGACAACATCTTATCCAATTATAAGATGTTTGGCAATTAACATGTTACATAAAAAAAATATTTTTTTGTTGGGTATTTTGTGTATTTTGTGTAAAAGTTAAACAATCTTTTTGAAAAAGTCAAGGAAAAGCCGCTTTTTGATTTTTCTACACCTGAATACAGACTCGGATCCATGATTATGGATGTTGCTTATCATCGGCTTTTTAAACCTACACAAACAGAAAATACTGCTCATGCACCACGTCATTTTTTCAAACTGCAGTATGCCAACAAGGGAATCGATTCCGTTAATATAAGCAATATTCTTAATCACAAAAAATTTCAGTCCTGCATTCCGCCATATTTCAAGATAAAGTCAACTCCTTGTATTTCCTACAATTATACTTCAACCGTTGCTTCCAAACTCTTCAATTACAAACAAACTCTACAAGACCTTGATATCGAACATCTGAAAGATAATCCTCCAACGTGTTCATGTTCTTCTTCACCCAACAACTATAGTCCTGCCGGACACGTCATTACTGGTGATGTTAATTTAGTTAATAACGATGACCTAAAATCACTTATTATGAAAGGACCAACATTTAGGGAACCTAGATCCTTCACATGGCGTCGTAATTTTATACATATCATGAATGCTGTTGAAGATTACGCCAAGCGATGGGCAAAATCTGAAAAAGAAGACCTTGATACCTTGTCAGAGTGGGTTAAAAGCATCAGATATATATTAAAATCTCGTATTAAACGACTGAGAGGTCAAATGAAAACCATATATCATTCTGTTTTTAATAATGCAGAAGTGAGAAAAGAACTAGGTAGATTGCATGATCAGTATGTACTGGTCCCTGCTGATAAGACAAGTAACAACATTGTCTTTATTTGTAAGGCACATTATATTAATTGCATTTTCAAAGAACTAGGTTTCGATTCTACACATGGTAATCCTACTAACACCCATAGCAGCCTTTCCAAGCAGGAAATACTTCAAAATCATAAATCGGTTATGAATACCTTTAATATCCCCAATAAACAAAATGAATTTGATTTACCTTGTTTGTACTGGATTCCAAAGCTTCACAAAAGTCCTTACAAACAGAGATATATAGCAGGTTCCATTAAATGTTCTACCAAACCTCTCTCTTTACTCCTTACTAAAATTATTACAGAAGTTAAGGAGAAGCTTCAAGAGTACTGTACAAAAATCTACTCCAGAAGTGGTGTGAATCAGATGTAGATACTAAAAAACTCTAAAGAATTATTAGAAACTTTGAGGTCACAAAATCTTACCAAAATCAATAGCATCAAAACGTACAATTTTTCAACGCTTTATACAACCATTCCCCTCGACAAATTAAAATCCAGACTTTTTGATATCATCGACAGTTGTTTCTTCAATAAAAATGGAAGTCGTAAAAATGCTTACCTTGTCATTGGAAATCTAAAAAACTATTTTGTTACAAACCATTTTGATTGCACACACAAGTACTCTGAAGTTGACAGTAAAAAGATGCTTGAATTTCTGATAGACAACATCTATGTAGTTTTTGGAAATCAAGTCTTCCAACAATCTGTTGGAATTCCCATGGGTACCAATTGTGCCCCATTATTAGCAGACCTATATTTGTATTCTTATGAAGCAGAATTTATTCAAAAACTTGTACGTGAAAAAAATAAATCACTCGCTGTGGCCTTCAACTCAACATTTAGGTATATCGACGACGTATTATCAATTAACAATTGTTATTTCCATACTTACGTCGACTCGATATATCCCAGTGAACTTGAAATAAAAGATACCACAGAGTCAGCGTCATCTGTTTCATATTTGGATATTTTACTGGAAATGGACATTGATGGTAACCTAACAACAAAACTTTATGATAAACGCGATGACTTCAATTTTTCTATAGTCAACTTTCCTTACTTATGTAGCAATATACCTTCATCACCTGCATATAGTGTTTTTTGTCTCTCAGTTAATTCGATACGCAAGGGCATGCTCTTCGTATGAACAGTTTCTAAGACTAGGCAAGCTACTGACAAACAAGTTGATAAAACAGGACTATCAACAGTCTCGTTTAAAGTCATCTTTTCGTAAGTTCTATTGTCGATACGACGACCTTATCAGCAAATACAATCTTCCACTGAGTCGCATGCTCACTGACGTTTTTCATACTAATTGTTAGACCATAATT
>WFKH01011581.1:62909260-62925443 GCA_016163765.1 Magallana hongkongensis | reverse complement strand
ATAAACATCAGAATATTTTGATAACAACGAAAGCCTGTACATGAAGTAAATGATATAATTATATTGCCCAATGATTTTCAATGCAGAACTGCGAGGACAGAAGATATAATTACTGATTTAAGGTGGTAAAAGACACATGTCGATATTAATGTTGATAAAAATGCGTTATAATCAAAATTCTTCCACGGCGACATTTTAGAATGTTAAAATTTTACAATACATGTATATGGCACAAAAATAAGTTTTTTCAAATTTTTGGAAACTTAATTAAGTAAAAAATAGAAAAGCCCCAGTAGGATTTTAACTCCCTGCTTACAGACACGTAGTTAACGCTCTAACCTATTGCGCTTCACTGTTAGGTAACATTATTTTGGGGGAAAAATTATATTTATACTTAATTGTTTATTTCAATAGGGAGTACATCACAATATGCAGGTGTCCTGTACCACCTTAAAGCTGAAATGTGTGCTTTACATAGTTATTTACCTAATAAAATAGTGCAAGGGGTTTTAAAGAATAAAGTCATAAAAATACATGAATGTTACAAGTAAATGACCTTTGTCCGAAGTTACGTACACAACACAGGTCTACAGGTTGCACTAGCAACTACTAGTTTTACCTACCTCTTCGGTTAGATGGGTTTCACGGGGTGTATATACTGGTATGTGTTTTCCATATGCAGAATAGGATTAATTAACATGCATAAACATTTCTTTTGTGATGATCAGCTAAATGGATTCATATTGTGCTCTAATTGGATTATCAATATGATGTTGACCAATATACATGTAGGTAAGCATAATACATGTAGTACCATAGCACAATATTATGAGACACCGGTATACACAAGTATTAGTTTCACTTTCTAAATAAGTGCCCTTTGCCAGCAAACTGTATCATTATCTTTAAATATTTAGAAAAAACCTTATCATCGTTACCTATCCTATCGCATTTGTACAGTTTCTGTCATTTCAATTGCAAAAGGTATTTTTCATTTGTCAGACTTACATTATCTGATTATTGAGTTCACCGCATATTGACCCTGTGACATTTTGTATTAAATTTATGATTTACATGTAAATAAGTGTATAGACTAATCATGTTTATATGAGTTATAATAGGAAGGAATAGGTCTTTTTTTCTTAATGTATTATGATGCATCAAATATAATGTAGGTCATGACCCTATGGGATTGTTCTGACCCCATAAAACAGGAAAATACCAAATTTCTTGAAAACGGTTAAGATCCCCACCACTAAACCATATATATTCTTAACTGTTTCTAATGTCATTATGATGCATCAAATGGTGTAAAGTACATAACCCCCAGGAGTTGTCTTTAAACCACACCTTCCCCTCTGAAATAGGAAATGATGATATATTTTGATAACTTTTGAGATCCCCATCCCTAAACCATATTTATTCTTGCTCTTTGTGTCATTGCTTATCAAATGGTATATAGGTTGTGCCACCTTGGAGACACCCTGACTTTCCAGAACTGGAAATAATAAAGTATTTTATCTTTGACATATGTAGTGTTTGATCCATGTGGGTAATTCCTAGTCTAATGACGACCCTGCTTTGTTTAGGAGACTTTACAATCGTCCCGAATACATATAACATTTTGTTTATCTAAAAAATAAAAAAGCAATTTCCAAAATCTTAATGTGCATCTAGAGAAAAATACCAATCAAAAAATGATTTAAACGTACAAAAGAACTAGGTTTGATGGGGGGGGGGGGGGGGGGGGGTGGAGGATAAACATTTAATTTTAATTATTTATTGTTATGAATTTTAACTTTAATATTAGTTATTGATCCCCAGGTAGAAAATATGACTTCTGATTATTTCTCAATAGATTATTTGTCAATTATGCGAGGTGTAATGTGATTTGTTTTTTAAGAAAAACATTTTTTACCAGTTTATAAAACTTTTTAGACCCCAAATTATATTTTGATTTTAATATTCGACAATTAAGAAGAGTGTAATAATAAGTTTGTTTTTTTTTAATTTTAAGCAAAAACCAATGCAAGGTTTTTTTTATTTTAAGAAAAAAAACCCATCATTTTATTTACAGTTAAAGGAGAAAGAAATTTTTTTTAGGGGTGAGGGGGTGGGGGTCGACTGTAACAGGATGAGCGGAGACACTCCAAACAAGAACAAGAACTCTTCAATTTCAACAAAAATAATTTATTTACAAAAGAAGAAAAGAAAGAAAAGATAGATAATTTAACAATAAACCACACAAACACTCGCACACCTTTCACGCACCTTGAAAAATATATGAAAATTTACAATGAAACAAATACGAAAAAAATGACTATATAATTTGAAAACACCTCTACACTGCCACTAAAAAACTTTACTGATTATCATCCTACTCAGGGGCTGTAGTCCCGGACCTAGATATGGGTGTAATCTGATAATTAAACCAATACAATCATCATCATCAATATCATCGTCATTCAGATCATCATCATCATCATCATCATCGTCTGTTTCATCATCATCATCATCATCATCATCATCGAAACATCGTCATCAACTTCACCTTTGCTTCGTCATCTTCATCATCAACATCGACACATCGTCATCATCATTGAAATTCCCCACCGCAACAGTACGACACTACAATATGTTTACAAAACCATAACACCACAATATTATTATCGATTTGTACATCATCAGTAGCATCTGTATAATTATGAATATATTATATCTAAAGGCAACATTCAAAATCAGTCTAGGTATACTGGCATTATATTATCACTAAATGACTTGTATGCATTAGTATTTCAAGATGGCGGTAAACAAATGACGTCAGACTTCCGGTAGCTAACTTCCGCCCAACCATTTAAATAAAAATGTAACAACGTATTTACAATATGTCTTATATACATACTTGCACCGTCTACTCAGCTTTCTATTGACGACTCAGATAGTCAGCACCCACGTTGTCGATTCCTTTTATTGCAATAATACGAAGACGGTATGGCTGAAGCTGCAACGCCCAACGCATCAGTCTGGAATTTTCTGTTTTCGCTTTGTTGAGGTAGGTCAAGGGTTGGTGATCAGTTTCCTTTCCAATAAAAACTCATGTCCATAAAGGTGTTGATGGAATTTCTGTATTCCCCAGACCACAGCTAAACACTAGTTCTTAATCACAGCGTAAGATTTTTCTCTCTGTTGAAGTTTTCTACTGGCGTATTCTTCAGGTAGTTTCTCACCATCCTCCATCTGAAGCAAAACAGCATCTATGGCGTCATCTGCAGCATCAGTGCGTAGGATAAATGTTTCCTGAAATTTCTGGCAACTTCAATATTGGTCTCGAAGATAACATTTTTTTCAGGGTATTAAATGTTTTTTGCTGACTTTCAGTCCATACAACTCTATTAGGAAAGTAGTATGGCTATCTCAGAAAAATTGGAGATAAATTTTCGATAGAATCCCGCTAAGCCTAGGAAAGCAAGAACCTGTTTCTTTGACTGGGGTATTTGCGTATTTCTGACAGCTTCAATCTTGTCCATTTCTGGTCCCAACCGATGATTGCCTACCAAATGCCCCAAACAGTCAATCTTATCAAACCCAATAAAATACTGGTTGGTCTAGCAGTTAATCCGGCAGCTCTAAGTCGTTCAAACACAACCTTCAACATGAGTAGATTTTCTTCGAATGTATCTGTAAAAATGATTACATCATCGATAAAGTTCTCAACATTTTCTATACCTTGAAGAAGTTTCCGCATCAATCGACTAAATTTTGCCGGTGCGTTCACAAGACCAAATGGCATAGTTCTGAACTGGTACAGTCCGGATGGGGTAGAAAATGCAGTTAATGGTTTACTTTCATCAGCCATTGGTACTTGCCATTATCCTTTGCTTAAGTCCAGCTTTGAAACGAACTTCTTTCCTGCCATCTTGGAAGATATGCTCTCTGGACTTGGCATTGGTTCAGCATCAAATACTGTAACACTGTTCAGTCTTCTATAGTCAATGCAAAATCAGTTTGTTCCATCATTCTTCCGGGCAATGACAACAGATGCTGAGTAAGGGGATGATGATGGCTCAATCACTTTCAACTGCAGCATTTTCTGAACTTCCTCTATAATAGTTTTCTCTGTATGGAACGGAACTGGATATGGTTTTACTCGCACCGGTTAAGATGAAGTCACAATAATCTTATGCTCCACTGAGTTTGTTGTTCCTGGTATGTCGGTTAGAACATCCGTGAACGATTCACACAGTGAATTTGCGGCTTCTAGTTGTTTTGCTGTCAAACGCTCTGAGAACTTTATATCCTCTACTTTTTCTGCCTGAGTAATAGATGGCATCAAAATTGAATCCTGCTCTTCATCTGCATCAACATCACTAAAGTCTATGAATGAGACTGCACATGCTAACAAAACACCACAGTTTGAAGATTCTTGTTCAACGTATTTCTTCAGAAGATTCGCATGAAATGTTTTCATCTTGCCTCCCATGTCTATCTTATAATCCATCTGTCCAATCTTCTGTATAACACTGTAGGGTCCCTTCCACTGCATGAGAAGTTCTTTAGACTTTGTCGGTAGCAGAACCAGTACTTTGTCTCCCTCTTTCATTTGACGGGTTTTCGTTTTTCTGTTGCAGTACTTGCATTGATGTTTCGACGCCTTTTCCAGATTATGACGATCAATCTTGCAGGTTTCTCTAAGTCGTGTCCTCAAGTCCAGTAGGTATTGACACGTTGTCTTCACATCTTCATCTGGAATCTCTTTAGTCCAAAGTTCTTTTAGAATCACCATCGGTCCACGTACAGTACGTCCGTAAAGAAGATCAAACGGGGCAAAACCAAGGCTTTCCTGAGGAACCTCACGGTATACAAAGAGTAATGGGTTGATGTACTTATCTCAGTCTTTTGGTCGTTCGGAACAAATCCTTTTGAGCATCTGCTTTAGCGTACCATTGAATTTTTTAACGAGTCCATTACACATAGGGTTGATACGGAGTGGTAGTAATGCGTTTAAAAGACAAAAGATGGCTAACTTCCTTCATAACTTCCGAAGTGAATTGCAATCCTAGATCTGTAAGCATCTCGACCGGAACTCCTAATCGACTGAAAATGTCTACCAGTGCCTCTGCAACTCGCTCTGTCTCAATTCCAGGAAGTGGAATGGCCTCGGGATAAGGGGTTGCGTAATCGACAAGTGTCAAAATGTATCGGTTACCTTTGTCGGTAACTGGTTGGAGAGGGCCTATAATGTCGACAGCTACTCGCTGAAATGCATCTGACATTAACGTCATTTGTCCCAAAGGTACTGCAGCCACTTTTCCTTTCGGAATAGTTCGCTGACACACATCACATGATTTGCAGAACCGTCTAATGTCTGACTGAATTCCTGGCCAATAGAATTCGGACACGATTCTTTCAGCTGTCTTTTTCGCTCCTAGATGACCAGCCATCAATGTTTTGTGCGATCTTCATCACAATTGTTCTATATTCCTTGGGAACAATCAACTGTCGGAAAAGTTTTCCATTAGCCACTTTTGGACTAGAAAACTCTCTGAACAACATTTGTTTTCGTTCACACATTTTAGAATATCCACCATCACTGAAATGTTTAAGCTGTCCACTTTCAGCCAAGTTCCATAGCTTTTTCAGTGTTTTGTCATTCCGTTGTTCCCGTATTATATCATCCGGTGATACATCACGTATTGCTTCCGGCACTTTCATAGGTTTGTATGGAGACTGTTTCTTTTCCAGTTGTCCACGAGTTTCAACTGCTGCAATATTTTCGATCGAATGAATCCATGCAGGATTTGGTTCATGCGGCTTCCTTACTCCACGAATATTTCCGAGAATAAGGTCGTATGAAGGCGAATCAAAGCACCAAGCATCACATTCCGGTAAAGTACGGCGTATCAACGTTAATCCTAGCCACATCAGCATCGATTACACGACCGTCTGCTAACTTGCATCGTTGAGATGTCCCTGTTAATTGCTCCTCCGTAACCAGTTCCTTACGTATGACGGCACCACTACATCCCGTCTCTCTAAGCACAGTCACTAGTTTATCACCTACACATCCTTTCACAACTGGCATATCATTTTCATAGAGAGCCACTGAATCACTAACACACGGTAAGTTTCCATGTTTTTCTACACTCGCGGATCCTTGACGACCTCTATCACGCCCGTGATATCCATAGTTTCCGTGAAGTATTGTATGACCCACGCTGATGATCACTAGGGTAAGTATGTTTAGGCGCTGTTTCTTGTTTCCCGGTCGCAGTCACCGGTCTATTGTTTGGAAATTTACGGTAGTTGCAGTTAAACCACTTATGGCCATGTCTTCCGCACTCGTAACACTTCACACCGTTACCGCCTTGGTTCTGTTGTGCCGTATCTTTGTATTGCGATTGTTTATCGGACGTTTGTCTTCTGTCGAACAGTGGTTTCTGCGTGATCGATGAGGAAGTCGTAGTTCTTGCCTCTGCAAACTGGTCTGAATATTGCGCCATATCTTGGATTGACGGTGGAATCCTCTCCTTTAGGAATAATGCCAGTTCCTTGGAACAACACAAGAGAAACTGTTCACGCAAGTCCTTCAGATCTTCAAACGTTCTGTTAGTCCTCGATAACTGAATCCATCGTTCAAGATAACTTTCCAATCTTGTAGAGAATTGCACAAAAGTTTCACTTCCATCTGGTTTTAAAAAACGGAAGTTCTTACGAAAGCCATCCTTGGTCATGTCAAAACGTTTCAACATAGCATTTTTAATTTACCAAAATCAAGGGCTGTTTCGGGTGACAGACGTGCAAACACATTCAAAGCTTTTCCCTTGAGTAGTGCA
Source organism: Magallana hongkongensis (assembly GCA_016163765.1). NCBI lineage: Eukaryota > Metazoa > Mollusca > Bivalvia > Ostreida > Ostreidae > Magallana > Magallana hongkongensis. The sequence goes on along the minus strand of WFKH01011581.1, from coordinate 62,918,610 downwards.
CTAAGGTGAGCTCCCCATGTATCTTTGTGCCATTTCTGTGATATTGCGTATATTTCAAATCGTTGAATATATGCATCGATGCTATCCTTCGAATCCTCAAATGGTGGAAGTTTCGGACCTTTCACTGGTTAACAAGTTTCTTTCTCGTCGTGAGTCGTAGCATCCCATCTCTCTAGCTGTAACGTATGCTCAAGTTCTAGTTCTTCTAGTTTCCGTTGGTGTTCAGAAATCGCAAATTCTTCTTTCTTCTCTTCCATGAGACGGGCGTGTTCTCGCTCGTTGTGTTCCCTCACTGTGCGTTCTCTTTCTATCTGTAACTTGAATTCGCGTTCTTCTTTCTCTTGTCTTTCAGCTCTGTTTTTTATCACGTTCATTGCGCATTCTTGCTTGGTCATCTTTAACGAAGTGCTGAAGATCTTCATCCTTAAGTCCCATCTTGGTTCCAAGATCCAAGAGCTCCAGCATCTCCTTGACAGTAGACATTATGGAATGACTGAAAGACCGACTTACCTCAATTAAATATCAGAAAGGAACTAACTTCTCACTATTTATCAAAAATGTCTACCTAGATTATGTTACTCACCAAGAGCAAACATGAACAGCACCTTCACTTGCACTACAAAAATTTAAAAAAAAATGTAAACTTTTAAATTAACCTTGGCAACCCTTCACCAACAAAAAGATCTTGTGCTATTTGGAGGAGTCTGCTATCCCACCGCTGCCAATTGTAACGGGATGAGCGGAGACACTCTTCAATTGAAACAAAAATAATTTATTTACAAAAGAAGAAAAGAAAGAAAATATAGATAATTTAACAATAAACCACACAAACACTCGCACACCTTTCACGCACCTTGAAAAATATATGAAAATTTACAATGAAACAAATACGAAAAAAATGACTATATAATTTGAAAACACCTCTAAACGTGCCACTAAATAACTTTACTGATCATCATCCTACTCCGGGGCTGTAGTCCCGGACCTAGATATGGATGTAATCTGATAATTAAACCAATACAATCGTCATCATCAATAGCATCGTCATTCAGACCATCATCGTCATCGTCATCATCGTCTGCTTCATCGTCTGTTTCATCATCAACATCATCATCATCGAAACATCGTCATCAACATCATCGTCTGCTTCGTCATCTTCATCATCAACATCGACACATCGTCATCATTATTGAAATTCCCCACCGCAACAGTACGACACTACATGTTTCCAAAACCATAACATCACAATATTAATATCGATCATCAGTAGCATCTGTATAATTATGAATATTTACATTTGCAAATACGTTTCCTTATATGAACCTATAGAATAGCGAAAACGTTCAATTCTGTATGAACTTTTTCATGGAGTCACAATGATCATAGCATGCGCTTATCGCTTGTCGCTTGGATTATTGTAAAATAAAATCTCGGTAATTTTAACAGTTCTGATTGATTTGTCCTTTTCAAACGTAAATATAAGTAATAAACAGCAATGTTAAAAAGTTCACCGGGATATGAAGTTGGTTGGTACGTGATCAAATCTACTGAGAAGCCCTTCGGGCTTTAGGGGATTTGATCACGTGACCAACCAACTTCATATCCTGGTGAACTTTTTAAATTGCTGTTTATTTTTTAAATATATTATATCTGAAGGCAACATTCAAAATCAGTCTAGGTATAATGGCATTATATTATCACTAAGTAACTTGTATGCATTAGTATTTCAAGATGGCAGTAAACAAATGAGGTCAGACTTCCGGTAGCTAATTTCCGCCCAACCATTTAAATGAAAATGTAACATCAAAAGTAAAATAAAATAAAGCATAGAAAAACTGCCTTTTAAAGCACAGTTTATTGATACAGTAATACAAAAACCTAACGATTGAAAAAAAACAAATTCTATTCAAACACTCGCTAACGCCACACCTGAGCGAACAATATTGATAAATGCAGTAAACTTGGTAGTAAACTTATTTTTAATGTTCTACTAAACCTACTGAAACTATTCCATCCATCAAGGTCAACAGAGTAGAAACAAGACGACGTAAAGCCTCGTTCTGAGTTTTGTCACGATTTGCAAACATGGAGTCAATGGCATCCATAATAATAATAATGCTTGGAGCTCTGAAAATGGAAAACTATTTAATAGAATGGTTCCTTCCTGGTCAGATTTAAAAAATGAATTCTTACTCTGTCATATCATGTATTTACTTTTCTTCTGCTTCTTTGAATATGTTTCTTAACCTTGCTTCAGACTCTCCATAAAACCTAAAAAAAATCTATTGTATCAAGTGATGGGGGCAAGCTTTTGCAGTAATCATGTTTCAATTACACTCTTCATAACGCACTGAAAAGATCTAAAAGAATTTATATGTACTAGTCCCAGACCAACCGGCCATCAATTATTTTGAGCCCCATCTGACAAACTTTTAATCCTTGAGCAAATACCAGGCTATTTTTACAAATCCAATCTTTAAAAGAAGCTTGCAATATCTTTAATTTAGTTTTGTGTGAAAAAAATGTTTATTCCAACAACTACACTGAAACATTTTGAAAAAAAAAGAAAGTGGTTGGTGATTACATTTTTTACAAAGTCAAATAACCTGTCAGATGTGTGGTCTTATTTTACCCAGTAAGAGTAAGTGGACAGAACTCATTGACCTACTTGCTGATGATGTTTGTGGTAGACACAGTCGCAGTGTGTATGTTCATTTCATTACACGTCGCCTGCATAAGCAAGGATTTTCCTGTCCCACTGGGGCCAAACAAGAGAATGTCCACGGTATACATACATGTATAAATTGAATGACACATCCCACCAATTTTTTTTTATCACCTTTTCATTATTTGAGAAATGTATTTCCTCATTATAGTAAGTTTTTTTCTGTCATTAAATAGATGTAGTTTGACAGTTTGCACTAAGTTACCTGCTCTTTATAAAAATAACACATGAACAATTTCATTGAGATTTAAAAATCATATTTAAACTTGGATTTTAAATTGATAACAGATTTTGTTATCCTGGTTATTTTGTGTGCCAGCCTAAATTTTCTATAGACACCCTCTTAAATAATAGTCTATTTGTAAATAGGTGAATATATTTGATTTTTTTATGAAACTTCACAAAACTAGACAGTGTTTGTACAATCTAATTTAGATATAAGCATAATATTTGCAATTAAAAATTGCACATGTATTTACTTGTATTAGTAAATGCAAGTCTAAATAGTGGTACATGAAAATACAAATGCAAACAATAAATTTAACAGATTATAGATGAAATATTTACTTTTTTTAAATATTAATTTTTCTTTTCAACTCTGATCTAAATTATATAAAAACAGATTACTAACCAGAAGAACTGAAGAGATGGGGAGACTTTAGAGGAAGCATCACAGTCTCTCTGATGGCAGCTATCTGTGCTGACATTCCTCCGATGTCCTGGAAGGTCACTCCAGATTTCCTCTGTTCTTTAGCTGGCTCGTCTGTCTCCCTAACCACAAAGCACTTGGTTGTAGAACAGATTCTGTAAAAATCCCCAGTGTTTTGGCATGGTCGCTGCTTGACAGGTTTTTGGAACTGTGAGCTGTTGAACAGATCGTCGACCCTTTGGGGGGGAGGTCATTGTTGCAATAGAACAGAAATCCTTTCCTGGAGTCTCTTTGGGAGATTTTAGTCTCTCTCTGTTTGGGGTTGAGCTCAAATGTTCACAAAATTCTCGACTGCCAGTCTTAATTAAAAACAGAAGATTCATTCATATCCGACAGGTTTAGTTGGTCCACTCCCATGGTCGGGCCACTGATATTGTCTGTACTTAGATCACAAAGAACAGCATCCTCTGTCTGCACTGTTAGCTGGATGACCTTCATTTGGCACATCTGCCCAAAGTAGGTCAAACATACCTCACTTTCCAGTCTCAAGCACTTACAATCTAAATTGACAAATCAAAATCAATTTGAAAATTAAAATCAATCTTTAATGGAATGCTACTTTGGATATATTATAATACAAGTTTTTTGCATCCATGTTTAAATTCTTTATAACATAATTTGATTTCTTTACTTTGTTTATGACTCTATTTGTTTTTTATTTAATCAATATGCTTCTGTTTAAAAAAAAAATCTTTTACTTACAAAGAGATTTTTGAAGGTAATTGATAAAATCTTCTTCTTCATAGAATTGTTTCCAGTGTCTGAAAAAAAATTCAAAAAAATAATAATAATAGAATGTTCGGAAATTTCCAATTTGACATTTGGGCTATAATGCTGCCTAAGACCCAAGGATGAGGACAACATTTCTTTTAAAATATCTGACTTATCACATGTTGCCTGATTCTTAGTCAACTAAAACTGTTTTGTTTGTATCCTTCGCTAAATATATGAGTATACCTCTATATAGCAAAGGGCAACTTTTTCATGTCAGAGTCATGTTGCGGCTGGTCCAACAATTTTCATGTTGGACAGCAGACTGACTTCAAGACCAATAGAAAAAATCCACTTATTTTAAAGGACCTTTTGTATATAGATATAGAAAAAAACCGTAAAGGTTATATCAATTGTACCTTTAAATCCTTGATTTCATGAGGGACATATAAACAATTAAGGCAGAGTTCTAGATTTTCTTCATTTTTTTTAAAAGCCACTTGCCATGGGCAAGTACTGACAGGGAATCCACTTGCACACTTTCAAAATTCACCCCCCCCCCCCCCAAACACACACACACAAAGAGAGAGAAAATCTCTTATTTTACTGATTTATTTATTTCAAAACATTTCATTAATCAATCCTTAGGGAATGTTTTATTATTTTATTATTTTTGATTTCTAATTTGACTAACACAATTAAGAAACAGAACGTAAAAACTAAAATCTAGAAAACAATATAAACAACTTTTTATTTTGTTATTTATTTTTTCATTATGAAATCTTAATGTATACACAGCTTAAAAGCAATCACTATTTGCACTTGTTTATTAGTTTGTTAAAATATATATTTATTTAATCACATATGTAGACCAAACTTTTTTTAAAAACATTGTTATTGTTTTTAAAGCCATTCCTTAAATTTGATATCTTTCCTGATTGGTTCCATAATTATACAAACAACTGTACTATGATTGATGAGTCTCAGAGATTAAATAAATGAAATGCGTCAACCTTGTGCAGGTTCTGATAGTTGAATGTTTATTGTTATTGATTTATTTTAAGGTACTCGAAAAGTTTTGATCGCTAAGCCTGAAATTTATTTACTTTCCTGTTCGGACAAGTTTATCATGAAAACAATCTTTCCCGATATGACATTTCACTTGCCCTGGGAAAAGGGAAAGTGTAATTCTAGACCCCTGTAATAAGGTCCCTGATTTCATTATACCTGACACCATTTGCTTACATTTGGTTTGAGCCTTGCCTCTGCTGCCCGCAGAGGACACTGTGTAAGGGATTGAACAGTCACATGATCCCCTGCACCAAGCTGGAGTAAGGCATCAAGTCTTGTGTCAAAGCGACTTGTGAGAAGAGAGAACTGGACGAAGGCAAGCAATTCTTCAAATAAAAAATATCTTGTGTGGTGAAAAGATTTTTTATATAGTACAGTCCAGCAGATTTGACATGCATAAATAACAAAATGCATTTATAAAAATGTGTTAGTGTAAAATCTAAGCAGCGTTATTTTCATTGTTAAAAGTCCCTACACTATCAAAATACAAAGCATATTTCAGATTAATAGCGAGCGAAGCGAGCTCTACCGGCAAGGCGTGTGCAAATAGAAAATTCGGACCAGCTGCACATTGATTTAACGGGGTTTTTCGGCGTCAGTAACCTGGACCAGTAATGCCCTGTTTTTATCGCACCAGCAGATCCCTGTAAATATGGTTTCCCATTTCACGCTCTCACGGGAACAAGCATGATAAAAATAATTAATGACTATGTACAGTGTACATGTATACGGGCATGCAACTCCAACCCTTTCACATCTGTACACTTTCGAATACAATCGAGTGACGCCACAATGGTTTTCTTGCACATTGATCCATCAGAATTTTTCGGCGTCAGTAAATTTGGACCCACAATGCAATTCCAAGCATTGCAAATGGCGTTCTCAAGTTCTCGCGAGAATCAAAGAACCAGACAAAAAGTGTAATTTCAAGAACGTCATGCTTTTTAGGTAAATAAAACAGTATACTACGCATAGTTTTAAATATCAGGGGAGTTTTAAAAGAGCCAGAAGACTCTAAACCGACGTGAACTCTGAAGAAATAACTCTAACTTGAATAACCGATATCTGAAATCCTCTCAAAATCTTGCAAAAGCTAACGAATGAGGGCATTTCTTCAGAGATATGAAACAATTGTAACTTGCACACATTTAATAGATTTTGAGAGGATTCCAGCGATTTCAGCAAATTGACCCTTGATTCTCGGGGAGTTTTCAATCAAGCCTATCAGACAACACTAACTAAAACCTAAAATGCCAAAGTGAACTGAGTTACAATCACTTTTAAAAAGGAACAAACTCTGAGTTGAACATAATGTTAAAATCTTTATTAATAAATGACATTGTATCCTAGATAAAACTAGTTATACAGTACTGGCACTGTACCAGTTATCGGCTAAAATTTTCTTTTCCGATTTCCTTTTCTCTTGATATTTTTAAATAAATCTTGACATACTTTAAATGATGAACTCCTTGTTTATGCACCTGTTACGTTATATCATTATTTAGAACCCAAAACATCTTGTTTGTGTGTTTTTTAGCACGCCCCGAATTTGCCGAGTTTTTACGATTTACTGTACCAGTAATCGGCTTCGCAATAAATACCAAAGTAAAATCCCTGTACATGTTGATTTGATACTCTGCAAAATGTAATTTGAATTATGTCCCTTTTGGGGTCAGACTAAAGTTCGTAGGGGTTATGATACATAAATAAAAACTCAAAAAATTATTCGTTTGTTATCATACGTCAATACACAAAATCGTAGACTATTTAATGCATAATATTGTGCAATCAGGCGTTCAACTGCGCTATGAATCTCTCATAATTTAGTGAATTCCTTTTGTTTCTACATGTTATATGTAGTGATATTATATGTCTAATCAAAGAAGGGATATAATAATGTATCACAAAGGGGTTATATTCTATTTTTAACTTATTACGTCACTTCCCCCGCTGCTGGAAGTGCATAGATGTATATCAGCGGTAAACAATGCTCGTTTAAGCTCATGTTAAAAACATATTCAAGAAAGTTTTCAAGAAAGTTTTCAAGCAAACTTACTTTTTTTTATTTAAAACAGAGGACTGAATTAAAAAATATCGGATAGTCGCGTGCTATAAATCCGAACTCTCAGTTTAGCCGATAACTGGTCTTAGCCGATAACTGGTACAGTACCAGTACTCATAAAAATCATAAATAAATAAAAACCTGAAGTATTGCTTAGATACTGCAGCGTAAAAATTTTGAATAATGAAAAGAAGATATATTGTATTTAATTTGTATTCAAATTTATTTACTTTTTTTGGCATTGTTTGTAAAACCATACTATCTTTAATTAATTAATTTAATGATACGTATATACATATTTAATCATAAGCTGCGCTCGCCCCAACGGTCGCACCGTAAAACATATTATTTTTTTTTGTGCATTTATTTCTTCCTCAATTTTTATTCCATACAACACTTACCCGACATGTTTCTCCTGAATGATACATTCTTGACCAATGGAGAGTCCACATAAACTCATCACAGAGGGATGAACAACAACCACATCCTTTCTTGTGGCTTCGGAACCGATGGCTCTACTGTTGAATAAAAATACAAGCAGTACAATCACACGAAATCATCAAAAATTGTATCATAATCATTCACTGTCTACATACTGTATACACTGTATGAATGCAATAATTTTTTTTCCCATTTTATTGATTTCAACTGTATTTCTTTCACAGGTATGTATATTTTTATCAAAAATCATCAAAAAGTGATGGAAGCAATAACTTGGGACAGACTTTAGTTGCTACATGTACTTACCCGTGGCGAGAGAAACAACACCATATATTTACATTCCACATATTTTTTGCATGTAAAGTGTGTGGAAAGCAACTGCAGTTATAACACTGTAACACACACAGGGTACTGAAAGGTTAAAATGTCGAGTTTTATTATGACGTCACACACGTTGAACGCTGTAAAATGCAACGTCACAAGCAAAAATCAAAGTTCACGCTTGTGGCTGTTACAGTGGCTCTTCCATTTATATGAACTTACCCTTAGGATAAAATAGGATTTTTAAGGTATAATTCACATTTGCAGACAAAGCAAGAAGTTATAACGCTAACGCGCGTTACTCAATTTGTATGCACACACCGCTGCAGTTATGAGACAATATCTTTCATAAAATAATGATTTAATGCTTAAGAAACACTGCATTCCTGATATATGCATGCGAGGGTGTGTGATTTTCAACATCAGAACATTCGCTAACGTGTGTACTTAAATCTTTACTATGAACAATACAACGACACTTAACCCATTCGTAAAACTCGACACGATTTGATTTCGATTTTGCAGGCATGCTGTACCAACAAAAATCGGATATTCTACATTTAAAACATGTATAAAACCGGACACGATTTTGTTCCGGAAAAACAACGACAGGGACACACTATTATGTCAAATCATATGCTTAACCATTTCCTACTAAAGTCAAGGAACTAATTGACTTTTCATTGCCAAAATATTAAACTATCTATGTGTTTGTGTGTGTATGTGGTTTCTTTTTGTTTTTTATAATTTTACTCTCATCTGGTAATTTTTTCCCATTTACAGCTTACATTCGCTGCCAAGGTAGATTTTATGCTTGTTATATTTTTTTTTATTACATGTTTAGCTCAATATGCGGTGTATATCACTCATGTAATAAATGTTTGATTACATTACACTGTGTGTTCTTACGCCACCTGACGTTATATTAAACATTACGTAGCTTTAGGCATACTACCCATAGTCCTCTGCGTCTCCGCACACAGGTTACTGGCGAAAGTTTGAGCTTTAAGAGGATGCCTGACATAGAATGAAAAAGTAACAAAATAATCAGTTGAAAAGTGTATGGTTATAAATGTGAAGCATTAAATGCTGCTTTATTTTTTTCATTAATTGATAAAAATATGTTAGAAAATGTAATGCTTGTTTGTTAATCTTCAAGGAACTTTTTTCTATGCGTAAAGATGTTGACGTCTTGTAGTAAATGTGTTGTGCGGCTCATAGTTATAATGTTTACAGAAAATATTTAGGTTTAACAAAAGACGTGGTAAAACACGTGATAAAAAGAATCTCTCATGATTTGCGATGGTATA
>WFKH01011581.1:62886110-62908860 GCA_016163765.1 Magallana hongkongensis | reverse complement strand
ATGGTCGCCGTCAAATTAGGCACGCCCGGAGGAAGGTTCGATCCGCTACCTGTTCTCTCGTTATAGTATGTGACGTAACGCCCGTGAAATTGACATATGTGATCTGATTGAAGTGAAGGTTTGACGTCATCATTTTTATAACATAACTGTCCACCTGTTGGGCCGTCGCACTTTGTGTTTGATATATACAATGCAAACCCAGCGTGATACTCCACTCTTGTGTTTACTAAAAATCAAGTATAAGTACATAAAAATACACGTGCAAAGATTTGTACTGATGTAAAAAGAAGCAAAGGCAGTTACCCGTTCCAGTGGAAACAGATTAATAAATGTAAAATGGCTAGCTTAACGATGACCGCTGAATATTTCAAAATGTGATTTATTCGATATTTTAAAGCCGAAATAGATGATTATTAATTTATATGCCTTATAAACAAGAATAGATATGGGTTATCCCATATCCAAGATATTCGACTTTTAATTTTCACTGTGCTCAGCCGATCTCTAGGTTAAAATCACTGAACTTGTTAAGAAACTGGCGTATATAGTTCTTCATGTCCGTATTAAATACTGCCATCCGTCATTAGCAAACAGTGCACACATCTGTGCTTAAACAGGGTCTACACGAGTGCGGTCAGAAATATGGTGCAGGTGTTGCGTAACCATTCCGTCGTTTAAAAAAAAAAGAAAAAAATAACACACACACTAATACACAACAAATAATTAAAAGAGATTGTGTGATAACTAACGAGTAATAATCATGAAAGTAATATGATTATTGTAATAATATAAGCAATATTCATAAGTGAAAAAATTGTCAATCGAAGAATGACCTATATTTTCGTGAAAAAGACTGAGGAGGCAGCTAGCGTAAGAATATGAATACTTCACATTTACATTTCTTGGGGTGGAGTGTTTTTTTAAAAAAAATTTTACGTTTTGTTTTCTTCCACGTTTTACATATACATCGATATTCTAAACATTAATTGTAATGTTGTATCTGCTGATCATGAACAGAACTATATTTTTCAGCGCAGTTGTGTAAAGAGTACCTGACTATAGTAATATATCTTGAATAGATAGTAGGTACTGATCGAATATATTAAAAATATACAAAATGACGTTGCTATGGTAGAAAAACAGGAGGAAATATAGAATTCTTGTTGATTTGAAAAGTTGACATTATTGTTTTTATCAAATTTCAGTACTACTTTGTCTGTTGTTTTAATGCAAAATTGCCAAAACTTTGTAATTGAACAAATTCAAGCAATTATTTATATTAAACAACGTAACATTTCTATGGGAAAATGTAATGAAACTCCTAATTTTTGAAAATTCATAACAACGACCATTCTTTTTACCCAATGTTTGTTTCAAGGGATTTGCCTATTCACATGCATGAATAGTGCCTTTCACAACTCACCATTTTTTATAGAAATGATATTGTCATAAAAATCTTAAACTAAGCAATGAATAAAAACTAATGTAAATGGTTAAAATAAAACATTTCTTTGAGAGATAACATATATTATATCACCGATATCACTTGCAAGTACTTAAATATATGTCAAACGATACTACTTTACCATTATTATCAGTGTCGTTTCGATAAAAGACTTGGATATCGTTAATACTCTTAATTTCTCCTAAATCCACTCGCCACCAGACTTCCGGTTCAAGATTCGTGCGCATGCAGCTTGAGCTGGAAACACGTTGGTCTGTATTGTTGTCCACGGCCAGGCTGGGCTGTTTGCTTTGTTCACTGATTGAGCTTTGTTCGGTTTTTCTATTGACCGCCAAGTTTTCTGATATTAAAAAAGAAGCCAGTTACGGCCGTTTCTGATTACTATAAAATAGTACACACGGTTCCGAGAATAAATTAATTTTAAACAATAAAATTTCTTTCTTTTGTGCATTATGCGGGTATGAAGGTAGCTAGCATTGCAGAAAAAATACATAACCCCGCGTTCGCGGATAATGTAAATATTTTTCTGCAATGCTAGCTACCTTCATATCCCAAATAAAGCACAAAAGAAAGCATTTTACTATTCATAGTTACATCTATTATTTAATCATTTAATCAATTATCGACGAAAATTGAGTAAAAGTACGTAAATTATCATTATTGTCGATAAGAAAGTTACACAAAAAGAACAGCCAATTTTCCATATATGTGAAGGTTACCATGGTAACTGCAGCTACTTGAGAGTCTGAGATCAGTCCGTCAAAGTCCGTGGATTTCGTGCTCTCAGTGTAGCTTTAGTTTCAATCGATCAAGAAATAATCCACGCAAAGTTTACATCATAAGGTCGAAGAAGACATCAGTGAACGATGTTAAATTTTTTTATTATAGCTTCTAGAATTTAAGTTGTCATTTAAAAAGCTAAACAATGCACAAAAAAGCAGTTAAGAATATATTCTTACGCCGACAGTAAGTCATTTCACTGGATCGCGTAGATTTTTGTTCTGTCATTCATGTATGAATAACAATCGATTATCGTAAGAAAAGAGGAAAAAATACTTAGCTGATGTAAATATATCACATTAACACACATATATAAGAATCACAATGGTTAAAGCAGTTAATGCAGAGGAATACAGAACTTACCATAAGTTTGGCTTAGTTCGAAAATCACAGAGACAAAGAAAATTAAAGTGATGTTAAGAAGCATAGCTTCACTAGTATTAGTCTTGTCTTATAAACACAAATTAATATGCATGTACAGGAAAGTGAATTTCTCATTATGAACAAGAAGTTAGTACTTAGTGATACATACAATAGTTTGTGGTCAATAACACGGAAACACTTGAATGTACAGAGATGTTTTGTTAACATATATGTCCTACTAAATGAAATGCATGAATCTGGCCAGGGGCCATGAAATTTAGACGAGCTCACTTTTGATATAAGTCTCACTTTTACAAAAGGAATGTATAGTGAAAAAGTGATGCCAGGCGTTAAGATTCCTGACGTCATGACATGATGCCATGTCACAATTTAGAAGCCGAGTAATTAGACCCTACAAGTTGTATAAAAATAAATACAACTGTTATATTCAGTCATGTATTCTCACTATGTTATTCTATATTGACGAACTGATAACAATTGGAATGATTCATCCCGCATCATATTTATTAATATATTCAACAACATCTTCTCTGTTTGGCAGTACGAAAATAGTATGTTTACAATGCTAACGCTAGAGAGAATTTTTGAAAAAGACGAGGTACATTTAACCCGAAGTTTAATATTACAAGTACACAATTGATCCATATGTTGAATCATACCCATGAAATACAACGAGGAATATTATTTCACTAAGACTTTATATTTTATAGTTTGTAAATGGTTTACTCAAGAACAAAGAGAAAAAAAGGGATGGAAAACTTTATATTTGTTTTTTTTTATAAAAACCTCGTAATGTGTAAAATTTCCAACATAAATGATCAACCAGTCATTTTTTTTTATGAAGAACTACTTGGAACGAAGGAGTATGGGAAGCGGTGAAATCTTAACGAATATAGCCATCTGTAAGTAAACTCGAATGAATCCTGTCTCGATACCATTTGAGTGTTTCACCTTACAAAGCATCAAGAAATTCCAACCGACTCAAACAGGTTCTTACAAGAAATCACGTCATACCTCTACGTTTGGTGACCCTTAACTGAAAACTGTTTTTGGACGTCTTAAATATCTGGGACATGGTAAGGGAAACGCCCAAAATTCTCCACAACCTGAATACCCATTAAAAGGCTAAAAGCGACGGAAAAGTAGTAGATGAGATACTGAAAATTGGCAAGGTTGTAAAGGAAAGCTGGTGGAGTTGATGGAATAACAGGTGTGGTATGAAAAGCAGAAACAACATATATATCTCACACCTCTTCGTTATACTAACTGTTCCATTGGTTTCGAGTTTTAGGTTGATTATAAGACCCCCCCTCCCTAAAAAGGCAAAAGATCGATACGTGATAAGTAAAGAGGCCTCACCCTCACCCACTAATCAGTCTCATGTAAAGTGTTCTCTAGAAAAGTGATACACAAGATTCAAGATAAATATTGAAATTAAGACACGCGATTCCATTCATAGATTATTTGCATGTCATTAAGTTCCCGGACAGACGGGTCAGAAACGTGAAAATTCTATACATTGGAGTCATTCCAATATAAAGTCTGGTTCCTGCTAACAACAGGAGTGATGCAGAGGTGCACAAAATCTTGTTTCCTATGTTTGCTTCTTTTAGACTTTATGATAAAGAAAACTACGAAAAAGAGCAAAAAAGAAATAAAGTAGAAGATCTAGACTTCACGGCCGACCTTACAATGTTCAATGTTTTCTTTAAAACCTGAAAACATCCAACAAAGAAAAAAAAGAGTAATGCATGAAATTGCAAGTCGACTTGGCTTCATAATAAACATTACGAAATCCAAAGTAATTAACACGAGATGAAACTTTTGCCATTCAAGCAACTGAAAGGTGACTAAAAGGTAGCTAAGGGGACTGGATGGAATAGCTATGCCATTCAGTCATCAAGACCTTTCAGTTATCATTCAGTCGACTGAAAGGTACAAGTTCATCTTGTTGGGAATTAACTCTGATATGAGAGCCAGTAAAGATCGATGGTCAAGACCTAGATGACCTAGACATATTTCATACCTTGGAGCTGTGATGACAACAAAAGATCTGACAAGGACATTACCAGACTGGGTAAAGCTAAATTTTTGATTTAGAAGGCTCAGTAAAAATATTGAACTCAACAAAATGTTCATTCAAACAAAAGTTATTTATTGCCATGGTTCTGCCAGTTCTCCTAAATGTAAGTGTGAATGGAAATCAACATAGCGAGACAAAAAGAATTAAGATCTAAATTATCCAGAATAGATGCAATAAAAAATTCCTTTGAGTAAGATAACCTGATACATTATCAACCGAAGAACTCCATTATAAAACAAAAGCACAACTGTGCAAGAGTAAATTATCAATAAATTCAAGATATGGAACTGGATTAGATTGGTCATGTACTAAGAATGGAGACCACCAAAATTCGTTCCTTCAAATTAACATGGCACATAGAAAGATAAATAAAACAGCTTAATTTGAGAACTACAAAAAAGGTTTAGGTGAATTTTGTTGTTTGACTTTTTTTGTCTGTCGTTGTTGTTGTAAACATTTGACGGTTTCATTTTCTCTAGGACCAATAGACCAATTTCAAAAGACTAATTAGATAAGGTAGAGCTTTCAAATATGTATTATCCACATAATAAGGATAACGAAGTCAGAGTGGGATGGTCCAGATTTACAAAGTTATCATAGGGAATATCATGTTCATAGTTTATTTTTGTGATTTATGTGGAAGCAACCTACATGTTTACAGAGATTTCAAATTTTGTAATCTTAGAGGAAGGGGATGTTTTCCAGTTTCGAATTCAAAATTATTTTTGTAGCAAAATATATACATGTAGCTAATGTTTGTAATATTGAACAGGAAACAAAAATTTTACAAAGAAGCATGTAAAGACTACATTTTCTTCCAGATCAATATGATACTGTTCATGTGGAATTAATCTGCACTATGACATGCCATTGTATAATTTTTGATACAGGTAAGCTAGTAAGTTACTGGGTCAAAGACACCGTTGGTCAAAACAGCGACGTAGCCTATTTGACTCTTGTCAAAATAACATGGTTCACTGAAATAAAAGCATATATCAAGATATTACATTGTCAGAGATAGTTTTTGAATTCTCTAAATTACAAAACTTAATCTAACATAATTGTAATTTGTTACATTCTAAAGCCCACTATTATTCAAGGAAAAATTGTTGTCCACTTATTTAACATAGTACTTGTTAAATACACCAGCGTTGGTTTTATCAGTATCTATATAAAACATAACTTTAAAATGATTTTTAAGGATATTATCGAATGTCAATATTGATAATGAGATAACTATATACGAATATAACAGAGAGTGTATCTGTAAAATATTAGGTTTATTAGGGTCAGTGGTACCAGATAATTCTTGGCAGACCATCAATAAATATTTTAGTTATTATTTAAGCATATGTTATCCCATTAAACGATGTACACGTAACCTCACCACATCCACCTGGCCCCGTCTAAGTCTATAACATATAATTGGAATATTGGCTCGATCAATGTTGGAACATGTAAATGAGATTGATGGACGTATACCTACAAGATTTAAGGGGGATGTACGGCCATCTTGTACATTTGAGGACAAAAATGTAAACATTTCTTGAACTGACTTGTTTCTGCCGAAAGCTGACCAAAACTTTGTCAAAAGATACAAAAGCAATAAATATGAGGTTTTACATGTTGTTTTGTATGCAAATTACGCATACAAGAAAAGAACAATGCCTTTTGTAATCACTAAGATCTGCGCAGCTGCAGACTTAAATTGAACATTTAAAAATCTGAAAAAATATGAAAGAATCATTCGTGTTCATTCTACAACCATTTGTTGAGAAAAAGGTTGAAGCTTGCCCATTTAAGTTGAAGCTTTCTCTCAAAGTACGGTACTCTATTCTTTAAATGGATCTCAGAAACAATCAGTTGGCACGAGATATATTTGTCTGTGTCTATGGAGGTACATTGAAGTTCTATTTTCACTGAAAAATATACGTATATTTTTCATTAAAAACAATTTTTTGGACCCCTACCCCACTTCTAAAAAGAATTTACTTTAATTTACACATATAGAACTGAAAAAACAAACCTGGGGCTGGTTTAGAGATGTCTGTCACATTCCACACAGATTGTTTTAGTTGACATATATTTTTTTCTATGAAAATATAACGTCAATGTGCCTCCATAGATACAGGAGTTTTGAGTAGATTTTTTCTTGTTCTAAAAATAGATGCCATGCCGACTGATAAGAATAGGGTACTCTATTTTGAGACAATGCTACAACGTAAATGTGCAGGATTCTACCTTTTTCTCAACAAGTGGTTGTAAAGTGAACACCAATGACCACCTTTTATATTTTTTCAGATTATTAAATGTTTAATTTTAGTCTGCAGCTGCCAGTTCTAAGTGATTAACAAAGGCATTGCTCTGTACTTGTGTAAGCAAAAGATGGCCGTACATCCCCCTTACAAATCAGTGCATATATATTAATTGATGAGTGTGTATATTTTATCTTTACTATTCATTTATGTGTCTTATACTTATTGTTGTACATATGTTATATTCAGGACCACAATGTAAACTAGTACATTGTTACTAATTGTGCTATCCTGTCTAAATAAAAGACTTTATTATTATAAATCTTTGATAATACGAAACTGGAACACAGGTCTTTGCAGATAATAACATATAGTGGTTACAGGTAATTGTAAATGCAACACAACTTGTTGATCATTTATTTTCTGTGTAAAGGTTGTCATTTAAAGATGGCGACTTGGTAAATGACGTCTCTGTATTAGCAAACTCTTGTTCGCTTATTCCTCATGAAGCTTACATTCGAAAATAGTTCTTTTTTATGTGGCAAAGTTAATTTCATTTCTTAACCTGCCTGAAATTTCCCACACACTCATCTTTAATGATGTGTCAAATCTGTCGAAGATGTATTGATTTATTTTCTAAACAAAAATATTTTAAAAATAGTTACATCTTTGTACATTTGTGCATGTACATTGCATCATTAAAATATGTACACATATATATTTTCATTCAATCATGGATACCATGAAAATAGATATAAGAACCAAATGAAAACAAACATGTGTGAAAGTAATACCTTTTCAACAAAGACCTTATACCCTTGTACTGCTCCAAAACTTCTATTTTCAGAAAATTTGAGGTAGTGTTCTATGGATACACACAATATCAATTTACTGAGTTTATAAGAAATTTGTAATTCTATTCATTCTTGAACAAACAAATGCAGGATTAAATGCAAACTGAAAATAAATTTTAAATTAATAAGATAAGAATAACCTAGATGACAAGATGCTATTTTCTAAATACATTTACACTGGTGTGTATTGCCTCGATGAATAGAAGTATATTTACAAACTCAGTATCAAGTGTACAACCTTTTGTACTGGTGTGTCCTTGTGTGAATGTTATATTATGAGATAAATCACGCGAGAATGAATCATCATTATAATAATTAAATGCACTCTCAAATAGAAGGAGAGGAATAAAGCATATTTCCGTGTTCCTTATACAACTACTACTAAAACCTGACCTCAACCCCCGCCCCTAAATTAAAAATAATATACAAACCCAAAACAAATAATCAAACATTCTTTTAAAAGTATGATCACAAAAATAAACAACTAAAAACAAATTCTTTTGTTTTATTAGCATACAAATCAGAATCTTAGAAGACAATCTGAAATCAGGGACTTTGGTTATTTTTAATGCTTCATCATTTAGCTTTCCCATTAAGGTTTCATTTCGTAATAACTTACATGTTCCTCATACATTAAAGAGGCATGGTCACGATTTTGGACAAATTCTATTTTTCTGTTTTTATTATTTACAATGCTTTAGGAATGCATTTCTAATGATCAAATGAAACTTGAGAGTCAGTCGTAGAATTATAAGCAAGATACAAGGTTCACAATTCTTTGTCATGTAAACAAGGCTCGTGCCCTGTTTTTGTTTACATAGGTTCAATATACCAGTTAAAAATCTTTTTCAAGCTTATTTGTCTATCTTCTTATTCATTTTAAGCATAAATAAACAGTTCCTAACGTTTAAAACATTCACTTTAGGTCTAAAACTGGAATTTTTACTTCAACATTTAAAAGGTAAACAAAAGGATTGTTTACATAGCAAAAAATTGTAAGCTATGTAACTCGCTTATAACTCAACGAATGACAATCAAAGTTTGGTTGCCTATTAAAAATGCCTTACTAAAACATTGTAATCATTAAAATCGGAAAAATAATTTTTGACAAAAATCGTGACCATGCCCCTTTAAAAGTGTTGATTTCACAGTTGCATTGTACCTTTATTTATAAAGCTTTAAATGTTTTTCATTATGTAATAATTCAAAGCTTACAGCACTGTTTTAAGTGTTGAATTCACATGAATATTATTTGCATAATATCTGGTTTGCCTGCTCGACAAAACAGCAATCGTTATGAGAAATGACTTAAATCAGAAGAGGAAGTTTATAGACCTTATTTTTGTGAGGAATATGTAGGAAAATCTGACTTACACTTGAATTTTACAAATCAAAACGTGAGTAAAATTATCAGATTGTTCGAAAAATTTCCATTTTTTTGTTTGCTACCAGTCATGCAAACAATGGGTTCAATGAGAACGTTTTATTCAGAGATCCGCATTGTAGAAAGCTTTTTTTTTATTGTCTACAGTGTTTTAATTGAAAAATTGGTTTTTACAGATCGTTTTGTTCGTTAGTATGAAACACACATACACTAACTTTGCCATCAATGATTAATGGATAAGTTTGCGGCGTAGTAAACGACGACCTTGACATTATATTCATTTAATTTAAATAAAAAAAAGCAGAGATATTTTAGAGCGTCCTCCGTGTTAGTTAAAGAGACAAAGAACATTTTTTCAAAAGAAGCACTTAGTCACGACGGTATGTTGTAAAGAATGTCATTGGTAAACAAAGAAATGAAAGTTAATAAAACAGTCACTGTTGAATAATTTCTTGAATAAAAATCACTTTATGAAGATCAGAAATTAGCAAAATGGCCGATGATAAGAAAAAATTTTTAACTGCGAACTGGTTTTACTAAAATATTTGATAGATAGAATGAGCATGATAATTATGATGGGTTTTTTCGTCTTTAAAATCAACATTTGTTGATGTAACGTTTCAAGATTTTATCGAAAATATGAAGTCTTTTATCCTAAATTAAACATTGACTAAACTAAATAAATTATTCATGAATCGGTGTTTATTTGTAATGTAGGTTCATATAATGTGTAATGTCTCACTTGACTATTGAGAGGGTCGACTTTTTCTTGATGCTGCTTGATTTGTATGTATTATTTAAATCTTGATTTAAAATTCCTTACTGAATTTCCTTTTCCTTGGTACGGAGGTAAATTGCTGTACCCTACTTGATTTATGTCAACATATGAGATAAAAGGAACATCAACTTATAGTTCTTTCGACGTGCATCATAACGATGTTATTTTGCAATAAGGTTTTAAAAGTCATGTGTTATCTGTTACGGTAGAATAAAGTTTAATGGCCGTCCACATGTGACACCCAACATGTGTGAAGATGAAACCTGTATAAACATGCAACTTAATTTTGTAAACATGTAAACTAATAATTTTAACCTTCAGCTTATTTAGACATGCAATCTAATTATGTCAACATGCATTTATTTTGATATGCAGCTTTTTTTATATGCATTCTTTTTAAAATTATTTTGGTTTTTATCAAAATATCTTGCGTATTAACTTCACTGCATGTCCAGTGTACATACTTATAACAATTAAGTATTCTCATAAAGTATAATAGGAGTTGGATCGTACTCCTATATTCACATCAGCTAATAAGATATAATAAAACCCAAACTAAGTACCACGTTGACCATTAATGATATACGTCTATGTAGCATTAGTGAGTTGTCTTCAACCATTTATGGTACCACTATGTATGAAAAATATTTCTATGTTGCTAACATGCATTTTTGTATGCCTCTTTTGTTAGTTAAAACGAGAAAGATTATCTAATCAGTTTCTACTTTGTTTTATCAATCTTTTGTTTAGGAGGGCTGATTGGTCGTGGCCGTTTTAGATTATATAAATCTCCTTTAGAAGAACTCTGTAAAAAGATATAAAAATACTCTCAAACTTTAAGTTTAAATTTATGGAATTTTTCTTTACTAAATAATTATAGTTTATATCTTTACGAATCATTTTTCAAATGTAAGGTAGATGTGATGGTTAATTTTGTAGACCACACAGCCTCCTTTAATAAAGTTTTATCTTAAAGGCACTTGCTTATAAGAACCATGACATCTTGCATGTGCACGCAGCTCTTTTTTCGATTAATGAGGACACATTCTAGATTGTTTATGTCAAATGTCAAGAAAAAGAAGTCAACAAAGAATCATGAGATTTAGTTTTATAGAATATATGCAATCCTTCCAAATTCATCGTTTAATTTCATGTTACATTATAGTCTTGATTGTCTGATACATTTGATACAACTCGTTAAGTTTTAGAGCTAGTATATATTATAAACAAAACTGATCATTTTATAAAGTTTATAGATGTATTAATCTTAAAGATATATACAGACAAATTAGACTCCAAAAATTCAGAGTATGCATGGAGAAAAATCAAATAAAACAAGATAGGCTTGATTTTAAAAAATTGTAGACAGTGGTATTGTTTTTGTAAATTATGATAATAGTTTCTGCTCTGACCACTCCTTAAAAATGCTACAGCTCAAAGTAAATAAATTTGTAAAAAGGAAAAGGATTTTATAAAGTTCAATAACACTCTACTGTGTGAA
Source organism: Magallana hongkongensis (assembly GCA_016163765.1). Classification (NCBI taxonomy): domain Eukaryota; kingdom Metazoa; phylum Mollusca; class Bivalvia; order Ostreida; family Ostreidae; genus Magallana; species Magallana hongkongensis. Next base: position 62,897,376 of record WFKH01011581.1, on the reverse strand, counting down.
AATAAATAATTACATGAAGATATTAAGACGAGAATTAGCTCCTTATATCTCCTTACTTAATGGAATTTGAGGTAAATAAACACGTTTCTTTTTACCGGGTAATAAAATATGTTCATCAAAAACTAATATAGTCTAGGTGGCGGGAATTTATCAAGCAGAAAATAAACATTTTTCATATTTCAATACTTTTCGAGGAACATACTTGAACTTTTTGTTTTAGTTTTATAGACACATGTTGGGATAAGTATTTAATATTTCTTAAAAGAAAAAAGGAATGATCGGCATGTTATAAATAGGATAAGTCTCACTCTTTTGTTGCTTTCCGAAATACCGATGAGTGAATATTATTTTCTGGTAGGGAAAGTGCATTGTATACCTACATGTAATTACCGAATGAAAATCTTACGCAATAAAGACAAACTTGATATTAATCACAATGTAACTGATTAATACTAAATGCATCAAAATGGTACTCCTCTGTACAAAACATGTCATTAATTATTTTCATGAAACTGTAAGTTCATGTACCTATTGAATAAACAAGTGCAAAGCGTTACATGTGCACATATAGTAATATTTACCCTATGTCTCGTATGGAATCAGCTGTGATCGGACAAGCTGATCACAGAAATAAATTCATTTGGTTTAAATTAACTTATTTCATGTTATATCTAAAATCTTACATCACTGACCCATAGTTTTGGTCTGATTTTCTGAATTTATAAGTTTTTTTCTGGCCAAATTTGAGTAAAACCTTGAAAAATTTAAATTTTTTTTGCTTGTTGAATCTTTAATACCAACCCAACCCCACCCCCCCCCCCCCAAAAAAAAATCAAAACAAAACAAAAACAAAACAGCAAAAGGGTCATCTGAAGAATAAAGTGATGTAATCTGGACTTTTTTCCGCAAATATTTTAAATTATTTTGTTTGAAATTGAACAAGTCAAGAAAAATTGAATAGAAGAAAGTGAGATATCTTTAGGTTGAAATTTCAGTGCAAAAAGGTCAAATGCGTAAAGGCACTGTAACGCCAAAAGAGGGTGGTTATATACACCCCACCCCAATTTCTGTTTTGATTTTGGGTTATGCTGTGTGTGTAGATAAAAAAAAATTACAAAAACTTAAAGACTTGATTTTAGGATCCAACCGGTACCCCTTTAAATACAGTAAAAATAGAGAAGAATTCAAGTTAATTAATCTCGAAAACAAATCTTTTTTTTTTCAAGGTATGTACTTCTACTGTTTACACTGTGTCAGTAAGGTCTTCCGTTTTAACGGAAGAGCTTACTGTCATTGCTTTGTTTCTTTTCCCCTATTATTAAGGTCTTCCGTTTCCAACGGAGGACGTTATTGTTATTGCTTTGTTTCCTTTCCTCTATCATTATTTTTTTTCTGTCACGTTTTCTCAAAAATGCTTCAGCCGATTTTAAAAAACTTTCAGATCTTATTAATGACAAAATTTGTAAGTAAACTTCACGTCATTTTTTTAGTCATCACTTCCGGTCTCGAGATATTAAAGATTTCATGTTTTTGCTTGTTCGCGATTTTTCTAAAAAAGGACCAAAGATAGAGCTTTCGAATTTTCAGTGATAGTATAGAGAGTCAACAGCCGCAGTGCTCTTTGCATATCCGAACGTCCGCCGTCACTTCCAGTCGTCATCGGAAGGACACAAAAAACTTAATTTTTCAACTTTTTTTTATTTTATACAGTTTTCTGTCATTTTCCGATAGAGACGCTTTAATGTATGCAAAATGTGAAATTTGTTTTAAAATCGATCCACGCATTCTCGAGATTTTGGGCTTCGAAGTCCTGAATTTTCAGTGATGGTAGAGAGTCCCCTTTTGCATATCCGAACGTCCGCCGTCACTTATGGTCGTCACCGAAAGGAAACAAAAAGCATAAATTTTTCAACTTTTTTGTTTTGAAATATTTTTCTGTCATTTCTCGATAAAGACGCTTTAATAAATGTAGAATATAAAATTTGTAAAAAAAAAAAAATCGATTCACGCATTCTCGAGATTTTGGGCATTACAGTCCTGAAGCAAGAGTCCCCGTAGCTCATTCGTTAGAGCGTTGAACCTGTTCCCAGGTGACCCAGGTTCAATCTCCGAGTGCCGAATGTTTTTCATTCCTTAATTGTGTTTCGCTTTATGATTTTATCTTCAAATTGATTGTTTTTACTACTTTCTGTTTTGATTTTATCAAGAATCCCATTAATAGCGCCTTTATTCAGAATAAATATATGTCTATTGAAATCTTTACAAGGGTTTAATGGAATTTAAAGAAGTGTTAAGAAATGATAGAAAAGAACAACTATCCCGATAGCCTATTTTAAGGTGCATTCAAACGGAAGACCTCTCCTTGCTTGCAACGAGATCGCGTCTAGTTATTATTATTTTTTTATACCACGTTTTCTCAAAAATGCTTCAGCCGATTTCGATGAAACTTTATGATCTCACTCAAGACAAAATTCGTAAGAAAACTTCTCGTCATTTTTTTTGTCATCTCTTCCGGTCCCGAGATATTGAATATTTCATGTTTTTGCTTGTTCGCGATTTTTCTCAAAAAGTTTCAAAGGTAGAACTTTCAAATTTTCAGTGGTGGTAGATAGTTTCTAGCCGCAGTGCTCTTTGCATATCAGAACTTCCGCCGTTACTTCCGGTCGTCACCGGAATGAAACAAAAACCATTAATTTTTCAACTTTTTTGTTTTTCAATATTTTTCTGTTAGGTTTCGATAGAGACGCTTTTAATAATGCAGAATATGTAATTTGTTTTAAAATCGATCTAGGCATATTCGAGATTTGGGGCTCCAAAGTCCTGAAGCTAGACTTTCTTTAGCATATTCGTTAAAGTGGTGGACTTGTTGGAACAAACGATACAAAGAAGCTTGATAATAGATGGATTGTACTTTAAAAAAGTGGAAAGCCTCCTGATATTGTGGAGCTTGATTGTAAAGATTTTCATAATGCACTTTTTACGTATGAGAGATTGTACAAAATTGGTAAATCGGATTCCAACAGATGTCCACTTTGTTTATCAGAAAGTGAAGATTTAATACATATGTTTGTAAAATGCAAAGAAATACAAGATTTTAAAAGTAATTTTATGATATAACATTTAGAGTCATTATTGAAAGATTGTGAAAATAGTGTATACAATGTGTTAGATATCGATGAGATACTCATTACAGCTTTTCCCAATGTTACAAGAAATGTTAACACTTTTTTTTGTTAATTTTTTCTGTCCTTATGTAGATTCACAATACATAGAAGGAGAAAGCTTATGTTGAAAAATAACAAAACTGTACATTTGACAAGTTTTTGCAAATATTTGACCGATCATTATATTTATTACAACTATCATAATATGTGTATTGTGAACAACAACAGAAAAGTGTTTTTATTTAAAGATTTTGAAAAACAATCAACTGTTGAAAAAAACAGGAGTTTTATTGCTAATTTGTATGATTGATCAATAAAAGATAAAAAAAAAAAAAAAAGGTGGTGGACTTGTGCCCAGGCGACCGGGGTTCAATCTCCGAGGGCGGAATGTTTTTTCTTCCTTAATTGTGTTTCGCTTTATGATTTTATCTTTGAAATGATGGATTTTATTACTTTTCGTTTTAATTTTATCAAAAATCACACTAATAGCGTCTTTTTCCAGTATAAATATGTCTATTGAACCCTTAGAGAGGGTTAAAAGGAATTTGAAGAAGTGTTAAGAATAATAGAAAAGAATAGCTATCCTGATAACCTATTTTAAGGTGCATTCAATCGGAAGACCTTTTGTTGCTCGCAACGAGATCGCGTCTAGTTGTTTAGATTTTTTTTTTAAGATGTATTTTCTATTTCTTAGACGTAAAATGTTGACAAATCACGCAATCTAAATTATGTTTAATTTTGCTATGTCAGAATGTTACATATCAAATGATACAGATTTTAGGCAGATGAATTAAATGCTAAACCATGCATTTAATTGTAGATCAGTAGCAAACCATCTTTAATTCATGAATAATGATTAAATTGTTGGGGGTTTTTTTCAGATGACACGTTCAAATTTAATCCAATCTGCCATATTGGCTTGGATAGTTACCATTCTTCTCTCAGTAAGGATTTTCTTCATAGCACAAATTAAAACCTTGATCAATATTATTCTACATGTACGTTCAACTTTAAATAAATTAATTTTTATTATAAGTAATTAAATTTTTTTTTCTTTAAAAAATATTTATACACATCAATTTTGTTTTCTTCCATTTTTAAAGATCGCCAGTGGGCCAATGATGAAGATGTATTTATCAAAGGAGGACTATCCCAATGGTCTTAGTGTTCATAAAAAATTACAGAACTTGAACATCACTACATCCAGTGATTTTGATAGCAACAAAAATACAGCCGAGCTATTTTTTGTTTGTTTGACCAGTTTCTTGGCTTGTGTCCTATGTCTCAGCATAATTTTGACAATCTTGATCATCTGCCCAGAAGGGTTCTGTAGGAAGATTTTATACTCTGTGTTCCTTTTTTTAGTATGTATTTAACATACCATTCTTATTCGAGCTTAAATTCCTTAAATGTTAAGATTTTTTTATATTGACAAAAGGAAAAACACGAACGCTTTTCTATTACAGTTTACCGCTGCCTTCATAGGATTGACCATAGGGTCGAGTTTTCTTTATGTGAATCTGTACGATGAACAAATCGATCCTTACAACACGGTAATGTTCTCTGAATACTACCTCAGTTTTTGTATCTGTACATTTAAAAAGTATGAATATAATTCAAAAGCATCTTTTTTATCACAATAGAGTGATTTGCATGGTCAAATGACATCTTCATTAAAAGACAATTTTCGGAGTGACAACTTTACCACTGGAACTAAGATGTCCAATGAGTGGAATCATCTATTCATAGACGTAAGTGAATGTAAAAAATTTTTAGTCACAGAATTTGATATATTTACAAAACGTTTATTTTATCTAATATACCGGAAAACGCTTATCATGAAAATATTATTTTGATTGGTAAAACCGTTTGAAATAAGATTTGTCCTTTGATTTTCCATGAAAAACCATTTTTAAAAAATCCAAACAGTTGAAATTTTACGTGCATCTGCATAAGATACTTGTAGATTCAATAATATCCAGTTGGTTTACTCTACTTTACAATATTTATTTATCTTGCGCATAAATCTAAGTGATTAACAAAGGCGTTGTTCGGTACTTGTGTAAGCAATTTGGATACAAAACAACACGTAAAACCTCAAATTTATTGCTTTTGTATCTTTTGACAGCAGTTTCGGTCAGTTCTTGGCATAAACAAGTCAGTTTAAGAAATGTTTACATTTTGTTCAACATTTGTACAAGATGGCCGTACATCCCCCTTAACAATAGAAATCGATATCTTATATGGCGGTGGTCGGAAATGAAAGGGGAATAATGTGTATATTTATGAAATTACATTATGTATGCCAGCTTGAATATAAAGTAAAATTTAAAAAAAACTGGATCAAGATCTTAGTTTAAAATTTAATAATGATCTATAATTAAAATATTGCATATGAAAACATACGATTTGCTTTTAATTTTTTTTACAATAAAAGGTCAACTTATGAGTAAACTATGTTCCAAATATAAAGTAAATAGACCTGATAGTTTATCTGTTTACCGCGTTCAAATTTTGGTCGTATGTCCGTATCATCACTGCCATTTATATAGGATTATATAGGAAAAAGGGGGCTATCATTTTCGATTTCATATGTAAAATATTACAAACATACGATTTCCTTTTAATTTTCAGCAATGAAAGGGTAAGGTATAAGTAAACTTTTTGCCAAATTAAAACGAAATTGACCGGATAGTTTTCATGCTATGATGATGTAATCCGCCCTCATAGTTTGGTTCTATAAACGTGTCATGCCAGCCATTTTACATATCGAATTGTAAAGAATAAAAGGATGTTTACGAATCAAACTCAATTTTATTTGTAATAGATTTAAAAATACGAATCCCCTCACATAGAACATTTTAGGATCGCAAATATTTTTTTGGTAAATTATAATTTAAATTTTAATTCTTGACGCTGCAATAAAAAAAATGCAAGACGTTTATTTTTGTCTATTGTTACGTCAAAGTCTCAACCGACGTCATCGTAAGACGTTGACTTCGATGTGGATTACGTCGATTTTGAAGTAGCGGCGAAATGATAAAAAACGTCTGAACATTATTCTAAGGATTCATTTCACTAAAATAATTTTTAGGATATGTTAATATTTTTAGAAAAAAAAGTTATATGATAAACTATGTATTTAAAGTTTTTACTCTGTATTTGCGTTTTACGACATCTCTAAGTAATACCCTGCGCAGAAGGCGCAAAATTCAAAACCTGCGACTAACCTTAAAAGCCATTTTTCTTTTCGTGTAATGACGCCGCCAAATCTGGAAATTACACCTTAAATCTGTTTGTGTACCAGATGTGAATAGCTTATTTTATAAAAATGCCGAGCAAAAATACCACATCTATATAAATGGTTAAACTATGCAACATACACTTTAATCTCAAGTATATTTATGCATTCGTATTAATTGACCTCTTTAGCAGAGTCCTATGACAAGGCTTGAAATATTTCAGTTCGAATGTTGCGGCGTGAACAAAGTGGTTGGAACTACAAACGACTTCGACCACACCTCCTGGTGTACCACACAAGGGAGTTGTCAAGCCACTGCCTCGCAGATACCAAAAACGTGCTGCATAGGATTAACAGAATATGATTATCAAAATGCTCGTACCGCATGTCATTCCTCTGTTAACGCTGGTGAATACTATGACAAGGTAACGACACACACAGATAGGTAACAATATAATATTAAGACAAAATGGAATATAAATTAAAAAAGAATAGAGAGATTTCGAATGTGAATGAAACTTTTATTATTTATTATAACTTTTTATTTTATTTATTATTTTAACATACCTATATTTTTGTCGAGTTCACTTGTTGAAAAGATAATATGAGACATGACATGAAATTGATCAATTATTAGGTTACTTGTAAACCCAAGTAAATTGATATAAATCATGTTTTCGATAAGATATTTCATTTTATTCAGTGTAAATTTTGTTGTTTTGGTTCAAAATTTAATATGTATATATATAATGTGAATAATTGTTTCAAATGTAAACTAATATTTCAATAATTTCTTACAAAGTAGGGAACAAGCAATTTAGATAGTTTTTTTCAGTTAAAGAAATCTATTATACCCAATTTCCTTTAAAGGGTTGCTTCTCTGTCATCAAGAAAGAGGTTATAAAGGAAAGAATTCGTTTTCATTCATATACCGATGACATTCTGAAAGAGGGGCTAAGAGTGATTTTAGTCATGGTGGGTATATTTGTTTGGAAAGTTTGTGAACATTTTTGTGAAGCCATCTATTGTACCTTCTTATTGCCCAAAACCTCATTCAAAAAGTTGCATGTACCTGTAGCTGGCCGATATGTTTCTACATATTATTGGATAGAAGGGGAGAACCGATGCATCGCAATACGACTGCATCGCGATACAAGGCTTTGAATCATTCATTCAGGTTATTTTTAATCTGATTCGGTTTAAATAGAGTATACATATTTCCCAATAGAACAAGCTCTCTGATTGGTTACTGTCTCTCGACTCATTCAATCAATACCGGGGTGACATTTTTATGGTTCCCAGAAATTTACACAGAATATCATTAACAAAATTTTCCAAGTAAATCCATAACTGGATAGAATACTTTGACAAAATCGAAATTAACTGGCGTCAAAATCTCAAAATATATGTTTATTCATATATATTTATTTATTTGTACATGTAGATCCCCAATTTAAAGTCTTCTCTTTTTTGAAAAAGGAAAAAAAGGAAATCGCTAATTTTTGTCACATGGTAGCTGCAGATCTCTAGCTCTACGAGAAAATTCGGGATGGCATGCCGTATGGCATGCCGTATGATATCTTCAGCATGTCAACCCGTATTTTTTTTTACCTGTTTACGGATCTACAGCTAGTCACATCGAACATTCCAAATTGAAAATTGAATAGAACCGAATCATTTTTGCTCACTAGAGTCTCTGACAATGCCGCAACAGCACGGCGACATCTATATCTGACACAGTCAGGCCGCGACTGAAAGGCCGACAATAACTTGACCATAGTTTTACATCAAGACTTACTTTATAATTACGCAAATTCCTAAGGTTTGCCTATCTGTCATCACTGTTTAAAAATATAATCTTGTATGATGCTAATCTTCTCTGTATCGTTCCAATTTTAATTTATGTACTCTCGAAAACCAAGTACAAATTGTAAACAAAAGATCAGAGTAAACTCCATTAAAAAGAGAAATAGAAGTTTTTTAATTGTTCTATTTAAGAAATGAATTCAATATTTATTAGTTTTATACGATATAAAATGGTTTGGGGCAGTTTACGCTTTATAAACCGCGAAGCGGAGCGGTTTATAAAAAAGCGTAAACTGTTCCAAGCCATTTTATATCGTATAAAACTAATAAATATTGAATTCATTCCTTATAATTTAATTTTTTGCTATTAATTGTAGATAAAAACAGTCCTTTTGACCTTTAAAATGACATTATATCGTAAAAAATTTAAACGTAACGTCAGGCGGATTGATACGTTTTTGACGTTAGTCTTATTATGACGTAGGCAACATTCTTTATACGATATAAAATAATTTTTTTAGCCAATTAGCGTTACAACCAGAATTAAATTATTTTAAAATAAAATATACGAGTTTGTGTTTATGCTACGTTCCCGCTGTTACGATTTGCATCGCGATTGAAATTGCAGTTTTAACCGTAGAATTATCGTTGTAATCGCATCAAATCTCACCAGATCTTGAGGTCTGTCGTGGCAATCGTGTTAATCGTAGAGCATTTTTTGACTGTCAAAAAATTTTCTACGTTCAACACAATTAATTTACAATCGTGATAATTCGTTATTATCATCGTATCAGATCGTACTGCATCGTTACTAAGCGCAACACGTCGCATTTATCGTGCCCCCTAATCGTAATGATCTGGATCAATCTTGGAGGAGACAAACACCATGCTGCACTGCGTTCAGTTGCGATATGTCAATATGGTCAGTCTATATATATATATATATATATATATATATATATATAGTCATATATAGTCATTAAAAAAGCAGACAAAGGATCCACAGTGGTTATTTTAGATAGACAAGCGTATGTTGCTGAAGCCAACAGACAACTGACAGACGAAACAGGACGCTGATCCCACTGAAGAGTTTTCAGCTCTCATCACCGACACCCTGGACGAAATGTATGAAAATGATGAAATTGGTGTCAATGTTTACGAAACGCTTTGCCCAACCAACTGTAGACCGGGTCAATTTTATCTGCTCCCAAAAATCCACAAGGAAGGAATGCCTGGACGCCCTATAGTTAGTGCCATTGGTCATCCCACGGAGAAATTTTTTGAATTTATAGACCTACACCTCCGTCCACATGTAGAAGATTTGCCATCATACCTCAAGGACACGTCAGATTACCTCAATAAAACACCTTCCTCTGGCCTTCCAGACCATACTCTTCTCATTACTATGGATGTCACGTCCTTGAACACGAATATCCCACACGATGAAGGTATCGAGGCCTGCAGGGAGGTCTGGGACAGTAGAACGATTCAGCATCCATCAACCGAATCTCTACTCAAGCTCCTTGAACATGTTCTTAAACTTAACAATTTTATGTTTAATGGCGAACATTACATTCAAATAAGTGGAACAGCTATGGGCACCAAAATGGCTCCCTCTTACGCCAACATTTTTATGGGAAGATTGGAACGCAACCTGCTTCTTAGAGCTCCCTTCAAACCTTTGAGCTGGTTGCGGTTCATAGACGATATTGAGATGAAATGGGTTGAAAACCGAGACTCCCTATATGATTTCATAACTTTCGCCAACTCCTTCCATAATTCAATTAAATTTACAGTTGATATTTCTAGTTCCAAAAACATATTTTTGGACACTACTTCAACTCTGGAATATAAAATTCAGTCTCCATACGAAACCCACTGATTCTCATCTCTATCTCAAGCCGTCTAGCTGCCACCCTCCCCATACTTTTAGAGGAATTCCTAAAGGATTAACAACCAGAATCAGACGAATCTGTTCTTCTTATGAAATCTTTGAAGAACAAAGCAAGATATTAAAATCTGTGTAATCGAGGCTATAAAGCCCACACAGTGCAATCTGCAATTGATGAGATTGTTACAAAAGACAGGAAAACGCTTCTGCAATACAAAGAGAAATCAGACAAATGCAGGGTTCCACTTGTCACTACCTACCATCCCGCCCTTAAGAACCTTAACAGCATCCTTAGAAATAATCTGCCCATTCTTTACACTAACGAAAGAATGGCTGATCTTTTCAAGGACCCACCAATGGCTGCATTTAAACGCCCAAGGAACTTAAAGGACATGGTAGTGAGAGCAAGATTAGACAACCCGTTGCCCAATGGCGGCTTTAAAACGTGTTCAGACGCCAGATGCCTGTTGTGCAAGCACAGCATCAACACGGACAGTTTCAAAAGCCCCATTACGGATCGTACCTACAAAATATTGGGCAACACGTCTTGCCGAACAGACAACTGCATCTATCTCATCAGTTGCAAGGTTTGCTCTAAGCAATACATTGGCGAAACAGGTGACCTCCGCAGAAGAATCAACAACCACCGCTCGACAATAAAGACCAAGAAAATTAAGGAAGACATGACAGTAGTGGTTATTGGCCATAATCCTCAGTGGACAGATGCGGAGAGGAAAAGCAAAGAAAAGTTCTGGATTCACAGACTTGAATCATTCAGACCTGATGGCATGGACAAGCAAATTGACTTCAATTAAATGAACGTGTCATAGCCCAACATCACCTGATACCTATATAGTAATCTTACCAAATCTGTCAACTGCGACCTATCAGTTATTACTTATTATACCATTTTTCATTAATTAATAATTAGTAGTAATATTTCTTTATTTTTAATTTAATTATTTTTCTCCTTTACACCAAACTCCGATTCATTGCATAATTAATTAAATACTTCGGATCTAAACCAAAGCGCCCTACGACTTAACATCGGGTGTTTGAATTTTCAATTATTAACTCGGACATCAATTTTAATTAGCCTAATTAACTCGATCAGGCGTGAAGTTGACAGTCGATTGATTACTCCAGAGCGATCGGCCGCATTGG
>WFKH01011581.1:62856581-62886010 GCA_016163765.1 Magallana hongkongensis | reverse complement strand
TTGTATGATGCAATTTTTATCAATACACTACTATACAATACAATATTGTATAATATTATACAATTTAATTTGATGTCATATGATTAAATATCATATGATACAATATAACATTGTATAATATCATGATACAATAATATTTTGTCAAACGATATTAAATTAATTCAATATATTATATTGTATTATTTAATATGACATGGTATTGTATGATACGATATTGTATAATATGATACTATATTGTATTATATGACACGACATTTTATCATAATATGTCATTGTATCATATGAAATGATATTGTATGATATTATATTGTATCACATGATACGATATTGTTTATATGATACGATATCGTATCATATGATATGATATTGTTTTATCAAATATACAATATTGTATCGTATAATATGATATTGTATCATAGATATTGTATCATATGATATTGTATTATAGATATTGTATCATATTAAACAAGATTATATTATACAACATTGCATCATATCATATCATACTATATCATATCATAAAAAACCATATTACATAATACAATACAATATCGTATAATATGATACCATACTGTATCAAATCATACGGTACAATATCATATTTTATGATAAAATATCAAATGATTCGATATCATAGGAATAGGAATCATGTTATATCATATATCAACAATTTTATCTATTAAGCAAGTATGTGTCAGGTAGGTCAAGGTTTTCTTAGCATCCTTGATAATGGAAATCAGGCTCTGTATCTGAAGCTAGCCTTGTGTTTCAAATCTAAAATTACCTAAACCATGAACTTTGGTCAGAACAGCATTTTTCTAACATTTAAACCTGCATTTAACTACTCAAAAAACTTACACCTGATCAAGCATCAAGATAATAGAGATCAAAGTCTGTATCTGAAGCTACCTCTATTTACACATCAATAGTAATATTAACTGAATAAAGTTTGACTAGGTATGAACAGAATTTACTTAACTTTTTAACCAGCACCAAGACCCTAACACAATTTGACTTGTTCTAAAATCTTAAACCTGACTAAGCATCTAGATAATTAAGATCACCCTCCGTATCTCAAGCTACCACCTCTGCTAATTATTTACATAGTTAAGGTTAAATCAACCAAGTTTGAATAAGTACTATTATTTACAAGAAGGTGTGACCTGATCCAAAAACCTTAACCTCCTCCACCATCGAACACTTCCGGCTCAGATTCAGCATCCAAGTCTGTGGAGTGCATTAGTATCACAAGATGCATCATCTATCCAAATTTAGTAAAGATTGAACCGAAAATAACTAAGATTTGTCTACCAAAGGGCACCTGCTCCAAAAACTTTAACTAGCTCCAAAAACCTTATCCTAATCCAGCATCTGAAACCTATGGCTCAGATTCAGCATTCAAGCATGTGGAGTGCATCAGTATCATAAGATGCACAAGCATTAAAGGTTTGGTGAAAAATAGGACAAGTAATAACTTAGATATGGCCATCAAAGGGCCCCTGCTCCAAAAACCTTGACCTCCTCCAGCATCTGAAACCTATGACTCATTCAAGCCTGTCAGTTGTATATGTACCATAAGATGCACCAGCCATGAAAGTTTGGCAATGTAAAGGGAAACCCAACAGTGGAAAGAGCGTTTATAAACGGCCACAACCTGAATATTCATTAGAAGACTTAAAGCGACGGAAAAGTAGTAGATGAGATGCTGAACGAGAAAATTGGCAAGGTTCTAAAGAAAGGCTGGAGGGGTTAAATGAATAACAGGTGTTGTATTAAAAGCGGTCATAACAACAAGATAGTTTTTTTTAAAAAAGATCTTCGTTACCAATTAGAATAGAAACTGTTCCATTGGATTGAATTAGTCATGTAATTAGGATGTAGACGAAGATAATTCGTTCTTTCACCTACAGAGAAAGAGGAAAGTAGACCGATGAAGAGCAACGTGGGAACTATAGAGCAACAAAGGCTCAGGTGAGTTTTTCTGTTCTAATATTTCTGTTGTTTTTCGTCGTCGTTGTTGTAAACTTTTGACAGTTTTATATCTTCTCTAGGACCACTAGGCCAATTTCAAAACAGTTTGAATAGAGCATTATTAGCTAAGGTTGGGCTTTCAAATAGGTACATATATTTTCCTACATAATAACACTTGAGGTCAAAGTGGGACAGTCCAAATTTACAGTGTTATCATAAGGAAAATCATTTGCATGGTTCATTTTTGAAAGTTAAGTGGAAGTAATGTACATTACACACGCTTACAGAATTTTCAAACATAGTTATACACATAATGGAGAAGAGAATATGTTCCAATGAATTTCAAATTTATGAAAAATACTATTTAAAAAAAAATATGTGGCTAACGTTTGTAATATTAAACAGGAAACATACATTATAGGATGAAAGATGTAAAGACTACATTTTTTGAAGATCAATGATGACATTGTTCATGTGGAATTAATTTGCACAATGGTATACTACTGTATAGTTTTTGATATAGGTAAGCTAGTAAGTAACTGGATCAAAAACACTGTTGGTCAGAACAGCGACGAGGTCCATTGGACTCTTGCTTGGGAAAAAATAACATGGTTATGGTCACTGAAATAAAAAATGTACCAAGATATTAGAGAGCTATAGATTGTTTAGGATCTTTTGAATTACAAAACTTTAATGTAACATATTTTTAATTTGTTACATTCTCAAGCACACTTTTTTTCAATGAAAAATTGTTGTCCACTAATTTAACCGACTTGTTAAATACAGCAACGTTGGTTTTATAAGCATCTATATAAAACACAACTTTTAAAAAAAGTTTTCCCAGTGTATTAAGTTTTAACGCTATCAGAGAATGTCAACGTCAATAATGATATAACTTTATAAGCATATAACAGGGTGTGTAGCTGTAAAATATTAGGCGTAGTAGGGTCTTGAGTACTGTAGATTCCTAAATAAACGCGAGGAATTAATTTCCGCGTAAAATCGCGAGAAGCAACCCTCGCGGATTTTAAAGTCTCGCTTTTATTTTTCAGACAGTTTTGAACTATAGGAAATCATAACAAAAAATTGGTGATCTCGAATTTATATTCTCGCGATTTGATACAAAACAGAGGAATCGCGGAATTAAGTACTCGCGTAAAATAAGGAATTTACAGTACCAGTTAAATTTTTGGCAGACCATCAATAAATATTTTATATATTATTTAAGCTCAGGTTATCCCATTGAACGATGTACCAGTAACCTCACAACAAATCAACCTAGCCCAGTTTAAGTCTATAGCATATAACTAGAACATAACGCATTGGCTCGTTAAAGGAGACTGGATGGTCAACAGGGTGTGTAGCTGTAAAATATTAGGCGTAGTAGGGTCTTGAGTACCAGTTAACCTTTTGGCAGACCATCAATAAAATTTTATATATTATTTAAGCTCATGTTATCCCATTGAACGATGTACCCATAACCCTTACAACAAATCAACCTGGCCCTGTTTAAGTCTATAACTAGAACATTACGCATTGGCTCGTTAAAGGAGACTGGATGATCAACAAATTAATTATCAGATCTACCTTAAACTTTTAGATATGATTTATATAGCTATAAACTATGATTTAGTAAAGAAAAAATCTATAAATTTTAGCTTTTAAATTTGAGTATTTTCCTATCTTTATACATCTAAATACAGTCTAAAACGGCCACGACCGTCCAGCCCTCTTAATGGTTGTAACATGAAAATGGATTGAATCATTAAAACATGTACGCATGGATATTTTCATTTATGGATAAACGATAATAAATATAAGTAACAATTTAAAAACATTTTTTTGTGAAATTAATGGACAATACCTATTTTCAACAAAGTGTTTATTATATACCCTTCTTCTGCTCCAAAACTTCAATTTTCAGAAATTTTGAGGTAGTGCTCTATGGGTACACACAATATCGATTTACTGAGTTCATAACATATTTGTAATTCGATTCACTCTTGAAAGAACAAGTGCAGGTTTAAATGCAAACTGAAAATAAATTTTAAATCCATAAGATAAGAATTAAATTGATGATAAGATAGTATTTTCTACATATTACACTGGTGTGTATTTCCTCGAAGAATAGGAGTATATTTACAAACTCAGTATCAAGTAGAAAACCTTTTGTACTGCTGTGTCCTTGTAAATGTTAAATTAGGAGATAAATCATGCGAGAATGAATCATCATTTTAATAATTAAAATGCATGCTCATACATATGTATATGAGGAGAGGAAAAACGCATACTTTCGTGTTCCCTATACAGCTACTACTAATACTTAGCATTAATTGTCGTATATAATTCACCCAACCCCACCCCCATATTAAAAAAAAATATACAAACCCAAAACAAACAATCAAACACTCTTTTAAACGTCTGATCACAAAAATGAACAACTAAAAACAAATACTTTTGTTTTATTAACATACAAATCAGAACCTTAGAGGACAATCTGAAATCAACGACTTTGGTTATTTTTAATGCTTCATCATTCAGGTTTCATTTCGTAATAACTTACATGTATTTCATACATTAAGAGTGTTGAGTTTACAGTTGCATTGTACCTATATTTATTTAGCTGAAACATTTTTCATTATGTAATAATACAATGCTTACAACACTATTTTTAGCGTTGAATTCACAGGAATATACCTTGAAAATTAAATGGTTGGTCTGCTTGACAACACAGCAATTGTGAACACATAGATTATGTAATCGTTAGGAGACATGACGTAAAACAGAACAGGAAGTTTATAGACCTTTTTTGTGAGAAATATTTAGGAAAATCTGACTTATACCTGAAATTTACAAATCAAAACGTGAGTAATTATTACAATTGTCAGATAGTTCGATAAAATCATCAAATTAAGACATGTTCTTTGGTTAACTTTCGTTTTGATGGATATTGATTTTTAGGGAGTTACCCATTTTACGTTGCTAATATTCATTTTGTTATACTACTGTATTGAAAAAATCAAACGAAATGGAATCAAGAGATAAAACTAAAATTAATTTAAAAGCTCATTATTTTGGAATATGTTATTTACGATGAAAATTGATGCGGCATTGCTTTTAGTTTTAGATATGGTATTTGAGGAATATTTGTTTCTTTTGCTATCAATCATGCAAACAATGGGTTCGAAGAAAAGTTTTATCAAGATATCCGCATTGTAGAAATCTTTTTTCTTTGTCTACGGTGTTTTAATAAAAAAGAATAGTTTTTACAAATCATTTTATTCTTTAGTATCAAACACACATACACGAACTTTCCTACCACTGATCAATAGATTTTTTCAGTTTGCGGCGTAGATAACAACGACCTTGACTTACATTAGATTCATGTAATTTAAATAAAAAAGCAGAGATCTTTTAGAGCGTCTTCCGTGCTTGTTAAAGAGACAAAGAGCATTTTTTTTTCAAAGGTAGCATTTTGTCACGACTGTATGTTGTAAAGAATGTCATTGGTAAATAAAGAAATGAAAGTTTAATTAAGCAGTTTCTGTTGAATAATTTCTTGAGTTAAATTTATTTTATGAAGAACAAAAATGAGCACAATGGCCGATGATAAAAAATAAATTTTAACTGCAGACTAGTTTTCCAAAAATATTTGATAAATAAAAAGGGCATAATAATTAATGTTGTAACTTTCAAGATTTTATCAAAAATATAGTCTTTAATCTTCTATTAAACATTGACTTCAACTAAACAAACTATTCATGAATGGGTGTTTATTTGTAATGTAGGTTCATATAATATGTAATGTTTCACTTGCCTATTGAGAGGGTCGACTTTTTCGTGATGCTGCTTGATTTGTATGTATTATTAGCTCACCTGAGCCGAAGGCTCAAGTGAGCTTTTCTGATCAAAATTTGTCCGCTGTCTGTCGTCGTTGGCGTTGGCGTTGTTGTCGTTGTAAACTTTTCACATTTTCATCTTCTTCTCCAGAACCACTGGGGTAAATTTCAACCAAACTTGGCACAAAGTATCATTGGGTGAAGGGGATTCAAGTTTGTTCAAATGAAGGGCCACGCCCTCTTTAAAGGGGAGATAATTTAGAATTATTGAAAATTTGTTGGTATTTTCAAAAATCCTCTTCTCAAAAACTGATTGCCCAGAAAAGTTAAAACTTGTGTGAAAGCATCCTCAGGTAAGGTAGATTTAAGTTTGTTCAAACCATGATCCCTGGGGGTAGGGTGGGGCCACAATGGGGGTCGAATTTTTACATAGGAATATATAGGGTAAATCTTTAAAAATCTTCTTCTCAGAAACTAATCAGCCAGGAAAGCTGAAACTTGAATGGAAGCATCCTCAGGTAAGGTAGATTCAAGTTTGTTCAAATCATGACCCCTGGGGGTAGGGTGGGGCCACAATGGGAGGTCATATTTTTACATAGGAATATATAGAGTAAATCTTTAAAAATCTTCTTCTCAAAAGCATCTTTAGGTAAAGTAGATTCAAGTTTGTTCAAATCATGATCCCCAGGATTATGGTAGGGTCACAATGGGGGGGGGGGGGGGGTGAATTTTTACATAGGAATATATAGAGAAAAATCTTTAAAAATCTTCTTCTCAGAAACTAATCAGCCAGGAAAGCTTAAAATTGTGAGGAAGCATCCTCTGGTTTAGTTGATTCAAATTTGTTCAAATCATGATCCCCGGGGGTAGGGTGGGGCAACGATGGTGGGTCAAATTTTTACATAGGAATATATAGAGAAATATCCTTAAAAATCTTCTTCTCAAAAACTGATTGGCCAGAAAAGCTTAAACTTGTGTGGAAGCTTCCTCGGGTAGGGTAGATTCAAGTTTGTTCAAATCATGATCCCCAGGGTAAGGGTGGGGTCACAAGGGGGGGGACACATTTTTACATAGGAATATATAGCGAAAAATCTTTAAAAATCTTCCATTAAAAAACCATTTGCCTAGAAAAGCTGTTACTTTATTGTAAGCAACCTCAGATAGTGTAGATTCAAATTCGTTAAAATCAAAATCTTGAGTAGGGTGGGCCACATTGGGGATCCAATTTTACAAAGGAAAACATTTTAATTATTCACAAAAATTGAAATGTTATAATATATGGTTTAACTTATGTGCAAGCATTTTGACATATTGCTGATTTTTTAAGATTATTTAGACTTTGGCTCTTGGACGATTTATCAACCTCACAAGGGGTTCAGAGTTTGATGTAGGTTTATATCCCATATATAAACAATTGTTTAGAATCTTTTTGAGAACTGCAATGCTCAACATGTGATATGACTTTAAAATCATCCTGTTAGAAAAGGGACTTAATTATAAACATAAGAATATCCAGAGGGAAAGAATGGATTTTTATTTATACAGGATCGACATGCATTATACCACATTGTCCAGATATTTTGTATAATGACTCCATTAAACTGATTTTATCATGTCTATTGTTGCTCAGGTGAGCAATGTGGCCAATGGGCCTCTTGTTTAAATCTTGATTTAAAATTCCTTACAGAATTTCCTTTTCCTCGGTACGGAGGTAAATTGCTGTATCCTACTTGATTTTATGTCAACATATGAGGTAAAAGGAACATCAACTTATAGTTCTTTCGACTTGCATCATAACTATGTTATTATGAAATAAGGTTTTAAAAGTCATGTGTTATCTGTAGAATAAAGTTTAATGTCCGTCTACATGTGACACCCAACGTGTGAGAAGATGAAACCTGTATAAACATGCAACTGAATTTTGTAAACATGAAAACTAATTATGTTAACAAGCAGCTTTTTTAGACATGCAATCTAATGATGTCAACATGAATTTATTTGCATAAAAGACCTGACTGACACAAAAAATGCATAGGTTATCTTTCATTTTACCTAGATAATGTGCCAGAGACAGATGTACCCCCATATCTCAAATCCCATTTTCTACATATATCCACTTTTTTAAACAATGAACCAGTTTAGTATGATTTTTTTTTCTTTTACTTATCAAAATGGATCTCAGAAGGATACAATAAACACAAAAAACACATAGGTCATCTTTAATTTTACCGAGTTATGATGTCAGATACACACCCACCCCCAAGTTGTGAAAGACTATTTTATGGTTAATTTCCTAATAACTGATTTAAATTTCAAATAAATATGACAAAACCAATTGATTGATAAAAATCAAATAAGAGATGATGAAAGATTCATTTAGAGACAGATATAACAGTTAAAACCAGATATTTACTCAAATATTGCTGATTCAGCAAAAATTAGCATATAGTCAAATGAATTTCCATTTATTGTTTGAAGGCAATATTTTTTTTTGGAGATCAAATATCAAATACATGTATCTAGAGTATGCATATTTAAAATGAGTAATAGTTTTATAAATCATTGTAAATATTTACAAAAATGGCATATCAAAAAGACATACATGGTCGGTGAAGATTGATATTCTGTTTTCAGCATCATTTACATGTTATTCAAAATGAAATACATTAAGATCAGTTATCATTCTCAGTTATTCAAATGTTCAACCAATCTGATAATTATATTTGCAGACTTAAAGTGTATAAAGTCTAGCCTGCTTTAAACCGGGTAATTCAGCGGACGATTCAAGATTACACCTAATAGAGGACCTAATAGTTAACACTATATGTTGAAATCACTTTCACCGCACACTGCAGCAGCTTGAACAATATCAGATGTTCTCACTGAGTTAAAAACTCAGGCTTTTGAAATTTTCTCAGTAATATATTCATTATACCAAAGTGTTCATACCAGATCTGTTCTTTACCGCTAGAATTTTGGCAAAACCAATTTTTTTATTGCCAACACAGAAAAATCAAGTGGTTGTGTGCAATTAATTCAGGATAGTAGGTTATCTGCTAATGTAACTAACTCCACAGTCTGTCTGCTTTTTCGATAACATGCCCCTTCATGCATTTCTCCTTTTGTCCAATTCACAAGGAATGATTCCACATGATCATGATGATAGTCTGACCAATATCAACTCGAGAATTTTTAGCCTACAATAAGACATAAACATGAATGTTTATAAAGACTACAAACAATGACGAATTTGTATAAAGTCAGTTTATTATGTATAAAGATCAGTAAATAAAAATAAATAAACGAATGATATCAATACAAATATCTCTTTTGTTCCAATACATGTACATTGGTCTAATAATGATACAAATGAGACAATTACATTATTAAAGTTTATTTATGGTCGTGTTTTCATCGTTTGACGTGTAGTAGTTTTAGGGTTTTTCATATATCATCTATAGCAGCTGCTATATTTGCTAAAATAACGGATGCGATCACACACAAATATATCATAATGACATACCGATAACTAAAGGTTTAGGCCACACGGACGTGCAAAAACATCTCGTATTGACTTTGTAACGTCACAGTGATGTCCCGTGAATGGCGATCGCCCCTTGCTTCATATATTTATCAGCTTAGAACGTTGGTTTTAAAAATATTTCCCTCTTTGAAGTCTTTCTTTTCGAACCGAGTGTTTTCCATTCCATTTAAAACCGATTCTATTCCGCGCAGTGTAAAATCAAAACCGATAACGGTAAATTCCGGCTTCCGGTTTAACACGAGTAGTCACCTACTTTAAATGCACCGTAACGACAAAAGAAGGTTATAGACACCCCCACCCCAATTTCTGTTTTGATTTTGGGCTAAGCTGTATGTGCAGATATAAAAAAAAATTTACAAAAACGTAAAGACTTCATTTTAGTATCCAACCCCTTAATCTCGAAAACGAATCTATTTTTTCTAGGTCTGTACTTCCACTGCTTACACTGTGTCATTGCATTTATTTTTCTAGATGTATTTTCTATTTTTTAGACGTAAAATGTACACAAATCACGCCATCTAAATTATGTTAAATATTACTATGTCAGAGTATGTTACCTATCAAATGATACAGATTTTAGGCAGATGAATTAAATTCTAAATCATGCATTTTTATTGTAGAGCAGTAGCAAACCGTCTTTATTTCATGATAAATGATTAAATGGTTGGGTTTTTTTGTTTTTTCAGATGACACGTTCAAATTTAATACTCTCCGCCGTATTGGCTTGGATAGTTACCATTGTTCTCTCAGTAAGGATTTTTTCAGTAGCACAAATTAATACCTTGATCAATATTATTCTACATGTATATTAAACTTTTAAATAAATAATTTTAATCCTAAGCATTTAAATATTTTTGTGTTTAAAAATTATTTATACACATCAATTTAGTTTTCTTCAATTTTTATAGATCGCCAGTGGGCCAATGATGAAGATGCGTTTATCAATGGAGGACTATCCCAGTGGTCTCAGTGTTCATAAAAAGTTACAGAACTTGAACATCACCACATCCAGTGATTTTGGTGGCATCAAAAATACAACCGAGCTATTTTTTATTTGTTTGACCAGTTTCTTGGCTTGCGTCCTATGTCTCAGCATAATTTTGACAATCTTGATGATCTGCCCAGAAGGGTTCTGTAGGAAGATTTTATACGCTGTGTTCCTTTTTTTAGTATGTATTTAACATATCATTCTTATTCGAGCTTAAATTCCTTAAATATTAAGACTTGTTTTAATATAGACAAAAGGTAAAACACGAACGTTCTTCTATTACAGTTTACCGCTGCCTTCATAGGGTTGACCATATGGTCGAGTTTTCTTTATGTGAATCTGTACGATGGACAAATCGATCCTTACAACACGGTAGTGTTCTCTCAATACAACCTCAGTTTTTGTATCTGTACATTTAAAAAGAATGAATATAATTCAAATGCATCTTTTTTATCACTACAGAATGATTTGCACGGTCAAATGACATCTTCATTAAAATACAATTTTTGGAGTGACAACTTTACCACTGGAACCAAAATGTCCAATGAGTGGAATCACCTATTTATAGACGTAAGTGAATGTTAAACTTTTCAGTCACAGACTTTGTATCTACTTTCAAAAACATTTATTTTATCTATATATAGGTAAATGCTAATCATGAAAATATTATTCGGATTGGTATAACCCTATTAAATGAGGGCTGTCCTTTGATTTTCCATAAAAAAAAATTATTTTTTATTGTTGTAGCTTTGTCTCAAAGTGGGTACCCTATTCTTAAAATGGGTCTCAGAAACAATCAGTTGGCACGAAATATATTTGTGTCTATGGAGATACATTGAATTTACAGGATCACTTGTATATAACAAAAGAATTGAACTATAGGGGAGATCGATTTCCCGGAAAAAAATAACTTTTAAAAATCAAAGTTCATTTGATATTTTCTACGGTACATATTTCTAAATTTTTCGAATTTTGCAGTAAAACTGTCTATTTCTGCAAGAATTTTGGCCTAGAAATCCATCAGGACAGGCCTGTCCCTAAAAAAATTTAAAAAGATATTTTGATAGGTTTTGATCAAAGGAATAAATTAAGATAGGATTTTAGCACCCCTGCCCTGAGGTCGAAATTTGTAAAAACTACAAAAAATTTTAAAACTTATTTTTATTATAATTGTTTATATATACGTGTTACTCCTGTAAGGTTTGAATAGCTCAGTTGGTTTCACCGCTGTTACTTACCGCATATCTAAAGGTTCTTTTGTATCTTGGTTCGATTCCACCTGTTGGCATGATTTTTCTTTTTTTTAAATTATCGATTTGCATAAACACCTTTTTATTTTTTGCTCTTCAAATTGAAGACATTTATGAAAAAGTATGTATTGAACTGAAAGCAATCAACCGTAACTATACTTTAGTATAGTTTGAGGACAAGAATCATTCACTGTGTGTTACTCGAGACAGGTGCCACGTAAAAAAAATCATGCCGAGCAAAACCTGTTGAGTTTGCCTTTCCAGAACATCTATAGGAAATGGTACAATTGTGGGAGAAGTACTGCAAAGTAGATGCAGTTCGTTCTTTGCAAAGAACGTGTGCATTGGTGACATTTTATGCCAAAATGCATATGATCAGTTTGAAGATTTGGTTAGTCGTCTTTCGTATTTTCCCCCATCTACAGTTCTATCTACTAGAGAGGCCACTGGTCTTGACTTACAAAATTACATACAGGGTTGTCTCATTCTGTTCTTGCAACTTTGTTCGGTTTGACTGAAATGCAAGTTTCTCAAATTGTTGCTTCAGCTAGGAAAGCTTTTCGTCAAGATTTTGTACCTTTATATCTAGGGTTTCCCCATATCTCAAATCATAGAAAATCACACTACTATTTTTGCAAAAGAACTTTTTTCTGACTGGATAGAAGATACGGCCATTCTTGTAATGGACAGCACCTACAAATATACAGAGAAAAGTAGTTCCTATGCTCAACATCGGAGATGTTTCTCCATGCACAAAGGTCGTCCTCTCATAAAAACCTATGATGTTCACTAGTACTGATGGTTTTTTTTTATATTTATTGATAAGAACAAACAAAGTATACAAAAACTTCAAGCACAACAATCAGCGTAAAGACTTAGTGTATATTTCCTTAATTGTTTATATAATTGTTTATATAAATGTTGCATATAAATATACATGCTCTCATTGAGATTCACTTTTTAAAAAAGCCCCACTTTTTTCTAATTACTGTTGTAGTTTTCTACAAAGCAGCATATTATCTTATACCCCTAAAATACTACGGTGTTTATTTTCGTTATATTATTTCATATTGCTTATGAAATAAAATACCGACGGTAAAAATATTTAGAGTTGTATAGATTTCACAAATAATGTTTGCAGATAGTATACATGTTTACACGAATAACACAGGTGTATAGAGCTAGTAAAAAACTGGTATACAACTTTTTTAAAGTACAAATAAGGTTATATGAGCAATATATAGAGATATAAGCAAATGTACAAGTAATATCCTGGCTAGCCAGGTAGATAACCTCTTCTACATATAGTCCATCACATGGTCTCCGGGTGTGGCACATATACATAGGCAGACCCTAGGTGTCCAGGGTATATAACAGTCTACTATATTACGGTTGTTCAGTTTAATTGCTTATAAATCAAAGTTATAAAAAAAAATGAAAAAAGAAGTTGCTGTCTTAATTGGGAGGCTCTATCTAGCATTACAGTCCATATCCTCCCTTTTATGACAGCCCTACTGGAAGACAGGTCTCTTCTCAGTAGTTTTTGGATAATAGAATATTTTACACTATAATAATAAGACATATCATATCATCTTTGACAGATTTTCAAAAACTTGCACTCAGCATTGGCATTTAGATAACGTAAAACTGAGGCATAAAAACAAATAGATTTTTTAGCATGATTATATATATTATATTCAGTTTCATTTATAGAATCCAATCTACAATGCATTTTTGTTTGTAAATTATATAAGCTACATAAGTAATAAGCAGATTTAAAGATTTAGTTCTATCGCTTTTTTCATAACAGAAACCAACAACAATATGTTTCCACTGTATTTTGAATGACAAAAAATTACTTACAGCATTCCATATGTTTTTAACATTGTCACATTCAAAAAGCAAATGTTTTATATTTTCTATTTGTTTACAGTGTACACATTGATTTGATGTATCTTTTTTCTATTTACTCACATATACATTATTACATAATATATTATTTAAAAGCTTGTAACTGAACTCTGCTACATGTTTATCTTTTATATCTTTAATCTTGCATTCATAAATATTTTCCCAACTTTTCTCATCGTATATTTTAAATTCTTTACACAGTATTGATTAAAAACAAGGCTTACAAAACTTTTTTTCATTAAGGTTTTTATAGAAAAAGTTAGTAGATTTACCAGTTAAGTTGTAATATCCTAGAGGGAAATTAAAACTTATTTCGTTTTGTATGTTGATAAAGCTTGCATTGCTGAATGAGTAAAGTCTTCGTATTGGCTTAGTTATTGAAAAAAGAATTTTGTATTCACATAACCAGTTAGATTTATTAATAAAATTTGCAAAATTTTCCAATCGTCTGAAATTACCCTCGTCGTCAAACAAGTCCTTAATGTATAGTATTCCTGATTTAATCCAGTTTTCAAACAAAACGGAATTTCCCTTATATACTCAATTACAATTGTTCTATATTGGTTGTTGTAAAATATCATCAGGTGATCTTTTCCTATAGTGTAATTCACGTTTACATTCATTAAAACAACAAAATATTTCTCTATAGAATAGAGGTAATTTTATACTATTTAAAGTTTCTGTTTTAGTAGTGGAGCACTTTAAAAGATAATGTATATCGATATTAAGTTTTTTACACTGGTTATTAAGAATATCAAATAGGGTGCCTTTTAAATTGAGTAATCTTGGAATCCACGCTGCTTTTAATAATTTTAACTTACAATCTATGTCTACAATAGATAATTCACCTTTTGTTATGTCTCCAATTAAAGTATTTCGTTTGATTCTTTTTGTTTTCTCCCAAATGAAATTAAAAATCAATCTCTGTATTTTTTTCATAAAGTTGCTATCAGGAAGTCATAATATCGACGAAGTATATATAAGTTTTGAAATAGCTAGTGTCCGAATAATACATGCTTTTCCAAAGAGTGTTAATTTTCTTCGTTTCCAAGATTTAAATAGTTTTTCCAAATCAAGATAAATTCTCATCCAGTTTTTATTATAACATTCTTCCTTATCATGGCCTATGTAAATACCTAAACATTTAATAACTTTATTTGTTACTCTGATTCCATGAAGCTCTTCAAATTCGTTCTTCATATCTTCTAACAATATGCATTCAGTTTTATTAGTATTAATTTTTGACCCAGCACATTCACAGAATGCTTTTATAGCATCTAAAGTATTCTTCATCGAGATTTCGTCATTCAAAGCTACTGTTAAATCATCTGCATGCTGTATACTTTTAATTTCATAGTTAGTTTTTTTAATACCATTTATGTTTTGATTATTTTTTATTTTAATCGCTTATATTTCTTCTACATAAAGAAATAAAGAGAGCTGATAAAGGAAATCCTTGTCTTATTCCTCTTGTCATAAGTACTGATGGTTATATAGTGAGTGTTATGGGGCCAGTTTTTGCAGATGGCAAACATAGCGATGCCCACATTTTGAATAATATGTTAAATTCTAATGCGGAAGAAAAAGTCGATTGGCTAAATGAAGATGACATATTTATTCTTGACCGTGTGTTTCGCGATGCAGTTGAAACAATTACAGACTTCGGTTTTCAGTGAGAGGTGCCAGCAATTCTGAACAAAACGATGAAACAGCATATCACAGAAGAAGCCAATAGCACAAGGCTTGTCACAAAACTTCGTTAGGTGGTAGAGTCTGCTAACAGTAGATTAAAATGTTGGAAATTTCTCTCCAATGTTGTTACTAATACACAACGACCATTCATCGGAGACTATGTCAAAGTTGCTGCAGCTTTAGCAAATGCTTTTAGACCACCTCTTGTTTATAATAAACCACAAGACAAACAGCTTGCCCAACAAATGCTATTAATGAAATCTAAACCATGTTATGGAAATGGTGTCAAAAAGAAGTAAAATTGGGTAAGCTTAATGCAGAAGCATCAGATGTCAAAATAGACTTCCCTGTCCTATCAGAACAATACCTAAGAGACATAACTTTTGGCATATATCAGTTGAAACAGGCAGTTAATTATGTAAATGAAAAATGTAATGACAAATGACCGTACATCCCCACATCCCCCTTAACAGTAGAAATCGAAATCTTATATGGCGGTCGTCGGAAATGAAAGAGGAATAATGTGTATTTATGACATAACATTATGTATGCCAGCTTTAATATGAAGTGAATTTCAAGAAAACCCTGGATCAAGCTCTTAGCTTAAATTTTAATATTAATATATAATTTAAATATTGCATAAGAAAAGTCCTAATCATTGCGTTTTAAAGCTAATTAAGACTCCATTATGAAATTTTTAATACATTCTGGCTAGTCCGTAAAATGTGTCAAGATTTGTATTTCTCGTATGGAAAAGAAAAATCGATCATAATAAGTCTACAAAGACAGTTTGCATTCGGTATAAACTTTAGAATAATCGATTATAATACATTCTCTCTTTTCGTGTAGTCTCGGAATGACACTTGTACCACGTGAGGGTGTGAAAAAGCTTATTTTATTAAAATGCCGAGCCAAAAAAGCATATCTATACATAGGGTTGGAATATGCAACATACATTTTAATGTCAAACATATATCTGCATCCGTATTATAAGATCTCTCTATCACAGTGCAATGATTAGACATGTAATATTTCAGTTCGAATGTTGCGGCGTGAACAAAGTGATTGGAACTACAAACGACTTCGACCACACCTCCTGGTGTACCACGAATGGGAGTTGTCAAGCTACGGCCTCGCAGATACCAAAAACGTGCTGCAAAGGTTTAACAGAATACGATTATCAAAATGCTCATACCGACTGTCATTCCTCCGTTAACCCTGGTCACTACTATGACAAGGTAACGAGATACACAAATATGTAACAATATAATTAAAACAAAAGAGAATAGATAAACCGAAAAGAAAAGAGGGGTGATTTCGAATGTGTAACAACCTTTTATTCATAGTTTTATTTTTGTTGTGTTTACTTGTTACAAAGATATTATGAGACTTGATGGTGCTCAATATTGATCAATTATTGGGTTACTTGTTTTCCTAAGTATATACTGATATGAATGATGTTGTTGATAAGATAATTGATTCTTTTCAGTGTAAATAAATTTTGTTTTATTAATTCAAAATATGATATGTATATATAATGTCAATAATTGTTTCAAATGTTTTAATAATTTCTTACAAAGTAGGGAACAGGCAATTAAGATGTTTTCGGGTTTTTTTCACTAAAGATATCTAATACTCCTTATTTCCTTTAAAGGGTTGCTTCTCTGTCATCAAGAAAGAAGTTATAAAGGAAAGGTCTCGTTTTGATTCTTTTACCGATGACATTCTTACAGAGGGGCTAAGACTAATTTTAGGAATGGTGGGTATATTTGCATTGGATTTTTTAAGAACATTTTCGTGAACATTTTTGTGAAGCCATCTATTGAATCCTCTTATCGACCTAAACCCCATCCAAAAAGTTACATGTGCAATGTAGCTGTCCACAAGTTTCTACAAAGAGGACAGAAGGGGTAAAACGATGCAGTGCAAAACGACTGAATCGCAATTTATGGTCTCGATTCATTCCGGATTTTAAAAAAAAAATTGCATACATAAAACCCAATAGAACAAGCTTTCTGCCTCTCAACTCCTTCAAACCGGGGTGACAATTATATTCGTTTACAACACTGGTTTCCAAGAAATTTAACAGAATATCTCATTTTCAAAATTTTCCATATATATTTTATACATATGTGGATAGAACACTTTGAAAGATAGATATTAACTGGCGGGAAAATCTTAAAATATATATTTATTCATATATTTATTTATTCGTAAAATAATTTTCTTCTTTTAGTCTTTAATTTGTCTTCTTTGACGCACTCTAAAAGGAAAATAAAGAAATCGCTACATTTTAATTTGTCATATCGTAGCTGCAGATTTCTAGCATGGCATGCCGTATGATGACTACAGCATGTCATTTAAATTTTTACCTGTAGACGGATCTTCAGCTAGTCACATCTAACATTCCCGATTTTATGTTTCAAAACTTGAATAGAACAGAATCATGCCTTTTTCCTCCCGTTGTTTGTACCAAATAAGGGATGTTCAGGATTTTCAAATCGTCCTCTAATTGGAGCATGCTCAATTCCAGGCAGGCTAAAACGCTGTATCAACGATGTTTCAACTATGCTATAAGGTGGCAACGTAATTGATCAAGTTCAAAAGTTGATTTCTTAACTTTAAACTTAAACCGTTGTAAAATTCCTGTCACATCAGTGTAACGTCCTCAAGGCAATTCCTCGGCGTCCATGAAAACTGCAGATCAGTAGAGTCTCTGACAGCGCCGCAACAGCACTGCTACATCTTCATCTGACACAAACATCCGCTAGAGTTCGTTTGTACGAAACCAAACTCTTCCATGCAGGCATTGTAGGATGTTATTCTCCCCAAATCTCGCGAACTACTTTTTACGAGAAGACCTTTGTCATCAGACAACAAAACAGGTAAACGAAATTTTTGTGCTGATAATGACGATAAACATCTTTCATCAATTTTGTAATGTACAAGTAAGATGCTGATATGAAAAAAGTTAATCTCTTTTTTCAATCTGAACTGTCGGGGATTTCATTTGAAATTTTCTCTATTACTAGTTTCGTTATTGCGTGTACTATACTGGAAGTAGACACAGGTTATTTATACAAAGTGAAAGACAAATTTCCAAAAGATAAAAATGATGATTATGATACATGCAGTTGCCTTAGAGACATTAATAGCAGATTCACAACTGCTCGAAATCCTGCATTATCCGGTGGCTTGCAACATTTTGATGAAACACAAACCAATTTAATATGAATATATACATGTATTTCAGACTTACTCATACATGATGGCAAACACCAACATCCCTCTCAAGACGGCCAACACCAACAGCCCTCTCAAGACAAAATTCAGATGTGAAGGAAGACAGTACTGCTTCATATGTCTACGTTCACCATCAGGGAAATTGAAGGAATATAGTAACAAATGTAGCTCTCCCTGATAATAACCCAATTTTGAAAGACATAAAACAATGTTTAAACATGGATTCCAATGCCCATTTCCCAATTCATGAGTGTAAGATATGCTTAACATGTAAGAGACGTTTAGAAAATTGTGTAGAATTTCAGAATAAATTGAATGAAGCCATTTATAGAAAATCAACCACAACATGTTCAACAAAACGAATGGCGTTTTCTTAGACCCCAAGCTCTACCAAAAAAGAGAGTGTAAATGATGTTAGCAATAAAGAGAATATATCTCTGCCATATATCTCTGAAAATCAACTCTAAGAAGAAAAAGAAACTTTTTTTGGAACTGGACACAGATGTACAAAGTGATGTAAAGAAATCTGACATGTGTCAATCAGATCATAACTATGGAGTTTTGCATCACCAGTTTACATGGCACATATAAATTCAGTAAGAGCTAAACAAGAATTCTTTTGCAAGAAAAACCACCAGGATCAGTGTTGTTCTGCTGATAATATATACCAGAATAAATTATTACTGTCTGAAATTCAAAAACTGATATTGCTAGAGACTGAAGTCGTTGCGGACAAGTTATAATCTCTCAGCATTTAACCTTGTCCATCTGTCCTGAGAACATTACAAAATCCAGCTTGCTTAAAATCAGAGGATATTTTGCATAAATGTCTGCTCGAATTTCAAAACTGTTTTCCAATCGTTTTTAGAGTTTTTTAGACATTAGTATCTACTTTACATGCTGATCAACAGAGAACTAATACTTGCATTTCCACGATTGTTATGATGTATGCTATAGGCCATGAATAGGAGAAATAAAGATATGTGTGACATGCAGAAGATAAACACCTGTATTGCCCTTAGATTTCATGCAGGTAATGACTTCATAGATGTCTTCAACAAGACTAGTATAAACCTTTCTGCAGACAGTAAATATACATTTTTGGACAAAATGGGATATTTAAACACCGAGGGCATTGTGCGAAGTGTTCAGTTGGGAATAGGAGGGAAAGTCACAGTTGATAATGTTGATGAAATGACCATAGCAAGAGATGTTAAACTTACTGGAGGTAATAAACATCATTACACTGCATCTACCTATTACCTTGATCGTGCCAATTTGACGGATCTTGAAGAATGCACCATTCTTTCACCTTCAGAGGAAAGTAATTTTAATGTATTCTATCTTAGTGCAGAAGAGGGAGCAGGTTAAAAGAAATGTATGGTTAAATGGTATGTTATACTCAATCCATTTTAAATGTGTGTAAGTCAGATGTTAATTCAAAAGTAAGAAAATGAAAATGATTTTTGTTGTATTCATCTCATCTTTATCATACAGTGTAACTAAAATTTATTATTGCATATTTGAATAATATTAGAGGAAAACATCGGAGATTTACAATTATATTTCCATTTTATTTTTGATTAAGAAGGGTCGAACATTAGTTAAATATTTCACAACTATGAAATGGATGGAACCCTGTATTCCTTCACACATTCCTCATCGTTATAGTCAGGAGATGGCAAGAAAGTCACAGATATTTCCCCCTTAAGGTAATCTTTTTAAGATTTTCAATTAAAATTTGTCTTGAAGAAAAAGTTATAATTTAAAAAAACCTATATACATGTATGTTACTTACAATATACTTATATGTATACATGATGTATTAGCATTGATTAGGGTTGCCTATACACAAATGTTATGAGATAGCACATTTTAAATCAACAAGTGAACATGCAGTAAACCACTATATTATAACTCATTATAATAATTCTATATAACGCGTTATCTGATTGGTTCTAGACAATCGTGCCAAGGCAATAAAACTTCATATTTCGCTGCCATCGTCATATTTTTCATCAAATCCCATCCCCCTCGGAAGCCACGTGAATTTTCATTCCATGCATATAAAAAATTCCGAGGATGAGCATACGATGTCATTAAACGATTAATTTATATGAAGATTTATTCCCCCAGAAAAATCGAATTTCCCTCGGGCGTTGCCTTTGGAAAATATGATTTTCCCTAGGGGAATAAATCTCCCTCACCATCTTGCAATAAATGTATAAAGTTTCATATTGAGTATAAATCCTTTCAGATAATTCTTCAAGATCTCTAATAGTATGTTAGTTGCATTGAGATACTAAATGAACTAAGTAGGCAGTTGATGAATTCTTATGAAAAAGCTGAAAGACACAAACACCTTTAGATGATTTAAATTGTTAGCTGTTGTTTTTTTTTATGGATTTATACTTTCTTTAATATGTTTGTTACTGTTTTTAGATGTTGATTTACAGGATAATTACCGACACCATTTAAACAAATGTTTACTAGATGCTCTGATCATTGTTCTTTTATAGTTAAATGAGTTATTTAGTTCTTGTATTAATTGCATTATTATATTTAACATCTGTTACAGTTTTATTGAATGGTTATGTAAGAAAATATATTTCAACAAACGATCAGAGGTGCAAAAAAAACTGGTGCAATTGCTTGTAATTAAAATTTTCCTTGATTTGTGTATTGATGAATTCTTTAATCAAAGATTGCTTATATATTAGGAGATGAATTTGAAAGAGCTTAAATAATAATTGGAGGGGACCAACGTCTTAGAGTAAGGATGAGTGGGGCTAAAGATCTTTTTGCTAGTGCTCACACTGCAGCTGAAAGAATGGACATTTTTTATCCTGTTGTAAAAGAGCTCTTCAATGTTGAGCAGGATTATCTAGGGGTCAGTCCTATTGCTGTTTAAAATGTGAAGAAAAACAAAATATGCCTATTGTACTACAAAATTAACATTCAGTTAAAAAAAGGATAAAATGTGAGAATATTAATCTATAGAAATTTGTTCCAACGATTCTTCTCAACAAAGACTTCACGACAGGAAGGAAGATTGGCTTTCTTTTTATGTCAGCTGAGAAGGAGGAACAACGTAAATGGTCACGTAAAAGGAGGGTTCCAGGTACGTATAATGTGTTGTTCATTGACATTGACATTTAATCATTTTATGCTTTTTCTCTTGAATGACCATCAATAGCTTAAGCTGAGCAAGTATTCTGAATTATATGATTCTTGCCTACCGGAAGTCAGAGCGGGACCAAAATCTTAATGGAACAGAATTTTCAAAGATCTCATTGTTTAGTCTTTCAATCGGGCATTCTATTTGCATGGTTTAAATAAGCAATGAGCCCTTATCAAATTGTGAAATTCATGAGTTTAAACTCTTTGTGATATAATATTTACTTTTGATATCTTTTTTTGGCACACAGCGACTTTATACACACAGTTGGTGAAGCCTTACTCATTCAGTTATGTATGAAGAAATTGTCAATGGACAGCTTAGAGAGTGAGCCTGTTATTCCAAATTTAAACCTGCCAGAAAACATCCGAAACACTCACGTTAAAACAAGAAAACGTCTCTTTTGGAAGATTGTTTAAGAAGTTGTGAATGAAATATTTATGGAATTTCATGACCCAGGATGTTTGCCTCCTGTAGACTTGAATTTTGAGGGTACTTCTGTGATTAATCCCAGAGAACAACTCTGCAAAAATGGCTATGTAGACCTGAATATGTCATCTGATGAAATTTATAGAGTATTTAACTCACATGAAACCACAGATGATTTGCAGAACTACTCTATACAATTACGTATGTGGTATATCCATTTTTGTGAATTTCAAAATGGGATACCAGAAGGGGACCCTTTCAGAACCAACATTTACTTAAAAAGAATGATTCCCTTCCTTTACAGTCATTTCGTTTGGTCCAAGTATGCAGTTGAGTGCATAGATTATATCCTCAAAACAGAAGTCATGCTGCCAAAACACACAGCTATGAAAGTTAGACCTGGTAGTTTCGTTAACTCACATGAAAAGAAGGGGGAAATAAGCCATCTGACATGCAACAAGAGAATAACATTCTTGTTTTTAAAGATGTCATAAAAGGTTTAGGTGCCGACAAAACAACAAAAGCTAAGGAACTTGCATCTGCAGCAGCCCCTGTTGTAGCAAAAACTGTAAAAAGCTATATGAAAAATATTCGGTGCATATTAAAGAATGGAAAACACAGTACAATTTGGAAGATGTGACATTCCTTGTTCAAATATTAGGTCGATTAGACCCATTTAGTGTCATTGACAACCACAAGATGAATTTTTACAGTGGTTTCAGGAAAAATCTATTCTCGTCTCTATACTCATCTATTCAAAATAGTTGAGCGCTTGAAAAGATGTCAGAACATTGACCTTGAATACTACAACCAGTAAGGATCGTCGTGGCCCATCGGCCTTTTGTGTAACTACTGATAAAACGTAATTATGTTAATTTTCAACTGAAACTCCATAACAAATAATTGAAAATATATTACCATATAACTTAAAAGTCATGTAAAATCTTGAATATGTTATTTTTGCATCTTTAAGACATGAAAGATAAAGGTGAATTAAGGTTAACAAGACAAATAGTACTGTACATAAATAATGATTTAGTGGTAATCTTATGTCACTTGTTGAATATCATTGCATCATGTTACAGTTCACATAGCAACACTACAAAATTTCACACACGTCACAACATTTGCATTTTTCGGTTCCCTCTTCTGGCTTGTAATCCAAATGCTGTAACAATTGCAAACGCAAACATGTATCTGTACTAATACGGTATTCGCGTATTGCGTTTTGCATGATAGGTCTATTGGTCCTTACATATGTTTTATTAACATACAAAAAATTGCATCCGCTGGTAGTCCATCTCGTCCCGCGCGGCCATTTTCTTGTAAGTACTTTTCAATGCTGGTGGGGCATTTAAAGTGTATAACCTTCCGTACAGCAGGAGCATGTAAACCAGTGCCAAGGGCTACAGTGGCAAGCACTACACTGGCTCGGATTTGCTGATTTCTGATATGATGAAATTTTTCATTTTATCAGGGTAACGGGTATGGTATTGTGCATAACATCGATTCCCAGGAGCCTCAACTCCTTACTTACTTTCCAATTGCAAAAACTTATATCCATACCTAATTGATTCCAGATCAGTATAGATGAAGGTGAGAGGGTAATGTCTCCTGTCCCCTTGTAGACCAATGTCTCCCAGAGTTTTGTCCAGATCGTCCTCTTGTCTTACACTGGGGAGTCTTTCATACATATGATATTTAATGTTTGGTCAGTCTGTCTGTATTCTTGGAAATGAACAAAGGATCTCTTAATCCAAGGTTTTTAACAAGTTTTTCTTTTGTTGATTGGAAGGCAGTTGCTGTAAAAAAGGACACAGGTACCCTAGGGGAAAATACCAAGCAATTCTTGGATTCTGGCAAAATCCTTCCAAAAATTAACGTTTACAATTTAGCATGTTTAAAGACACTTCAAAGGAAAATAAATTTCTGATTTGCAACTGCTTTCTTAATATCATACCATTCTTGTATCATGTGGGCTTCATCTATGCAAATGCCACAAACATAATCCTGCTAGGCTTTGCTATGCAAAATTTCCCTGCCTTCTCTTGAAGAAAGGAAAGCCTCGGGATGGGCATATATGAGACAGAATTTACCAGCTGCCCCTTCATCTATGAAAACTTTCATGTCTTCATCAGTGTCATCATCATTGTGATCTTGCTCATCATTGTCATCCTCAATTACAACTTATTATGCTCATTTAGTTTGTGTGTCCATATCTTCTACCAGAAAAAAATTGTCTAATCTGGCAAAGTGTAATATTGCACTGCATAAATTATCAATCGTACTCTAAATTTTATATTGGTTATAATAATTTGAGGCATATAGTTTTTGTCCTATGACGTCTTTTTTCAATCTTTTCATCGTGCATCCATCATACTTCAGAGAAACTGTTGAGAATATGGCGCTTAAGTGGAACCCTCGGACATAAATCCAGTTTAATCTGACTACTGCATTAGCATTTTAGGGTACGCATGCAGGTTTAATTGATAAAATTAGTAAATATTTGGTCACTAAGTATATGCAATTGTTGCTGTTAGTTGCACTTCAGACTGCCCCCAGGATTTGAACCTGGACTTCCTCAAAGCCAGCCAAAACCAATTGCTAGAAGCATGAGGTGTGCTGACCAATTACACTAAGGCAATCTGTACAAGTACAATTTATCCACAACACAAAAGGTGTGAATAAGCATTATGCACTGATGAACTTTTTAGAAATTGGCAACTTATGAAATGGGAGTCAATGATATAATTTGTAAGAAATTAACAAAATGTAACATTCTTGCAAAATTTGGCTGAAAACAATTCAGACTAATTATCCTAAACTTGTGCATGCTTTTACGCCGATAGTCAATATTAAATATTGATTAATCCTTAATAAAACAGACTGAAATCCCTTTTTCACAAGGTTTTCTTCATAATGGCATTCAGGGGAGATATATATTACGAGGACGCAAGCCATGGGGTTGTCGAAAAGAATGGGCATCAACTGAAATATAATACTTTTTCCAAATCCTACTATAAGTAGACCCACAATGTCGTTGGCTATATAAAAGCACGGAGTGTAGTTAATTATTCTAGTTTTAACTCGTAGGTGATCCCTATAATTTGCTTAGCTCTTGTTAATCTGTTTAAATCCATGTTTTTGTTGAAGTGAAAGTAGAAAAAACCTGTTTTGTATAATTTTATTGAATTGAAAGTAGATTAAACACTTCTTTTGTATAATTGACGTGTCTTTATAATAAAATATACTTATGTAAATAGTATTTTCTGCCTTATTTGTATAAACTTTTGAGTTTTAATATATGAAATCAAGGCCGATATGTATTTTTTCTTGTAAATTGTCCGCGTTGTAATCGCGGACGTACATTATTCCTTTTCAGTATGCGTTATGCGGTACCTGGTAGTGTCTCTGTGTGTGGAGACGCAGAGGACTATGGGTAGTTTGTATCTGACACAGATGGGTCGCTTAAAACGCCATGCGCCTGAAAGCTAACAGTGATATTAAAAGGCCTATATTGAGTTGCTATTTGACACAAACTACCACAATAACTATCTTGATCCTTTGCTTGAAAGATAAAAGACTACATTCTGTACTCTGACCACCAAATAAATGTGACATATATTTTGCTCGATGATCAAGCCCATGCATTTACTTTATCTAGCAATATAAAGTTAAACTTACAGCAATACCGTAGTATATCTCTGTCCTAGAGACCACATGTTCTAAACGAAAGTGAAAATAGACACTTTGCTCATAACGCAATTGAATAAATATTTCGTTATTTTGGTCAACTTAACCATAGTTTTACCTTATATATATAAAACAGTCTGCAAATTCCTATAAAGGGTTGCCTATCTCTGTTTAAAAATATGATTGTGTTTGAAAGTCGCGTATACTGAAGTTAACCCAATATGGCATACCTGCTAATCTTCTCTGTATCGTTCGATTTTTAATTTATGTACTCTCGAAAAGCAAGTACAAATTATAAACAAGATCAGAGTAATACCCATTAAAAAGATTGAAAGGAATTATTAAGATGTGCTATTTTAAAATAAAATGTAAGAGTTTGTTAACATTGAAAAATTTAAATGCTGTCGGTTGTTTCATAGTTAATGAAACACTGAGAGATGCAATAGAAGTTTATTTCTGTCGTAGAGTGTGAGCCGTTACGTTGTTTTCACGTTGTTTCTCTGTCGTCTTTCAAACCTCATTTCTGGACACATTTTCTAATGTTAAACAACTATGAAAATTAACAAAACCAATGTATATATAATCCTATTTCAACTTTTTGGGGGCAGAATTATGCAAATTTTAATTGATATGTTCCAACTTTGTTACATGAACTTGATAAATGACTTTATAATCATAAAAAATTATATATGTTTTCAGGGTTCCTGCTCATTCTTAAGCTTGTTTGGAATATGTGTTTTTATTGGCATATGTTCGACGAAAAAAGATAATGCCAAGAATGGAGCGACTTTGCAAACTAAAAATGCATCAACTATGACCGAAAACTTGTATCCGGATTTACCAAAATACATTTATAATGATTCAACTATTACCGAATATACCAATGAAAGGATACGACACAAAACTCAATTATGAAATAAAAACGATACATAACAATAATCAGAAATAATTTGGAATTTCATTCAATGAATATCAGCTTTCTTTTTAAGTAGTTTATTTCAAAAAACAAAAAATACTTGAATAATGGTTGGCTGAGACTTCCGAATTAAATCGGTATATCCACAGTATTCATGGTACCGGTGTTCAAGATAAATTTTGAACTTGAGAACCGTTAAAGGCAAAAAGCTTTTCCATTGAAATATATTGTTTTTTTAGTATTTCATTGTATATATTCTACTGTACAAAGTAATATACATATACATTACGGATGTCAAATTAATTTGGATACCCTTGTCGAATAGTTAGGGTTTTTAGTTTGTTTTGAAATTGTATTGGACAGGTTTTTTCCAAACAAAGTAATGCCCCTGTACAACCTATCTATTAATCAAAAATGATTATTAGCATAATTATCCGTTATGATGTGGGTTTGGGTTTTTTTATTTAATGACTTTTTTTTGTTTTATCGAAATACCCGTTAAAAATGCTCTGCTTTTTCCTTTCCTTTTTCTTTGAGTGATGCTTATTGAGCTGCAAGTATCACAAAGCTACTCAAACGTGTCTAGTTTTAACTCGGCTGTGTTTGAGGAACTTGATCAAAATGAAATAAAGAATGTTATATTTTATCTTAAAGGAGGCAAGAGTCACGGAACAGACTTATTGATCAATGAATACTTTATGAATTTGAGCAAAACCTTCATAACGTGGCTAATAGAATTTTACAATCTGGCATTTTTCCTAAAATCAATAATTGTTCCTATTTTTAATCAAAACATTTCTTCGAAAAGATGACAGATCTTAATAGTTACAGGGGCATAAGTCTATTAAGTTGTTTGTGTAAACTTTTTACATCAATTCTAAATAACAGGCTTAAAAACGGGATAATGTAAACAATTTTAATACAGACGCTCAATTTGGATTTAAACCCAACATAGGAACTGCAGAAGCTGGGGTTTTTTTTATTATTAGTATGTCTCTATGTAAGAAAAAAAATTATATTGTTTTATAGACTTTATAAAAGCATTCGTCACTGTAGAGCGTTTTAAACTTTGGCAAAAACTTGGAATGTATGGTATCAGAGGAAAGTTACTAAATGATATATGTTCTATGTATGATAATATGAAGTCCTGTATATTATGTCAGCAAGAATGTTATCAGTTGTTTTCGAAAATTCACTTGGTCATCTTCAAGGGGAGGTTTTGTCCCCACGCTTTTTTATTGTATGTTAATAATCTCGAAATGAAGATTATAAAGAATTGTAATGCCCCTTTGTCCCTTTACAAGTACAAGAATCGAATCTGTTTACATTAATGTATGCTGATGACATGGTATGCTTTGATGAATCTGTACATGAAATTCAACTAATGTTTAACACGTTACATGATTACGGCTCAAAATGGGATCTGGCCATTAATACAGATAAAATTAAAATTGTTGTATTTTTAGAAACAGACGTAAAGTACACAAAAACGAAAAATGGCCTAGCATACATACTAACCAAATAAAAGTTGTAGATAAATTCATGTATC
Organism: Magallana hongkongensis; assembly: GCA_016163765.1. Lineage (NCBI taxonomy): Eukaryota > Metazoa > Mollusca > Bivalvia > Ostreida > Ostreidae > Magallana > Magallana hongkongensis. Next base: position 62,857,807 of record WFKH01011581.1, on the reverse strand, counting down.
TTGGTGTTTTAGTGAACTATAATGGAAATTTTAATGTAACATAAAAACAATTAGCCTGTAAGAGCAAAAAGCAATGTTCTGTACTGTTTGTTAGAAAAAATACAAATACGTCTATGGTGTATTTTGAAATCGGCTGGCTGCCGATGAATATTGTTCGCTATTTTCGAATTTTTAAGTTTTAGTTTATATTATTACTAAGTAGAAATCTTATTATAAGGTCATGTTATGACAAAATGTTGGAAGAGCATGAACAAAAATTATATAATGTCTCAAACTGGGTGTCAAATGTCAAAGACAAATTGTTTGAAATTGAATAAGGCTACATCTGTTTGACCACGACAAAGTATGTTATAAAAGCCATTTTTTAGTTATGAAGCAAAGAAATATTGACACTTTTGTACAAAATCTTATTCCAGAGATTAATAGTTCATCTAGATATATGTTATATAGCAACATTATTGACCAATTTTTACTACAATATTATTTAGTGAAACCCATTCCTTGTATTTACAAAAAACAAATTAGTAAAATTAGAATGTCATCACATCACATTTTGCCACAGATAGTGGACGCCATAGAAATATTTTGCGTAATAACAGAATATATAATTTTGCAGATCCGAAATTAAGGATGAGTATCACTTTGTCTTAATATGTCCACGCTATCAGCAATTACGAGTTAATTATGTAAAAATAATACAGTGTATAAATTTATACAGCTATTATGTGTAAACAATGTTAAAAAACTCTGTAACTTAGGAAAGTGTTTGCACCATGCCTCCAAATTACGTAATGTTTGACATTTATTCAAACAACTACGGTAATTAATTATTGCGTTGTACATTTTCCATTGATATTATTATTTTACTACATATTTATTGTTACCATTACCAGTATGCAGATTGTTTACCAAATTCTTGCTGTACATATTTTGTTTAAGATGCTTTTTACAATAAGATGTATGTCTTACGCAATATTGTAAGTTGAAGGTTAATTATTTACCAGTGCCATATAAATAGATAAAGTTTATATTACTTCTTTTAAAAGAATGATTCAATTTTAGACAACCATCTTATCCAATAATAAACAGATTTGAAATTTACATGTAACAAGAAATGTGGGTTTTGGGGGTTTGTTTGCATATATATAACACAAGAAATGTGGGTTTTGGGGGTTTGTTTATATATATATATATATATATATATATATATATATATATATATATAT
>WFKH01011581.1:62846143-62856571 GCA_016163765.1 Magallana hongkongensis | reverse complement strand
TATATATATATATATATATATATATATATATATATATATATATATATATATATATATATATATATATATATATTTATTTATTTATATATATACACACACACACACATCTTCTTTAAGTGTGTTACCTTAGTTGTAGATGATTTGTAAGGTTGTATGTGACACCATAAAAAACCAAGTGTAATTTTATAAATAGTTTCTTTCCCATAATTGTCACCTAATAGCGTAGCACAGTCGGTTAGAGGTTTCTCTACGAATCTATAAGTCATGAGTTCGAATCCCGCTGGGGATTTTAAAATTTTGACCTTTCCAAAACTTTTTTAAAAACGTATTTTTTGTGAAATTTGGAAATTCTAAACCGGTGAAAGTATTTTAATTATAATGTACTTTAATACACATTAATATCGACATACTTCTATGTCCCATACAACCTTAAATATAAACTAAAATATTTCATTGTAATGTAAATCCAAACTTAGGGTTTTTTGAGTTATATTTTGTACAGATACATGTATACCCAAGCCTTAAGAGTATTAAATTTTCAGATGCTGTTCCCATTCTTTTTTTATTTTTAATTAAACAAAAATATATTGAAACCATAAAATATATCATGCTGTTCAAGCTTAACTACGTGGACATTGACCACGCGTAAATTATGTTTGAGAGGTTAATCGGACGCCCTGTCGAAAATTCATTTGTGAATGTCCTAGAATGCTTATAACAATATTGACTTCTACAACTTGTTATTAGATTGATTCACCCTCTTTGAATAAAAAAGCCATTACTCGGCACATCTTGCTTTGTTTTAATACAAAGGTAAACATTAAAGGGACCAAGACACGATTTGAGCTCAACATTTTAAAATTTATTTTTCCATTTTTAATGACTAGAATGGTTAGTATTGCTATTTTTAATGCTTCTTCAAAATTTGAAAGTAAAATATCGAGTTACAAACAATATACAGAGCTCATATTTCCTTGTTTTGTAAAAAAGCTTGAGTCTTGTTAATGTTTACATGTACATATGTGTTGTATTGGTATAAGTTTCACTGGAGTATTGCCTCCTTTTGTTGATAATATTAATGAATATAAAATAAAATTTTGATATACATTTGTGTTGTATTGGTATAAGTTTCACTGGAGTATTGCATTCGTTTGTTGATAATATAAATAAATATAAAATAAAATGTTGATGTACACACGTGTTGTATTGGTATAAGTGTCACTGGAGTATTGCTTTCTTTTGTTGATAATATTAATAAATATAAAATAAAATTTTGATCTCAAATCGTGTTTTGGTCCCTTTAAAACATTTTGTTATATAATCCTTTGTTCTATCGGCTTTTATACAAGATAAAATACTTGTAAATTTTAAAACACAATCCAATAAGCTGCTTGTAGGTGTCCATTCCTTAAAAAAATGCTATTCATTCTTTAACATAATGGACGGAGACAGGTAAAATTGTAACTTGTACGTATTGGACAGCTTCAGGTAGATTGGAAATAAGAATAAGACATTACATTAGCCAAAAATATTTAACACATTGAGAATGACACATATAGCGTGATACAGCATAGGAACACTAAAATACTTGTTAATAATCCAACATTGTATTTCTCTTCACCATTTATCAAAATCACGAATCAAAATTGATCCAATTAATTTTATTAAATATATTTTTAATTACTTTTACCATAAATTACGTCAGATATGTCAAGAATGTAGATTTAGACAAACTTCAATATAAGAAACTCGCATTCTTTACTTATCTAAAAGTTAATTTTCGAAATACTTCTAAATTTAAAAACAATTCAATAAGTTACCTGTAGATGTCCATTCTTAAACATAATGGATAGAAAACTGTCCGTTTTTAAAAATTATGGACAGAGACAAATAAAACTGTTAACTTATTGGAAGGCTACAGGCAAGTCGGAAACAAGAATAAAGACATCACATTTGCAAATAAAGAAACAGATTTTATGTTTAGCACCTTGGGAGCGATACAGCGGAGAAACACTAAAAACTACAAGTCATATCCAAATTGGGCACAGCATTCCCACCCTCTATATCCAGAATATCACTTAGATTAGCGTCAGTATACGCAGTACCTCTTTTACATCCTTGAATATTGTTAAATAAGAAATGCTCTCCCCAATAGAGAATGAGATGTTTGTGTTGCTTATTAGAAGAGTGAATGAATATGAAATATACACAGCACAGCTTTATTAACCCATTGTACATACCTGATACTGTCCACTAAGTGACAAAAGATAAAAAAAGTTCTAAGCAAGACTGGTTTTATTGTGTAAAGTTAAAAGATATATTTATCAGCATTGTCAACAGGTTTACCTGATACTGTCCATTCTTAAAACAAAGAAGGTATCATTTAAAGTCGGATATTAGCCTCAAACTGTCCATTCTGTGAGAGAAAGAACTAAACTCGGCCCTACGGACCTCGACCAGTTCTTTCTCTCACAGAATGGATAGTTTTCGGCTTATATCCTTTACTGAAATTCGATAAATAAGAAATGCTCTCCCATCCAGAGAATAAAATGTTGCTGTTGCTTAGTAGAAAAGTGATTGAAAATGGATTTTTGACACCACAGCTTTTTAAAACCTTTGCACATACCTGAAACTGTCCATTAAATGGAAAAAAAACATTCTGTGTCAGACTGGTTTTATTGTTCAAAACTAAAAAATATATTTATTTGTTAAAATAATATCTATAAAATATAGCATTGTCAACAAGTTTACCTGATATTTTTCATTCTTTAAACAAAGGAAGTAATGTTTTGAGTAGGATATGAACCTCAAACTGTCCATTCTGTAAGAGAGAGGACTAATTTCGAGATAATAATTTACAAATTGTTGGTTACATCACTTTTCTTCTTCCGTGCATATTAAGGTACATGTATTGTGGAACTTTGTTTTCAATAGTGTGTGTGAACATATCAGATACCAGTCCGATTTATATCACACCTTCACTAACTACGTTTTTCTTGATTGTCGCTTTTTGAAAATTTCAAGCTTGGTGACATTTAAGCAAGTTAGACATTTTTTATACAATAATAAAAACGTGACCCAAAATATTGATATTAAATGAAACTAAACGAGATCTCGTTGCAAGCAACAAGTAGGTCTTCGGTACAATTTGAAAACGATAAGATCCAATTAATAGCTAATATATACCTCAAATATTTAAACTGAACTGAAAACGAGCCAAGGTGTTGGATTACTTCATTTATTGAATGAAGAAGAAGGCAGCCTACAAGTTAAAGAAAATACTAATTAACAGCTGATTATGACATATAAAACAAACATAGTCTAATATGCAAACATATTTTACAATGATGACACATTTATTTGCATCATAATACACATTGATGTGTATAATATTTATATCCAGAACAGGTTAGGATTATATGCCCATATCAGAGTGACATCATACACACAGTACACAACTATGACTATTAAATCATTAACTGGATGATGTATTATCATTATGTATACATACATTCACTACTTATAAACCTAGTGAGAGTTAAAACACTTGAATTAGAGCACAACCCAATGAATTGTTTATAGTTCTCTGTCAAAGACAGTTTGTCTATACACATAGCCGACGAAGAACTAACAAATACAACTCTCAACCTCCCTAGCTTAATGTTATGCACTAGCACCTCAAAATACATGACTAGAGTATTTACTTACTGGTTTGACTAGAGTATTTCCTAAGAGAATATCGTCAATCTCTCGAATGACAATAACATAGAAAACATGATAATAAACAATGTAACAGGAACAATAATTTGTTATCTAAATCATAAAATCCGACTTGAAATCACTATGGACGGAAACGTACTTTCCGGAATACCGAACCATGTATGTAACCAATATAATTTTAATTCACAGGTAAAAGATTAAATTTATTTTATCGCCCTTCATATAAAATATTGCAAACTGACTATAATTAACCTTATTCTGAACACATATACATGCAAATCTGTGACAATGAGTCGAATGAAATATCTACCGAAATGACAGGAATACAAATGCAACATCAAATTTGGATGCTTGTCAAAAACAGAAAACATCATTATGAAAAACATATAAATACACACCTGTGGAGTCAGTCGGTCAAAACAATATTACATGGAGTGATTTAAGCTATCAACCGCCGATCACAGGAGTCGGTTATTTGATCAATTTGTTGTAAATAAAGTAGAAACAGGCAAAATCCTACCGATGAGCGATGAAGCGACAGGATGACAACGCATTTTCTTGATTTTCTCTAATTCGCTATCCAACGGACATTAAACACTAGATATCAACTCCGTAGGGTTATTTTATCAATTCCTGGCATTTATTTCCCAACATTATTTTCATCTTTGCAGCCATTTTAATCCCATTCTGCACATCTCGATCTTAAACAGCGGCCATTGACATTTCTGCGTGATGTCACATTCACTGCAGAACTAACTACCCGGATTAGTGTCAAAGTGAGAGATAAAAATCGAGGTATTCCGAACGAAATCTGAAATCATGGCGAAAAGGCTTGGCCTGCCAGAAGAAGATTTCACCAAAGCAATAGAGGGCCACAGTTTTATATTTACGGGTTAGTGTGGAACTGGGAAAAACCTACTTTTTGAGGTAATGCATACAACTGATTTACCTAAACAATATAAATATATACGACACTGTATTTTACCGTCGAAAATTCCCCGCGCAAAGTCAAGCCCTGGACGTATACTTTTTGAATATACTATATACGTTGACAGGTTTTGTGCCTATATTTACTTTGGTTTGGAAAATGTTATCTTTTAAGACTTAACTATCAAACAAAAACAGTTTGGATCGTCGAAACCTTATAAAGAGAAATTAATTAAAGCTAGATTCTGAGATTCTCGAAACATTGACACGATGCTTACTTCTTTTGCATGCGCGGATCCAGAATTTATTTTACAGGGGTGTCAGAGGGATATATATGTTTGCCGGAGGGGGGGGGGGGGGGGGGGGGGGGCTTCGAGGCCTATTTTCGCTAAAATTTACTTTGTAATTTTTTTTTATTAAATTTGAAATGTCCACACACCCCCTCCCCCTAAAATCTACATCCGCGGATGTTTTGCCACTATAAACAACAGAAAACAGATTTTTTTCTCAAGTTGTCTTATATTCTAGTCCTCATTCCTTAAGAGTATAATCGAACCCCTCTTCTTCTTGATTTAATGGACTTATATTTCACTGTATTGAGTGCACAAGGAGTGGTAACAGTGAAGAATGAGGCCTTTTGGCTAGAATTTGATTTGTGTGACACTGTATATTGTCCCAGAATTATAGCTGTATTCAGTGGACCGTATTGTGCAAGTGTTGGGTTTATATTCAAACCATTTCTTATACCTAGCTGCTGTCCAAAGAGATTTTCCACAATGTCTGAATTTAAGTATCCCGGAATGATGCTGTTTCTCCCGTTCAACCTCAGTTTACGCAAAGAAACAAATGCCATTAAAGAGGAGTTTAAGTCACTTCTTGTTTCTTTTTCCTTTATAGTCTCAAATTTCTTGTCCTCCATAGAGAGAATTGGTTGCCTTGTTGAGCAAAATAGTTCAACAATTTGTGACGTATGCTCCAGAAGTCTTATGCTTGCTTAAAGGTTCCCGGGATTTTTGAGGGTGGATTGGTAGGACTTCATTAGGTACAGCATGTCCTTATTGAGTACCTGTGTGGCCAGTTCATTTCTCATCTTGGATGCTGGTGTGATATTGATGTGTTCCTCTGTAAGTTTTCTAGAGAATCCACCTTGGAAGTTATAATTGAAGCTCTCTTCCCAGTGCTCCCAGACAATGCATTTGTTTTCTAGCACCAAATATCTTCTAGCCTTTGTCTTGTGTTGCAATTTACTTGATTCTATGTTGTTACGTATTTTTTTTCAAACAATGCATCATATCTTGAATGTACACTATCTTGGGCTGGGAAAGAATATGTCACTAAACACAAAGTCAGAGCTTCTGGGGGTCTCTGGGTGGGGAGAAACATTCCTGCAAATCTTCTGTTTGTGGAGGCTTCTTCTTTCATTATGTAGTCCACATGCACATTGCTCTCCCCGAGCATATCAACACATTTCCAAAATACGTTGTATAGTTGGTATACTGTCCCTGGATGGGAGCCAAAATACACCATTTGGCCACTTTTGAAAAGAAATGTCACCTTGTCAATTACTCATGCTATTATGAGAATGACCTAATGAAATCTGTTCTTGAGTAAACTAATACATGTATATTAATGTTTTATATACTTAATTTTAAACATTATAAATATGTTATTAATGTTATATATAGTAAATTTTCAATACACAATAAACACAATTTACCTGAATCAAGTTAATCCATGAAAAACAAATTGGATTACATGTGTTGCTAATTTCATTTCTTTCTTTCCCTTGCAAAAAATGTCGTGTTGTTATTTGTGGGTCCCTTGTCAACAAATCCCACCAGATTCCATGCGTCCCCGGACTCTGGGATTTTTTTAAAATCATTCTGGATGGTCATCTCGTCGACAATTAGTCCACTATGTCTTCCAATCTCAGGAACATTCTGTTTGTCCATTTCTTTTGTCATCCACAACAGATTGTCCCTACAAAATCCCGGATTTTGTTTGACCGGATTTTTGTAATAGCGAAGTAATACCTTGGATGGCAGTTGTAAGAAATTCGATTTCTTTAAATCTTCATATGCTTGTGGGGATCGAATTTACAGAGTTAAACAAAGACTGATAATTTTGGGGTCCCAACGTTGCTAGTGCTTTTCCAAATCTGGCCGTGCACAATTCTGCAACTGAGATCGCAACAAAACTCGAAAATTCTCTGGCAATCCCTCTTGTTTTAAAACGATATTGATCAGCTTTTTCATGTTCTCCTGATCATCACTGTTGAGAACAATTTGTTCCGCATTTCCCTTAGACGTTAAATTTGAGTTACTCTCAAAGTTTTGGTTTGAGTCTTTGCGAAGTGTTGATTTGCCCAAATGAATGTTCTGATCAACTTCTCTCAATACACGTTTCTTCACCGGGGAGTCCTTCTTCTGTGTATGTTCCAGTAGAATAGAACCTTGAGTTATCACACTCACTGTCTCTTTGGATTCAGATTATTGACCTGTACTGCAATCTGTGTTCTTTCTTTTTCTGTGATTTTTTACTCTGGAAATGTTACAGAAGGGACATGCATCCTGTTTTGCAAACCATTCTATGAACATGTTACAGTATTGTGACCTCATTATATATGGATGTTTCTTTTCTTTAAATATTTTTGGAAAGTAATCATCTTTTAAATCATTTACACAGATTTAGATTTAAACAATAAATGTACAATTCAATCTACATTCGTCCGAGTGAGAGGAACAGCAGAGGATGTGAATAACTTTTTCCCATCGACTTGAATCCAGAAGTTACTTGGTTCAAATCCAACCAAACAATTTACCTGTTCGCTATTCCGTTCGTACGGCAATAGACATGTGAATGCAAAGAATCTCACAGTCTCCTCAACTTTACACATACGTGGTAAGCATACAGTGTTATCCTTGCTTGTAACTGTTCTTGGTCTCGGGTTCTTGAACAAAATGACTCCTTTGTCTCCTTTCGTCACTTTAGAACACATCGATTCCACATCAAACAATCTTCCAATGAGTTTGCTCAAAGTCTCTGGACTTGGTATATTGGTCTGAATTACTTGTACACAGGCATTATGGACATCCAGCAGACTGACAAACATTCCGTTTGTATTCCCCTCTAAATTCAGAGCCAACCTAAAATAAAATGAGAAAATTTAGGAATCTAAATCTTACGTCATATTTACATTCAGTAACAGATATGGTGAATATTTTTAAGAATATACCAATATGGAGAGGCGGCCATATGCACACTTTTATATTTTTACCTCTTTTCTATCTTTTAAGTCATGAAAAGAAATATACAATCTGTCTCAGTTTATTTTGAGAATGAAATAAATACTGTTATTCTGTTCTGCAGGGGCATGAAATTAAATGATTTGAGTACACAAAATGTGTCTTTTGCCAACCTCTCCAAATTCAAATGGTCATCTCTTTAGTAAACAGCTTTTTTTATATGTATGTGGAGAAATGTGTTTATAAGTAAATAAATGTATGTGATTTATAAAATTCTATTATTATATGTTGTAGGAGAATTGTTAATGAATTGAAACAAAGGAAAGCCACTACTGTTACAGTCACTACTGGGATGGCGAGTCTGCAGCTCGGCCCTGATGAAACTACCCTTCATCACTGGTCGGGGATATATGATGGGCGGTATTCCCATGCAGCATTTGAGGTAGCTGCAGAACTGTAGCTCCACGGAAAATTCGGGTTGACGGACCGTGGAGCTACAGGTCCACCCATATAAAAAGCTGTATATTTATTGCGCACAAAAAGTTGCGCGCGGTCTTGGACTTATTAAGCTAATTTTAGAACATATTCTGTAAATATTTTCATACAAAAAAAATCCTGAGAAAATTTACTACTGATTCGCCTCTTTCAATGTCCCAAACATTTTCCTTAGCACCCTAACTGACCTCGGAAATTGAAGTATGCTAAATTCACGTCGGGATCAAGAGTCGCCATTTTTACCTGTAAACAAACCACACCATTTCACTTTACGGGGCCGGTGAGAGTGTTTAAAAGATATTCAGAGGCAAGTTAAATAAAGACATCTTAAGTAAAATGTCTCAGGAACTTTTTGGTATTGAGATCTTAATTAGGTTAATAAGTCCAAAACCGCGCGCAACTTTTTGTGCGCAATAAATATACAGTTTTTCATATGGGTGGACCTGTAGCTCCACGGTCTGTCAACCCGAATTTTCCGTGGAGCTACAGTTCTGCAGCTACATTTGAGGAAATGTTTTAAAATGATGATAACTTTGCAGCAGCAAAACAAAGAATTGAAAATACTGAATGCTTAAAAATTGATGAAATAAGCATGTTGCCAGCAGCATTATTTGACATGGTTGTGTGTCGCATATCCAAACAAAAAAATAACAGCATTTTTGGAGGAATACAGGTAGGCAAAAAAAGGGAAATAAGTTGTTCTAATCAACACCATGATTTTAATTGTCATGACAAATGATTACTGAATTAACAGAAAAAATTCACTGTATTATGTTTATATGAGAATTAAAGCCATTAATATAATTTATGATTTATTTCTCAAAATTATATTTAACTATAGGTGATAGGATGCGGAGATTTCAAACAACTTCTACCTGTTCCAAAGCGGCGACACCAGGATGATGGACAATATTGCTTTCAAAGTTCGAAAATTCTTTCCACATTCCATCATCACATTAAGTTCCAAGAGGTAAAATACATAGTTACATACACACACATACACTTAATAATTAATGAAATTGAACAGCAGGCTGTATGCCTATTTATACGTTTTCTCCTATAAAATTATCTCTATAATGTTAGATATCAACCAGTCAGAGGGCTAGGAATTGATTAATCATATAATCATATAATAATTTTTTTTATTTTAATTAATAGGTTATTAGGCAAAGTGAAAAAACATTAATCAATGCACTGAATGAGTTATGTAATGGAAATCCCTCTGAAGAAACTGTGCATTTTCTGCGAAGTCTTGATAGGTCACTTGATGCTCACGATCAGGATATCACCAAACTCTTCGGAACCAACTTTGATGCTAGTGTAATATAAAGGCCTTATTTTGAAAAATGGAATATTGCATCATCAAGGAAACGCTAAAACACCTCTGAGGGTTCTGAAAAGCACAGAGATGGATGATAAACTTAAACGGGTACACAGTGATGAATCTGGTGGGCACTTAGTTAATTGTTTTGTTTTCATGTACCAACAAATGAAATTGTATCACAGGGGCTTTGATACCGCAAACAAGAATTATTTATAAAGGAATGCGAATCGGCCCATTTGTCTATTTTACCAATTTAAATGAGAAATTAGCTGATGAAGAGGGGCGATATATCCGAAATGGCATCTTCATTTGTTATTTTTCCTCCGAGATACCCTTTTTTTTAACGATTTTTTAAAAAAACAAACAAGCCGCTGTGGTTGTATCGCAATTCAGTGTTTTTATGTCACGTATGAATTCGCATAGTAAAATTACCGAAAATATGCCTCGAACCCCCTGGCAAAGATAAGTATAAACGTACTAGCATTGGAACCCCCACCCCCCTTCGAAAAAGAGATGGATCTGTACATGAGCTGTAATGCAAATGTTTAATGCTTTACCGTAAAGGGATTATTGTAATTGTTGTTAAATCAACTTGTCCATAATTTCATGGTTAACCTTTCTGGATAATTTTGACTTCATGGAAATCGACTTTTTAGCCAGGTTTTGCGAACAGGCACGTAGCATTCGGGGGGGGGGGGGGGGGGGGGGGGGGGGGGG
>WFKH01011581.1:62823115-62841185 GCA_016163765.1 Magallana hongkongensis | reverse complement strand
TCGCCCCTGAAATAAGATGCCCGCGCTCCGAGGCTGATGTTGAAGAAAACACCGATGGATTCTCCACTGAAACTGCAAAGGGCCCTGGGAAAAGAAAAAACTTGACAAAGACGAAAATATCGCCCCTGAAATAAGATGCCCGCGCTCCCAGGCTGATGTTGAAGAAAACGTGCACTCCGAATGTTCTTGTCCAGGAGGTGAAAATTTGTTCAAGCCTTTCCGGGGTGAAAAAGACAGTAACGGCAGTGACCCAATTATAGTTGGGGGCTATGAAGTGAACACCATGGTAAACTTTTTTCCCACTGACGATCAATGGCAGAAAACATAATCGATGATATTTGATGTTCATGTGAAAAACATAAATGATAATGGCAGAAAAGAAAAATGAAAATCACAGCAGAACCAAGAAAAATCGCAAATATGAGGGGATATGGAAATTGTTTGTTCCGCGATTTTAGTTTCATTTTATTTGGGGTTCAAACATTTCACAAACGCGTTAGGGAAAAACTAGTCTCTTTCATGGATGACAATAAAGTTTTGTTTACAAAGGTGGAAAACACACCGATCGAGCAGTATCTGTCAAAAATTAAGGACTTGGCACCTGGGGTACAGAAATGGATATCCTGGCATTTTCCTCATTGTGCAACACAACTGTATATGTTTATTGCAATTGTGGCGGTCAAGGATGGTGATGGTTACCTTATAAACCTCTTGCAGGACACAGCACAAACAATCCTTGCGTGTACCTGGTGAACAAATATGGCCATTTTGAGCCAGTATTGGATGTACAAAATTAAAAGAGACTTACACCAGAACCCCATACCTTAAAATCAGTGATTATCTTAACCGTAGATATCATCATTTTCTCTCACAAGAAATGTTGGATTCTTCCTTAGTCAATGCAGCTTCCGACGAGCAAAAGTTGAGGGACTTTGAGGATATCAACCCTCCACATGTGTACGCAAAACCATTCACGGATAGGTACTGTACACCCTGCAGATTCAACATTGACCCAAACATCTTTAATCTGCTGTGTGACTGGAGTGACTTTGAGCAGTATTTGTAGGGTAGTGACATTTGCCAAATTTGCCTGGTTTTTCAGTATTTCAATATGTCGCTACGATTTGTTTGTGTCCTTACTGAGCTGAGAATGGTTTAAAGTCAAAATATGATTTTATTTTTCAAGTTGTATCAAAGTATTGGTGCTATTTACTCATTTAGATAACCATTAAAAATTACAAAACTAGCGGTACTTTTTGTATCTTACATCATTTTTCATTAAACTGTCTTGAATAATACCAGTCAGTTTCTACAAAGCTATGAATCAAAATCGGTTTTCTAAAATAAATAGAGGAAAAATTACTTAGTAGATGTAGTTTATCATATGTTTGAAGGTTTTGTCCTTCATTTTAATCATGGATATTGTTTTATATTAACATTCAATCAGTATGATTCCCTCCATTTTTGTGGAAATTGATCGTAATTCACAACTTTGGCGCATACTGGCAGGACAAAAATCTACATGATTTACTTCTAACCTGTTCTTAGAGCGGTTGAAACCTTTAACAACCTAAGAAAAGAAAAACAAACTGTACAAAATAATCATGATGATGTCATACTCAACTTCCCATATTACTTACTCTTTACTATCAATTAATTAAATTTTTAAAAGAAAAATATAAACAATACAATGCTGTCTTTGATGATATGCTCATTATGAAGGTAGCAATCATTGCAGAAATTTTGTTATATATCCCGCGTTAACGGGTAACGCATGAAATGTACTTTTTTTGCACTATCGCTACCTCTCTATTCCACATGAATCACCAGAGACAGCATTTTATTGTATAAATGAATATGTCAAAATATACAGTGATAGATAGATAGATATATAGATGGATAGATCATTCGAGTGATAATCCCAAACAGTAGTTAAGTAGTAAGAGAAATTTATAAAGTATAATATATGACAAATATAGAGTCTACTCTTTCATCGCCAATAAACAGAATTTTGTTATACTAGTATAATGACTTGTATCTCGAAGTAATTTTAATTATATGTTTTTACTCGAAATAATGAGATACATGTAACACTTTGTGATGAGATCTATACCTCGGTACAGTATGTCAGTATCTTGTTAGAACGGCAGGATTTTTTAATTTTCTAAAATATACTCCATCATAGACTTAGTTTATTTGAATATGAATTAAAATCTCGGGTCACTTTCTGTTACAGCAAAAAAAAAACTACAATATTGTTGAGACTATTTCAACAACACAGAAACGATAATACAGAAACACTTAAATTTATAAGGGGGTCATTTTTCTACAGGGGTCACTTTACTTCAGGTAAAGTGTGCTCATTTTTATGAAAATGACACTTATTATTCAGGCAAAAGGGTCATTTTTCTTCGTAGAATTATGACCGGGGGGGGTCATTATTCTACGAAGAAAAATGACCGGGGGGTCATTATTCTACGTAGAAAAATGACCCCGGTCATTATTCTACGGGGGTCATTATTCTTCATTACACCGGCTTGTATTGCTCATTATTTACAATTTCTTCTTTTCGCGTTTTCAAAAAGTGTTTCTGTAATCCAAATCGCAAGGTGATCATGGAAGTCTCGTGAACTTTCATTTGAGCACTGTGGCAACGCACTTTGAAAAAATTAAGCACTTTGAAAAAAAATTTCAAAGTGCGTTAAATTTTAGACCAATCAACGCACTTTGAAAATTTTTTTCAAAGTGCGTTAAATTTGGGACCAAGTTAACCCACTTTGAAAATTTTTTTCAAAGTGCGTTATGAAGGTACATCAACATATTTTAGTATCGAGATACTTAACGCACTTTGAAAAAAAATATGTATAAATCACAAATTCTGGAATTTAATTCCTAATTTGTTGATAGTATGATGATTTGATAACACTTATAAATCTAATTTACCGTCTTTGAGATCGGGAATTGGGGTGGGGAAGGGTTTAACCAAAGTTACAGGTCAATTACCATTACATCATTTACTTGATTACAGGAAGAAGGTCACCTACCCCACTTTTTTCCTTCCAAAACATATATGATATTCAGCAACTTGGAGTAAATGTTTAAGATCGGAAAAAGAAATACGCAATTGTTGTATATTAAGTGATGTTGAAAGAACGAGCTTGTCAAACAATAATTTCTCCAATGGTATGTCAAAGAATCTATAAGTGTTTCAACATAAACCCTCTTTTCGATAAAATTCTACTCAAATAAATCACTTCATTATCAAAAAAAAATTACATGTACATTGACAAACATAAAAATATTATAAACTTAAAAATAAGCATTAGGGTGTAGGGTTTTTTTTTCTCGCACTGAACCTCTTAAAGATCATATTGTTTCAATAACCATAAGTAACGTATCCTTTTTTCACATCATGTTCGTTTATAAGCACATGCAATTGAAGCGAGTTTTGATATATGTTATACATTATGTCCATTATCAATAGATAAATTTAATCATTTTCGTTTCTGGCATAGCCCACTGTGGCAACGCACTTTGAAAAAATTACGCACTTTGAAAAAAAATTTCAAAGTGCGTTAAATTTGGGACCAAATCAACGCACTTTGAAAAAAAAATTCAAAGTGCATTAAATTTGGGACCACTTTGAAAAAAAAACTTTGAAAAAAAAAATTTTGAAAAAAAACTTTGAAAAAAAAAATTTTCAAAGTGTGTTATGAAGGTACATCAACATTTTTTAGCATCGAGACACTTAACGCACTTTGAAAAAATGCGTATACATCGCAAATTCTGGAATTGAATTTCTAATTTGTCGATAGCAAGATGGTTTTTTAACACTAGAGAATCTCAATTACCATATTTGAGAACGAGGTTGGGGTGGGAGTGGGGGTTAACAAAAGATACTTGTCAATTACGAGTACACCATTTAACTGATTACAGGAAGAAGGTCCCCTGCCCCTCATTTTCCCTTCCAAAACATATAATATTCAGCAAACTGGAGTAAACATTTAAGACCGGAAAAAGAAATACGTTTTGTTGTAAATTAAGTACTGTGGTATTGAAAAAAAAAAACGAGCTGACCAAACAATAATTTCTTCTTTGGTATGTTAAAGAATCTATAAGTGTTTCAACATACACCTTCTTTTCAAATTCTAATCAAATAAATCACTTCGTTATTAAAAAAAAGAAGTTACATTGACAAACATTATATTATTATAAAATTAAAAATAAGCATTAGGATGTGGGTTTTTTCCCTCGCACTAATGTTCTAAAAGATCATATTGTTTTGATAAACATTACTAACGTATCATTTTTTCTTACCATGTTTGTTTATTAGCACATGCAATTGAAGCCAGTTGAAATGTGTTATACAATGATCTCCATTATCAATATATATATAAATCAGTTTTGTTTCTGGCATAGCCCAATGGTCCAGATAAGAAGTAAATTTGCTGCATACACAACAAAAGGAAAATGCAGTTGCTAAGAGATGCAATCTATGTCATATTTAAATAATTCAAATCTCTCGAGTTGTTCTTTATGTGTAAATTGTCAAACTACGTAAGCTTATTGAAAAGAAAAATACATTTAACTGTTTATCAAGTTAGCTGAGCATTCATTGGGTTCTTTTTAAATATATCCCATTGAGCTAAACAAGGTTAAAACAATTATTTATTGCATATAAAAATATAAATTATTTTGACTAAATCCTGAATAATTTTTTTTCAAAGTGCGTTAATATCGACGATATAAACGCACTTTGAAAAAAAATTTTTTTCTTTCAAAGTGCGTTGACTTGGTCCCAAATTTAACACACTTTGAAAAAAATTTTCAAAGTGCGTAATTTTTCAAAGTGCGTTGTAACAGCCCACTGACCAGATAAGATGTAAAGCTGCAAACACAAAAAGGGAAAATGCAGTTGATAAGCGATGCTGTTTATGTCATATTTGGATAATTCAAATCTCCCGAGTTGTCCTTTATGTAAATTGTCAAACTACGTAAGCTTATGAGAAAAGAAGAAAAATTCTAATCAAGAAACTGTAGATCAAGTTAGCTGATAATGCATTGGGTTCTTTTTTAAATCGATCCTATTAAGCTAAACAAGGTAAAAACAATCATTTATTGTATATAAAATTATATATTATTTCGACTAAACCCTGAACAATTTTTTTTTCAAAGTGCGTTAATATCGACGATATCAATGACTTTGAAAAAAAATATTTTTTTTCAAAGTGCGTTGACTTGGTCCCAAAATTTACGCACTTTGAAAAAAAATTTTCAAAGTGCGAATTTTTTCAAAGTGCGTTGTAACAGAGCACCTCTGGATTTATTATTGACTTAGCAATGATAAAGAAACCATTCCAAACACATTCGCAGAGGTGTGACTGGAAAATAATAACAACCTTTTTTTCAAACCAGTTAGTGGGTATCTAATGCGTCGTATCTCTAAATTTTGTTCTTTAGGTTAAATTTTTCTATAATTTTTATCACTGTCCCAAATAAGAATTTCAGATAAAAGACTGTTTTAAAAAACCAATTGGGGAGGGGGGTCAACCATCGAAACACCAGACTGGAACTGAAATTTAATGAGGCAACAACCAAGCTGCCCACGCTCATGTCTTTGCTGCGTTTTCATTCCTGCTTGAGATCGATAAATTGCGTGACATCAACTACATGTATATTCAACCATGAACTCTAACCAGATGGTGAGACGTGATCCCTGCTTAAGACGCTATGTACAAGGAATGTTTGCTAGCAGCACGTTACCTTCAAATGTGACATGTTTTCCCAGTGCCTTCATTGTAAACACACAGCCTTTGCCTTTTCCCGGAGAACACTGGGTGCCTATTATTGTATTCAATCCTTTTTAAAGCGGAGTTTTTTGACAGTCTTTGAAAATCGCCAGCCTATTACAATCAAGATATTCAAAACATTTTTGAGAAAAATAATATGCAATGTAGTTTTAAAACCTCCCCAACTACAGCCTTATTATTCCGATTGGTGTGGGCTATATGTGTTGGTATATTGAGTTCCAAGATTGTGTTTCAAATATTCGTTAAATCATGTGTTTGCTTTGTTTCCTAACATTTATGCCAATGATAACTTTGTAAAAAAATTGTGTACGAGTACATTATGTCTCATTAAAATCATGACAAAAATATTTGGGTTTTTTTTGTAATATTCAACATATGACACACACAGACACAGAGTATATAAATAAGAAACAACAGTAATGAATTCCATTTGTAAGACTGATCACATACGGAGAAACATTGAATCAGACAGCATGAATGGCTGGTGGGAAACAAATTGTTTGCTACCGTTCTCGGCACCAACTACAATTTTAATATGTGGTAGAACACAAAGTGGAAAAACCACTTTACAAAAAACTATTGCAAAATGATAATGGAATGTTTTTCCATGCCTGTTGATAAAATAATTAATGCGTACTCAGAACATCAACCGATGTTTGATAAAATGTTGCAGTCTATTCCCAATTTATCATTACACCAAGGTTTGCTCACTAAAGAGGACATAGAGCAGTATACAGAGGGGTAAATCACACCGTTGTGGTTTTGGACAATCTTATGTAAGTTACAAGTCGCACAGTCTCAAGATTGCGTTCATTTGTTTACAGTGACATCCCACTATCGCAACGTAACCACGATAATGTTGTCCCAGAACTTATATCCTCCGGGTAAATATTCCAGAACCATTTCTTTAAATTGCCTAAACGTCATTTTGTTTATAAATTGCCGTGATTCTCGACAGGCTATTGCCTTTGGATCTCAGAAATTACCGGGGTGTATTTCGTTTTTCAAGGCGGCGTACGAATCTGCAACTCGACCAAATTTCGGTTACTTGCACGTATGCCTGGAACCCACTTAAAATCGAGAGAACCAGTTAAGATCACGCATTCTCCCAGATTAGGATTAATTAATTACCAACCCCTATAAATGAGAGGCACAGTATCCCCCTCTGTTTACAATTAAAAAATGAAGCGAATAGTTAAAAAGCATCTATATCTCCTATGATTTCTCTTGTATGCAGAAGATGCACAAAAGAAAGGGATAGTCAAATCGTTGACAAGTGAACAATACGATGTTATCAGTGAAGTGGCACTTATCCTCTACCAAAAAAGGATAAAAGCGACTTGAAACATCATGCATTTGCCATTCGATTTTCGAGAGTAGTCAGCAACAACGAGAAGCGTCGGATATTGCTGAAAGACCTTCAACTTTTGACACTTCTGTTTAAACCAATAAAGCTACATTTTAAAGACTAGAAATGGTCCGGAAAATGATTCTAGTACAAAAGTTGAAATATGACAATCTCGTTTAAAGAGCGGATGATAACGGACGCACTCAACATCCTGTGAAAGAAAACGGTCTTTTGTTATAACTGTTCACTAAGTTTTGTAACTCAGTCACATAACGCTGAGTTCTTTTTTTCATGAAGAAGCGATACACTATGAATTACTCTCTGTGAATAATTTGCTTTTGTTTCATTTTGAGTGTATATGACGTTAATCCGTTCTTTCTTAAGAAAAGTCTGTACCCTGCGATTTTTAAATTCACTACCTATACTTGTTCTCAATGTGTGCGGTTTTCTCCCTTTTCGGAAAACTGATTTAAAACCGCCAATGATGTTTTGATTTTGTTTATTCTTAAGGGGGACAATAAATAAAAATCGACTAAAAATGTCTATTAAAACCAGTAAAAATTTATAGATGCTATGTTACTAACGTCGGCCAAGTCACCATCACACATAGAGTCAATCATGTTAACAACTACCTTTGAACAAGGAAATGTCCTCTGAACGGGTTTATACAGACTGTAGGCATCTTCATCGTTTAAAAAATGTTTAATTTTTCGTCTGCCTATCTTGAATTTACCCTCAGATTTAACAGCTTGGTACAATTTTTCAGGGCCAGCAAATGCGCCTGTTTTACCGGGAGTGTAGTATATCTCCCTTAGGTAATCCGTATAGTTTGACATACTGAAACAAACTAATAATCTCGCTTTGATTGTGGCATTATATATCATAATTTAAAAAACTATTTTTATCATTTTATTTTTTTATAAGATAATGTCATAGGTAAAGGATATCTAAGTAATATTTCCCTTATCTAATCATGACAGCAATCACTTTATGTTCATATTTTAATTTGCCACGGTTTGCATGTTTTGAGAATCCCAAGCATTACATTCCATTGACATATCGTCTTGTGGATCGCATCCAAAAGGGGTACATTCGGGACAGTTTAGCATTCCAAGCTGATTCTGGTGAGACTCGCTTAGCATGCAAAGTTCAGTGTCTTTAAACTCTGAAACATAATCATGCATCTTTTCGACAGCATATTTTAGTCTTGCCAATTTTGTTTCTGTTTAGTGTGACGCCTTCGTTTGTTGGAACCGGTTTTATAGCATCGTCTGGTTTCCAGAAATGACGGATGTCTACTGTAGGATTCTTTGGTGATAATGAAACAAACACTCCTCCGCCAACATGCCACTGTGCTTCTTCATTTTCTTGTCCAACATTGTCGATGTAGCTTTGGATATCTGGCAAAAGAGATTCAAACTTCAACCATCGGTCCAAAGGGAAAGTAACCCCCTTCTTTGTGGCAATGAGGTGACCGTGGGACTCTGCAAGGTGGCGTAAATGGATGTAAATTGTTCCTTTGTACGGTATAACAGTAAGGAAAAGGTCGTTCAAGTCATCCAAAGGTAATCTACATCTTTTTTCCTCATGAAAACGCTGGCCCTTTTTGGGTTCAGAAGTTCCGTTCTCTTTTGTCTTGATAAATAAAGACCTTGCCATTTCGAGCTTCTTGGGGTATTCGGACTTTGTATCTTCGTCATTATTCATCAAAAGTCTGCATAAGTCTTCTTGACTGGCTTTCGTTAATGCCTTTCGCAGTCCCATAAAAGCTCTCTCTCCTCAACGCAAAATGATGCTAAGAAGATTTCTGTTTATGTCATAACTGGTCTTTTCGGCTTCAATTTGCTTTTTCATTTGCTCCGAAATTATATGCATTGCGTACAAGTGTCCTGCAACTGAAATAGACATCATATTTTTCACCAATGCGGAATAGTTTGCCTTGATCAGATCTTGGTGTTTTTTTCTCCATCTCGCCCTTGACAAGAATTACTCTAGGAAAATAATCAGTATTCCACCGAGGCTTACTCAGAACTGTTGAAATTCTTCCATTCGAATGAAGTTTATATAACTCAAATCATGTGGTTTTTATTGTAGACACACCCATGACGTCAGTGATTGTTACATGCGGATGACTGTAGAGGTTGTTGACTGTAGATCTCAGCATTAAGTAGCAAGGGTTTTTATTTCCTCAGCTTTTTCTGTATTGTTACTTATATTTTACAAATGTTTCTTCAGTATTGGATTTAAAATCTTGAATGCATGCTTTATTCTTCTTTCAAAACAAAATCTGTCCACATCTATGGACATCCATTTTCATAAGGAATATGGATAATGGTTGTCTCGTCTGAAAATTTTAGTCTTTTTCATAACTCTTTCTCTCTCTTTCTCTCTATTGTACTACTTTTTTCGTTCGCTATTCCATATTTATATGATTTTGTGTTTTTAAAATATCCGGGCCCCGCCTCAACAAGTTAAGGTGACTGTAAAAAATGTGAAGAGAGCATTTCCAACATGACAACCTTTTAGTTAATTCTACTTATAACTTATTTCATTCCTATTTTTGCAGGCATAATTCTACGTTTCACTAGATATTCTTCAGATCCCCAGCTGCCTGCAATATCATAACCATTCTTCATTTTTTTCTTTAAAATCAACAATGCAATCCTTTTTTTTTTTTGTCAAACCATTCACTTTCTTGTAGTGTCCAGGTTTTCCTTTCATTTTTTCTTACGGCATTCCAAGCTAATATTTCCCATTTGTACTGCTTTCCTTGGGATTCCATCTTTAATACATGACAAATTAGATAATCGACTTTTATTTGTTAAACAGTGACAGTAGAGGTCCCTCACATATGTGAACTAACCTTGACTGTACAATTAATTATCAGAAACTGTTTATAATTATGACTCTTCCCTGACGTCATCAGAATGGGGCTTTGACTGTTATCTCACATATTCATTGACTGTGGAATTTTTCTTGACTGTGGGGTTTCTTGACTGTGACTGTGGGATTACTCTTGACTGTGGGGTTTCTTGACTGCGGTTAAACGATGGCGTCATTGGATGGGGCCATTTTGTTGGTCATGACCCCTGGTTAACCCAATTATGTCACTGGATGGGGCCTTGAGTGTGACTGCATGCTATCTACTAAACTACTTATCTTCACTCTTTACGTAATAATTCAATATTATTTCATTGCAAGTATATATTTTGATGCTAACGCCAACTGACTTGGATCCGCCAAAGCGTGTCCACCACCTTTCTCTCATTCTTGCTATTTCGGGCTGGTTTATCGAAAATGAAAGTAGATTTTCAATTAATTTCACAATAATTACTTCAATTTAAAAATATTCAATTATAGTTTACGGACATCATATTACACGTGTTGAAATAACAAAGGTGATAGCAGTTACTATGGTGCAGGCATTTTATAGTTTATTGTCAAAATGTCTTAATTTATGAGTAAATATAGTTATGTAACAATTTCCGGTAAGGCAAGAGTCTGTCACATCTTATACTCTCGTGTAAATGATTTACACACGATGATAAAATAAAAAATAATAATAATTGGAATGAACAAGAGGAATTTAAGATGATGATTAATGAATCTTCTGAGTTCAGAAAGAATATGATAGTAATCTGTACAGTGTTTTATTTTCTTATTTCTTGTGAGAGTCCGAAATATCCGTGCTTGATAAGATAATGTGATTATTTTTAAATAACATTTTTATTTCTTCCTGAATAAAGACAGGCAAATGGTTGACACAAAGAACATTGGACGAATTATTGTAATGCTACTGTAAATTTTTTTTGTAAGAAAGAAGAACTTTTATAAAAGTAGCTAGTTGTATATGTTGTATATGTACAAGTAAAGTTGGATTGCGTAATGTGGACTCTTGGCACACATTTTAATCTCTGAGAGATAAAGAGAGAGAGAGAGAGAGAGAGAGAGAGAGAGAGAGAGAGAGAGAGAGAGAGAGATAAAAGGGCCCTAGAGTATTCTTAAAGCATATGTATTGGGTAAAAGTAGCAGTATCCACTCTGCGAATGTTCGGGTTAAATTTATTGGCATGCATCACTTTATATATAAGACAGAGCTGAATGAATATTGTACCTCAATTGTCGAATGCTTTATTTAGCTTTAAAGGTTTAAATTATGTAATATTTCCATGCATATACAATTACCATGTATATTTTCAGATTGTAAAATTCACAAGTTTAACTCGTGCATAATGACTTGGTTATCTGCACGTCCATTAAACAGGTATTGACAACACAGCCATTGAACAAACACAGATTACGTAATCGTTATGACACATGAATTTTAGCAGAACAGGAAGTTACTTATTTTTGTGAAAAATATGTAGGAAAATCTGACAAACAATGAGTCTAACAAATCCAAATGTGAGTATATTTAGTTATCATAATTGTCAAACAGCTCAAACACAAGAATAGATATGGGTTACCCCATATCCAAGATATTCGACTTTTAAATTACTTGAATTTTCACTGTCCTCAGCCGATCTCTAGGTTAAAATCACTGAACTTGTTAAGAAACATATACATTTAGTTCTTCATGTCCGTAGAAAATACTGCCACCAGTCTTGCGTCACTAGCAAACAGTGCCCACATCCTTAAACAGAGTCTACACGAGTGCGATCAGAAATATGGTGCAGGTGTTGCATAACCATTCCGTTATTAGAAAAAAGAAAAGAAAAGAAAAGCACACTCATTCACAATAAATATTTAAAAGAGATTGTGTTATAACTAACGAACAATAAACATGAAAGGAAAAGAGAAAAAATTGTTAATCGAACAATGACCTATATTTTCGTGAAAAAGACTGAGAAGGCAGCTAGTGTATGAATATGAATACTTCACATTTACATTGGGAAAGGTGATTATAAAAAAAATAATTTTACGTTAATTTTGTTTTCTTCCACGTATGAAATATACATCAATATTCTAAACATTTGTTGTAATGCTGTATCTGCTGATCATGACTGGAACTATACTTTTCAGCGCAATTTTGTAAAGAGTAACTGACTATAGTATTACATGTATATCTTGAATATATAGTATGTACTGATCGAATATATTGAAAAATGTACTACTGTTTACTTTCGTTTTGATGGTATTGATTTTAAGGGAGTAAACATTTTCACCTTCCTTATAAATATTATATTGTGACATTAGGAAATCAAACTTAACGTACGAACATTTAAAAAAAAAAAAAAGGAATTTAACTATTTTCTGGCCTTGACCTTCCATTTGACATTAATTTCACTATTACCTTTTTATTTGCATTTATAACATGTGTAAATAAAGTGTTCAAGATATTTTCACTATATTTTATTTTAAATTTTAAATTGACCACGATAAAATATTACTTTTAGAAATCATTCCTTCTGTTATCATATTTACCCATCCAAGATACATATTCTCACGATTCAATACAAATGTAATGTTATGTGGAATATTTCCGTCCTATGAACATATTTCTAGTTTTATCATGATTTAATTTTCTTCTTTAAAACTACATTACTAACGAAGTAGAACAATGAAAAATAAAATAAAAAATTAGAGGTAACATTCAGAGCAGTATTTCGTAAATGCATATGCCATATTTTATTTATCTAATGTAAAAAGTTACAAAGGTCGTTATAACAGATTTCAAATGATGCTATTGGTAAATAATCTAGATACTGATTCATTGGTAAGATGCATACTGTTGTATTTGTTCTTCAGATGACAAGGCAGATATTGATTCAGGTCGCCATATTGGCTTGGATTGTCACCATTTTTGTCATAGTAAGATGTTTTCAGATGATTGCATATATACCTAAGAGGGTTAAAAAAAATCATGGCCATTTTTAGACTACATTAATCTCATTAAGATGAAGAAATCTGTTTAGATATGTAGGAAAATATTGTAATTTTAAAGCTACTAATAGTTTAAAGGGAACTATATTTAAATTTATACGGTAAATCTGATGATTAATTTGTTTGACCATGCAGAATCCTTAAAATAATTGCACAATTTAATATGCTTTCTGTAAAAATATAACTCAAAAACACTCATATTTAAGTAGTCTGTAAAAACAAAAAAAAATAAAAACATTCATAATTAGTCTTCTATTTTAGATAGTCACTGGACCATTGATAAACAAGGATTCATCTCCAGAGGGAGATAACGATCGTTTTAACGCTCACGAAAAGTTACGGAGCTTAAACGTCAGCACATCCAGTGAATTTGACGGCATCAAGAGTACTACCAAGAACATTTTCATTTGTAACGCCACTTTCTTAGGTTTAGTCGGAATTGTAAGCGTTATTTTGACGGCTATGGCCTCCACACCAAAGTGCTTTTGGAATCTATACCCTGTAATCCTTTCAATCGTATGTAATTTACCAAAACATCATTTTTAAGAACCGACTTACACATATGAAATATCTATATTTAAGATTTTAAATTGTATAAAGATACTAAGTATTTTTACCTCTAATCAAAATCAATGCTTTTTATTTTTAGGTCTTCGTTTTCTTCATAGCTTTGACTTCAGTGACGAGTTTATTTTATATGGAACTGCTCAATTCGCGAATCGATCCCTACAAAACGGTAACAACATCAGTAAAGATGTTTGTATATTTTGATAGTATGGTCTTGATTCAAACAATAAAAATTTTATTTATTAGGACTTCAATGGGGGAATGATGTCTTCATTACAAGTTAACTTTTTGAGTGACGCCGTTAACACTGGAAATGATATTTCTAATGCGTGGAATACGCTGTTCATAGACGTAAGTTGATGTATAGCAACAAACTGAGGTAAACAACATTTTCATTATTTTGATTAGTAAAAGTTGTACAATTCCCGGTCTGTTTTTCATGTTTTATTATCTTCCAAAATAAAACTATTGTGTTTCTTGTTCTTCAAATATTGTATAAAAATATGAAAGTCAAGTTTAAGGCTTATAATTAATCTGTTCTCATATCTAATATCAGTTTTTGCAATTTTTCTTTTTCTACTAACCTGTTAAAATGCGTTTAATAGCTGTTTGTATTTATGTGCATTCCTCAAAGTCAAGCGACAATGCAGCCACAGACAGGTTGACAGAATGCCGAGCTACAGTTTTAAACAAGCCAAAAAAATATATTGCATTAGGCCCTAAGTTAGCTCTAAACTTGAAACAAGCAGATTTTTGCTTTTGCTTTCGATTGAAGGCCTTTTAATCATTTTACTGAATAAGATGATAGTAGAAAACGGTATGCAGATTATTCACAACTTCTCGGGCCTTTCCAAAAGCGGAAAAACAACCTCGAATGAATTGAATAGGTACGGTGTCTGCTGTTGGACACATGCATAAGATTTTTTTTTTTTATAAATTCGTGGCCTCGAAATTAAATCCATGGCCACGAAATAAAAGTCGTTCCCACGAAATAAAATTTGTTCCTACGAAAAAACTTTCGTTCCAACAAAATAAATTTTACATAAAATTTTAAATTTCGTAACAAAATGAGAATTGAAGGGATTTAAGAAGTACAACGTGTTGTAAATTACTTATATATTTTATCAGTATAAATGGCCAACCTACAAGTTTTCGATGAACGATTATATACTGTGTTTATTATGACTTGAATTTATTACTTTAAAAACTTCAGGTATTATTTCGTTTTCATGAACAACTTTTATTTCGTTGGCACAAATTTTATTTCCTGGGAACGACTTTTAAGATGTGGCCACGAATTTTATTTTGTGGTCACGAATTTTATTTCATGGCTACGCCATGAAATCTTATTTAGTAGGAACGAATTACTTTTGTGGCCACAACTTTTATTTTGTGGGAACGGCCACGAATTGATAAAAAAAAATTAAGCATATGTCCAATAGCAACCACCGTTATTAGACGTCTATAACAACCCCCTGTTTAGGAAAAGTGATATAAGGAAAGGGCAATGTGTTTTCTGTTAAATTTTAGCTAAACATTAATAATTAAAAGTCAATGATAAATTCAAATAAACCGCAGAAGAAACATTTTAGGCTATCTAACTGATATTTATGTTAGCTACTCCATTTTGTAAAAAAAAATCGAACATCCGGTGAAGTTAAAGCATTCAACTGTGTTTCTCTGAGCTCTGCTAGAAAGTCACGCGAAGTTGCGATTGTATGCAGAGTTAAAAATCTTGACTTTCTGTGGACTCTTAACTTTATTACTGTTTACCGACCACAAATTGCAACTAATAAAATCGACATTCTATAAAGCATAAACAGAAACGTGTTTTTATGCGTTTGTACTATCGGATATGTACATGTATTAAAGAGTCCGGTGGTGGCGACCAGGCTCATTGAGAACGTCATCGGGCTGATGTTTGTATCATCAGCCTAGCAGTTATCTTCTACCAGAACCCGAGGTAACCTCCCACCCATGTCATTTTGGGGATGATGGAGACTTACATTTGGGCCAGCACCAAGGGAACCCCCTTACTGTTCTGCAACGCATTGAATCCTACACCTACAATGCCATGCCGCCGACTTGGACTCTAGGGCTGCGTTTTACAAAATAACTTACGACAAAGTTGTAAATATTTTCAGTCTCATTGAATGATCTTTGATGAAAAAAAATATATAAAACCATTCATTTACAACTATTTCGATTTCCAGTATTATAATATTTTACTGCCAATAGAATAAAACATTGATTAGTTTGTTTTATTAATAAGCATTCAATAATTTGGTCGTAAGTCGTAAGTTCTTTTGTAAAACGCTGCCCTAAACTGGAGTGCACATTGATGGCAGATACAGCTTGAAAACCTTCTGCAGAGGTTCTTCAGATTGTCACACAGTGGAGTTCTGCTTCTTCCTGAAAGAAACTGCTAGTGATTACTACACGCTATTACGGGGGGTCAGCCCTGGCCTATGCTTCGGCGACATCCTGAGGATGTTCGACAAACGCTTCACCTTATCGGCGCCTGACTTGACCCACCAGCTTAACTTCCAGCTGCAACCTAAAACAATGGTGAGTCCCTGAGGCATTCGGATGTCCAGACCCAGGCAATATCCCGTCTGTGACAGGTGCAGACGGCCGACAGGCAGGCTTTTATGCTCTTAACGGCCAGCCGAAGACTGTAGAGGAGGCAGTTGACAGAATGCAGTACTTCCAGCACTCCAAAGAGATTAGACCCTTACGCCCTAGCTACAATGCAGTGAGGAGTGTGGTGGTAGGTGAAGTGAAGAGGGGGGGAGATGGAAGAGCTGAGAGCGAGATTCGGGAGTTAAGGAGTAGCAGCTGGAGAAGACTATCAGGGAAGTCCTTGACTCAGCTCGGCTGAGAGCTAGATGACTAGATGGCAACCAGATTCATGGACAAGTAACTGTTTTCAGAGTAGGAACACTGGGAAGAGGGCACCAATAAGGCCATACGGAATACGGAAATAATTGCTAATGGGGTTGTAGACCGCCTCTGTCTTACCGTGGTGCCCGTCAAGCAGTTACAGATGAAAGGATAAAGACAGTCTAGCGCGCGGTGAGAGTGGGGAGTTTTGCACTGTGTGCTTACTGGCCCGGGTTGAGGTGACCAGTTCGTGGAAATACCCTGCAGGTGACTTGTGTTTGGTAGAGCTGGAGTTTGACACGTTCTGTTTCAGCATCAGATGCAGGAGGAATCATGGTAGGCGAAGAGTGTGACACAAGAGGCAGACGTTGCTGAAGTCATTCTCCAAAGATCCTGATGTTTTCGAAGAGGGTAAACTTATCCCAGGAAACAGTAATTTATGACAGCAGGTGCAGCGCAGAGAAAATATACCTACGGAGTCTAGGTGCCTTAAGGCCAAGGGCAAGGATGACTTAATTGAGGACTCTGTGTCCCAGTCTCGCAGGATGGAAACACAGCGGGCCAAACTGCCAGTATAGTCAAGCTGAAAAAATTGAAAAGCATTCTTGAGATGGTGGTGGAGGAAGTTCTAGTTCCTGAATCAAGGCACTCCTTGGTTTGGGAGTCGGTTGCGGGAAAAAGCATTTAGTAGCAGCAACGAACCCGGGATCTCCCTCATTCTATCGATGTTTTGGCTGGAGGGATTGATTGGGTGGAGATGCTGTCTAGGCCCTCTGCAGTGTGCAGGGGACGTCTTGTTGACCAGACATAGCAGAAATGCCCTCCCCAGACTAGACTAGTAACCTGCAACAACGACTTGGTCTGTCCTTAGATTTACCTTTGTTTGTTCAGTGGCCCATGTCATTTGGACGGGCCCTACCTCAGTTTCTTAGTATTGCGGTGGTATTGCCGTGATGGGCGTTCCTGTGCTCTTTGTTATTCGGTGGTCCCGTCGGTCCCAGACGTATATCGACTACTCTCAAGGAAAACGAAGAGGAGGGTAGTGTTTGTGGACTTATTCCATGCACAGGTTGTTTATTAACCCGTGACGTCACCAAGTTTAAGCGGGAATCTGCACCAGAAGCTTTTTACCGTCTGCAGTCAGCAATTCCAGACACAGGATTCCTGTGTAGTTGAGGCACCGGCACATCTAGGGGTAACACACGGTATATCAGTGGTAAAGAAACACTGTAGTTATAGTATAGTGATTTGCCATTCTAGCTACAGTTTGTATATTTCAACGTGGAGTTTTACACCGTTAGTGAAACTTGTAACTCAGCTCTTTGGCTTCTCAGCTAATCGCTTCAGAGGACTGTGATTGAAACAAATGAGTCCGGAATAGCTACCATACATGTATTTAGCATATCACATGAAGATTATTTTTGACATTGCTTATACGCGTATTTTATTAGGGGAAGACACGACACTAATCACGTGACCTTTGTTGATCACATGACACTTGTTATAGAATATTTAATAATAGGTAATATTTATTGTAGACGTTATGTAGTTGAATTTAATATAATCTATAGATATATTAA